>SKCR01033453.1:0-265651 GCA_019454045.1 Zanthoxylum bungeanum | reverse complement strand
TCAGTTTTTAGTTATAGTTTTCTGAAAGAACTTTTAGAAAAGAAAGTTTCCAGAAACAACATTTTTATAAGAGATTTTTAGAAAGAAGCTCAGAGTTTTAAGACATAAACCAGTTTTCTTATAAAGCCATTTCATGAATTTTCGGTTTTAGAACTAAATATTTTTATAACAGTTTTTCTTTTTTCGTCCACTCACTTAGATCGTACAACGGTCTAACCCCCACTCCCAGTGTCTATTTTACAGGTATTCCCGGAGGACGAGCTCGAGAGGATGAATACAGATGCAGTCACTAGGGTATGGAGTCCATCAGTTCAAGTCAGAGAGAGTAAGAGTCCAGTCATAGTCAAACATAAGTCATGTAATAGTCTTTGGTTGTGTGATAGTCGTTGTAAAGACATGTGATTTATGTATACAGTTCTTTTTTTTTGGAGTTGAGTTTGCATGATAAGTTGTTAAGTCTGGGCTACGGTCTCATACATACTATATATATAATTAGAGAAAAAAGTATAAGATATTGATTGACAGTTATCAGAGTCAGAGGCTTATGGGGTTAGTACTGTCTATCCCCTGCCGGTAGCATCTCTCAGATTGGGGATGTTACAAAGATGGTATCAGAGCACGGTCTAGGGAGTCAGTGACTGCAGTGGGTAGAGTGTTGGGGGTCTTGTATACTTAATATGTCTGGGATACTAGTATGCGGGGCACTACCTCTCTAGTATCCGATCTTCGAGTATTTCCTCAAGATCCTCAGACATGTTAGTAAGTATTTCCAAGTCCTCTGAATCATTTTTTCCTTACTCTAGATAGGAATCATTCCGTAATCATCCTAGATTACTCCTCGAAGTTCAGTACAAGCTAGGGAACCAGATAGTAAGTTCCAAAGAAAGTTATCCAAGAAAGTAAAAGAGAAAGAGAAATCTAGAAGGGAAGTAAGGAAAGTGTAAGGATGATTAAGTAGTCAGAAGTAAGAAAAGATAGAGATACCAGATCAGATTAGTAAGAAATTACAGGAACCTATAATAGCCAAGAGAATAGAGAAAACCCCAGCAAGTTTCAGAATTTTCTAGTAAATGTAAGATTCCAACCCTCCTCAGAAAATTTTCCTTCAAGCCAATTCAATAGCCACCGAGTACTTCATATAGATAGTAAGTTCCCCTAGTAGCAAGGAAAAAGCCAGCAAGATAACAGAAGTAGGAAATCAAGGTTAGTCTTGAGAGTCCCAATGGATCGAGATGCCAAAGAGGATTTAGAGAATTCCAGATCCCCAAACCCAGACCCAGATTCATAAGCAGTAAATAGGAATGGTTAGTTACCTTACCCCAGTGTAGGCACTGCATTTTTGCATATAAGTCCCGATGATGAGTCTCGTATGGATACATTACCTCTTTAATTGTGAAAGCCGCGGGAAACGGACGTCGAAGGGAAAAGTCAAGAATTGATATTTTTGTTGGATTTAATTCGCTGGATTTGCTTCGGGTTCGCTTGTTGGACCTCTGTTTTAAAACACATCCTTAGCCCAAACCACACACCAAACCATACACCAAATCACTCTAAGCCACGCCCACTCACCTTCCAAATTAACAAAACACACATTAAACACATGCATAAATCAAGCCAAATCCCCTTCCTAAATTAAAGAAATCTCATCAAATACTTTCCTAATCCACTTAAATTACATTCCCTAATTAAAAGATACAAACCAAATCATATTTCTAACTAAAAAAGAATAAATCAAATTAAATCAAATCACTTTCCTAATTAAAAGATTTTCCTTATCACACAATAATTAAAAATATCTCCCATTAATTACACAAATCCTCTCATTCTCAAACATGGAAAGCCCCCATACTTTTGCCTACAAAAAGAACCCTTCACCAACACATTAAACCCCGAGCTCATTCTCACGAAAACACAAAGAAAATAACCGAGTGCATCCACGCCCAAGCTCTCCAAAATTACTAGGATTCACGCCCAACAAAAGAATTGCCCTCCATCACCAAAAAAAACACAAGCCTCCATTAGCCCTCCATTGCCGCCAAGAACAACACCAACACACCCTCCAATTTCCGTGAATCTTAGCCCCAAAACAGCCCCTATATTGCCGCAAAACAGTCCCAAAACCCCCCTCACTTTCACGCCAAAATCACCCCCTCCAAACAGCCTCCAAACAGCCTCAAAACAGTCCACAAATCAGCCCCAAAATACCACAAAAACAGCAGCCCAAACAGCCCTAATATCACGCCAAAAACAGCCCCAAAACAGCCCCCATTCACCACAAAACAGCCCCAAACTGCACCCTTAAACCATAAAAAACTGCACTCCAAAACATCTCAAAAATCACCAAAAAACTGCACTTTAAAACCACCGCAAAAATAGTGAAAACAGCAGGAAAAATAGCAAAAACAGCAGTAAAAAATAGTGAAAACAGCAGTCCAAAATAGCAAGACAGCGAAGGAAAATAACGGACCGGTGAATCGGAGGAGTTACGAAGCATTAACCCTTTCGACGGCCGTGTAACACACTTCCAAAAGGCGACATAAAACGTTAGACCTGAGGGCACCTTCCTTATTTATTTTCATTCATCTTTTGATTATTTTATTTATTTTCTTCGCATGAGAGTCGTTTGTTGATGCATGTTGTGGCCTTTGGATGAATGGAATATTTGTTATCTCTTGCGGTATATCGGATGGAAACCCGGACGTAAATTTCGTAGCCGAATCCGAATGGACGGTATTGCGGTTTGCACTCGGGATACAATGCCACATACCACTTGAGAGACACACGTATTTCGTTTCATCCAACCTTGTATTCGAGCATGATTAGGTCGTTAGTAAGTTTTTTATTTTTTAAGCATGATTTAGTCTAGTATGTTATTTATTTTAAAGCATGATTATGATGTTTCTTTATGCATGTTATAGTTAATTTCTTTCGCAATAGGAATTTAATTTACGTTTATGTTTAGGTTGTTATCTATTTTTCGTACTTGATAATCCAACATGCTTATGAGACTATTGTGTGATATCGTATGTTTGCCGTTATGATGACTTACTTTTAAAGCATGCAAACTTAGACGTAGGATTTATTTTTATGAATGCGAACTAGATATAGGTTGTTCTTGAGCATATATGTCGTGTAGATTCGGTTAAATCATTGCACAAATTATTTCATTACAAGTGGAATAAATAAGGGACCATTCTGAACCCAACGGTTTGAGGTCTTCCCTTGCGAGGGGTGAGTACGGCCTTAAATCATTTTCCCGGTTCACACCGGGTGGAGACTCCTTTATTCTTCGGTTTAGTCCCACGTGGGCTACTCCGTACTCCCAACTAGGCCGCGAGCCTAGAACAACGTCGTCAAGTTCTGTGTCCTACACCCAGCAATCCGATAAAGACAAGACCTTAAATTATCTAGTCTTCGAACCCTCCAGTGACACCAGATAAGGACGCTGCCCTGACTAAGCCTATCTCATACCTATCCTACACAAGCAATAGACTCCATCACGACATAAAGTACTAGAACAAGGATAAAGAAACTCCCCGAGGCATAAAGAAAAGAACCAATGAGATATAAGCAGTTCCTATCATAATGAGTATAGGCGACCGTAAGAAAACCGAACGGGAGTCCATCTCAAGAAATGAAATGACCTTGAAAGGCAGATCACCCAGAAAGAGATTAAGAAAGTCTTGAGGATATAAAGAAGAGAACCTAGCATAGCCCAAAGACCAAGACAATTTAGCAAGAGGTTTGCAGTGCTAGTAGAAGTCCATAGGATAGATCAAACCTAGTAGAATCTATAGATTAGCCCAAAGTCATTAGAAATCCATGGGAGTATACAAGAATAGACCCGTGAGGTTGGAGGCATTTAGAAGTGATAAAAGTAGTAGTATAGATCATAGAGAAGAGTGCCATAGCTGAGACTTATAGCAAGAATATAGAATGAAGATCTAGGAAGCAGTTAGAAGAGCAAACCACCACTAGCCCCAGTAGTATGGCATAGAGCTAAGAGGTAAAATATGAAGACAGTAAGAAGGAAACAAAAGTGTCAAGAGGATTCAGTACGTATAGTGATATAAAAAATGAAGTTGGGAGACAGCAAGATAAGTGAAGACCCAGAGTAATCGATAAAGGAAAATTGACCTTAAAATATGGAGTAGTCAATCAGATTCATGCAGAGTAAATGATGGCCCTTCTTTTCCGAAAACTTGATTCTATAAAAGCAGGCAAACATCTAATCTGACTATCATATGTTGGGTTTCTAAGGTCATCCCAAGATCAATACAAGCATAAAATAGTGTGAATACGTAATGGAGAATAGCGGAATTATACTCACTTTAAACGGATATAGGATGTGTAGATAATAAAACTTTGCTCCCTTTGAAATGCTTCAAGCTCCTCTTTTAAGTTGATCTCCAAGCTCCAAGCTTTAATATTGATTCCAAGCTCTTGGGAATAGTTTCCCTATCACCTTGATATGATTCTTTATGTGTGCTAGCATTAAAATTGCAACAATTTTTAGCCTTTGGAAGAGAGCAACTCTCGGCCAAGATGGAGAGAAGAGGGAAAGCCAATTTTGGCGTGAATGGTGAGAGAGATAGGGAAGTGAATGACTTTTTGACTTGTTAATTTGATTTCCAAAATCAAAGAAAAAAGATATACCAAAAATTTGGTAAAGGTCATTCATTTCTTACACACTTGTGTATTATACAAGTCACCATCATTTCATCACCAAATTCCATCACCAAAAAGTGATGAGAATGACAAGTGATGTGACTTGTGATGTGACACGTGGGCCCCACTTGATTCAAAATCTGAGTGGGCCCGCAAACACATCCCGGGCTCGGGTTCGTTAATTCTGAATTAAC
The DNA here is from genome assembly GCA_019454045.1 of Zanthoxylum bungeanum. NCBI lineage: Eukaryota > Viridiplantae > Streptophyta > Magnoliopsida > Sapindales > Rutaceae > Zanthoxylum > Zanthoxylum bungeanum. Next base: position 260,789 of record SKCR01033453.1, on the reverse strand, counting down.
GAATTTTCCGTTACGACGTAATTAAATCAAATTTAATGAAATAATTATACCTAGCAAAATTACTATTCACGTCGCTCGCGAATTAATTCTAAATTAATTCGTTCGCCCGAATTAAAATCTATTTTTAATTCCGTTATGAAATCTAATTTCATTTAATATATCGAATATACTATTTTATCGATTAATTCCAAATTAATCGTCTCTCTCTTCAAATAGTATTTTATCCCAGATAAAATCTCTCCGTAATTAATCCTAGATTAATTATGTTTGAATCATACGTCATCGGTGAATCTTCAGGAAGCGACCCATGAGATCCCTGGATATGTTGGCAGTAAATCCGATCGTCGGACTATCCGTTCGTACCTCGTACCACGTTTTTATCGATTTACGAGATATGGTTGGCTTCTAGCAAAGCACCGTGCCTACCCAATTCTCTAGAAATATTCTTAAAGGAATATATAATCCATGTCAGGCGTAGTATACATAGTATTACGTATTACGATCCAGTATCGGATGTCACATGCAAGGCCTGGGGCTGGATTAGTGTCTGTCCCGTACGAAGCATATATCGGATCATAAACAACTAGTCTCTTTAATCAGATAATCATGACCTTGTCATATTTTCCCGATGGTTGCAACACATTAGAGTACCAGTTCTGTATCCCTACGTGATCATCATCTCCATATGACTGAAGTGATACTTCCGTCTTGACATCACACCCAATACACTACGATTCTCAATAAACCCAGAAGAGGCGTACACAGAACCTGTTAAAGTTCCGGACGACCAAAACCAAAACGTATTGATTGTCGCAAGTACTAGCGATGTAAGTCTCAGGTTAAGACCAAATACACCTACCCTGATTCGGATTCCCATAGACACATAGTCATACTACCAATGAGATTCTGAGGGGTTTATCCAGAGCGAAGCTGTTTCCGTACCATTGGTAAACAAAACCTCCTATCACACTTGCATAAGTATCCAATACTTAAATATATAAGAACTATGATGTTACGTTTCCATAACACGCACAAGTACAATACTAGTCTATTCCATATTATCGATGTCCAATCTTGATAATACTACGACTAGAGATATTTAATGATTAAACCTTAGTAGATTAATACTGTCTCATATCTTATTAATAATCATATGGACTTTTATCATTTATATATCTCGGTAATCCAATTACAAATGATAAAAGAGCAATTTCCTTTGTCACATAGTTAATTTGTACAATAACACCATGTTCTGTACAAATAGTGATACTATGGGTCATAATTGTCCAACAATCTCCCACTTGGCCTATAGCCAATCACTCAAGTGTCCTACACCTGAACTATGTACGGGTCGCTCAAACTTCTGCTGAGAAACTGCTTTCGTCTGCGGATTTGCATGGTTATCATCTGATGCGATTTATTCGATCATCACATCGCCACGATGTATGATCCGATGAATCAGATGAAATAATTGAAGTACATATTTGGATCATTGATGAGACCATTAATTCTTTAGCCTATGTTGTAGCCTAGCTCAGCCGCTAACAGAACTATACCTAATCTGATTAAGATTATATAGATCCAAAATGCTTCTATTACTGCTTTAGCTGCAGCAATATTCCGCTTTTGTTGTTTATTCGGCAGCAGTATCTTGCTTAGAAGATTTCCAGCTCACTGTTCCGTTATTCAAACTATATAGTACCATTATGTCGACTTATAGTCATTTTTGTCGGTTTGGAAACTTGCAACGGTGAACCCAGTCACTTCAAGTTCTCCTTCTCCATAGCTTAAGAAAGCATCATTAGTTCTTCTAAGATACTTAAGGATGTTCTTAACATCAATCCAATGACCATCACTTGGATTGGCCTGATTGTGACTCCATATGCTCAAAGCATATGAGACATCAGGTCGCGTACATATATTTCAATGTACGAGTTCTCGGAGAGTGCCAACAACTTTTAGATCTATCCTAATAGATCCTTATTCGTAGAATAAATGTTGCATCTCCCAAGTATTCTATGGAGAATTTTCATGAAAGCCAAGCTTTCACCGATTGTATTATGGAATGTCATTTCCAAGAAATGATATATCATCATTATATAGGACAATCACTGTCAGTGCGCTCCCACTAACCTCCTTATATACACAAGAATCATCTTTGTTTTGAATTAAATCATATACCATTATGATTACATCAAAACGATGGTTACAAGAATTCAATGATGGCCTCACTCCATAAATGGATCGAATTAACTTGCAAACCTTGTTTGCTCGTTTTAGTACGATAAAACCGTCAAGTTGTTTATTAACATCCTCCAAAAGATTTCCGTTTAAGGAAAGTGGTTTTGACGTTCAGCTGTCATATTTCATAAATAAAACATGCAGCATTAGCAAGCATTATCCGAATGGATTTAATCATGGCAACAGTTAAGAGGTTTCGTCGTAATCGACACCATGTTGATGATGATACCCTTTCGCCACAAGCCTAGCTTAGTACGTTTGTATGTTGCCATCCATGTTTGTCTTTCTTAAAGACTCATATAGTACCAATAGGCACAATACCTTCCGGTACATCAACCAGTGTCTAAACTTGGTTGGTATACATGGAATCCATTTCGGACTTCATAGCACTTTTCCATAATAGGGAGTCGATACCTTGTATCATTTCCTCATATGTAGCCGATTCGTCTTCCTCAATAAGATTGACATATTCATGAGGTGAGATAAAAAACCCATACCTTCTAGGTTGTTTTCTGACTCTCTTCGACTTGCACGGTTCTTGTGTATTTGAAGATTGTGGTATAGATGAACTGTTTGTGTTCCATGAGGACTCGGTGCCTGGAATAGTATTACTTCGATTTTCATCGAGTTTTACTTTCTTCCCACTTACCACTGCATATAGGTATTCCTCTTAGGAAAACTGCATGGCGAGCAATAATTACATTGTTCTCTTGTGAGTTGTATAAGTAATATACTTTGGTTTCCCTAGGATAACCCACAAATTAGGCACTTATCTGATTTGGATTTTCGTTTGGTATCATCCAAACATATGCCTAGCATTCCCAAATCCTTAGAAATGAGAAAACCCGGTTTATTTCCTGTTCATATATAATATAAAGTCTCTCTAACAGATTTTTATGGAATCTTATTCAAAATAAGTACTGCTGTACTGCACTGTTTAATGCGTATCCCTAGAAGGAAAATGGTAGCTCAGAGCGACTCATCAATAACCTCACCATGTCCAACAAAGTTCGGTTTCTCTGTTCAGACACACCGTCAATTTGAGGTGTCCCGGAAGGAGTCCATTATGAAAGAATACTATACTCTTTCAAATATTCGAGAAACTTATTGTTCAAGTATCTCCATCACAGTCCAATCGTGATGTTTTAATACTCTTGCCGATCTGTTTTTATACTTCGTGTCGAAACTCTTTGAATTTTATCAAAAGTTTCCGTTTTTATGTTTCAAAAGAAACACATAACCATAACGCGATGCCACATCCGTAAAGGTTACGAAGTATTCATATCCACCTCTAGCCTAGCTAGATATGGGCCCACTTACGTCACTATGAACGAGGGCTAACAGATCGGTGGTATTTGTACTTTTACCAAGTAAAAGGTGTTTTAGGCACTTTTCCTAATAAATTAGATTTGTAGACATCATTTGAATTAGAATCGAATCCGTCCTAGTACCAACTCCTAGAAAGTGTGGATATATGAGTCTTGTTAATGTGTCCCAGACAACAATGCCACAAATAAGTCTCATCTGATTAATTCAGTTTGAGCTATTTGTTTGTCATGTCATATGTATGAGATTCATTTATATTCTAAATATAAATATTGTTATTTACATCTAATGTGTTTATCTCAATATCAACTTTATAAAACAAAACACTTAATGTTCTAGAATATAAAGGTATACCCGCAACGGGTTATACTAGATATAGAGATAATGTTTCTAGTCAAACTAAGTACATTATAACAGTTTCCTAATTTAAGTACATACCCAAAGGGTAGTTCCTAAACTTAGGTTTCTACGGTTAAAACAATGACTCTCGTACCGTTTTCGACTCGCAGGTCAATCTCATCTGAAGACAGTCTCATGTTTATCAGCAGATCCCGCACATCAGTATATATATTTATGTACAACACTCAGTATCAAAAATCCAATTTTGAAACCAGTAGTGAACATGTTTATGACAAACATACTTGCAGCCGGAGCCTTGCCCCGCCTTCACTTCCTTCATGTCTGCCTTGTCTATACGGCAGTCACGCTTCCAGTGACCCCGTTTGCCACAGTTTAAGCAGATATCTTGGGATATGTCATTTGTCTTCCCAGAAGACTGTGATGATTTTGCCTTTGCCCCTTTTAGAAGCTCTGGTTCTGCCTCCTTGAGCATAGCCATCAACTCTCCAAGAGTTTACTCTTGGTTCATAATGAACCTGCCCCAGCTTTCGGGTAGAGACTATAAGATCAAATCTTTGGTAGTCTCGGCCACGTAGGTAATGCCCAACTAATCTAGCTCATCGATGTCAGTAATCATCTGCGACACCTAGTGCTCGACAGATGTACCCTCTAAAATACACGAGCGAAAGAGCTTATTTTACAATTTATACTTCTAAGATCTAAGAATAGATCTATGAAGATCTTTCAATTTCAACATCAAGGTATAATGATCTAATTCTTTAGTTTTGACTACGAAATTAAAGTGTCATTGCATCAAGCATAAAGGATTGAGCACTAAAGTTATAATCACCATGAGTCTTCCAAAGCTCATGCTCTACTATTTGCTCAACTCCGGGCTCAGGCCCAAGAGGTTTCTCTATCAAATAGAATAGCTTCTCAGTTCCCAGGACTATCCCGAGGTTCTAATCCCAATCTGAAAATTAAAGTCGTTTAAAGACATTTTCATCTTAGATTATGTTCTAAACGCTAATCTTTCAGTTATCTTGATTCCAATAGTCCAACTATCCAATCAACGATTTCAGGTACAATTGATTATAATGATTACTATAGTCTAACTATATAATCAACTACAATTTGATTGGTTAAATTCAAATATATTGATTACTATAATCCAATTATATAATCAACTATAAATGAAGTAGTTTGAATACAGTCTAACTGTTTAATTTAAAACAACAATTAAATATTAGTCCAACTAATATATATTTAAATAATGACGAAAAATGAAATGAGCGCTTATTGGCAAGTATCTAAACGAAATTGCAAATTTAATACTTGCCTCCCTCTATTTTTCGGCGAGCCTCTAACCTTCTGTGGAGTACTCGGGAAACCTAGTTTCCTAGTGGGCTAGGATCCCGTTAAATAGCACACAACCTTGACTTTGGCCAACAAGTTGTATGAAACTTAACTAGGTAGATCTCTAAGATCAATTGGATCTCATCCAATTCCTAGATCCAGTAGGTGGACCTCCAAGTCCAAAACATATTTACAATATATATGCCAATATATCCAATATATTTTCCTAACATTTTCCTCTGAATCAACTAAGCCTTGGCTTTGGCACAACAAGCTTAATGATTCCAGTTAAGCGGGACCCATTGACTTTGGAAACCTTCGTAATCGATGTTGATGGACAAGAAGTGATCTTGACTTTGGCCAACAAATCACAACCTGGACAAGACATACGATATGGAACAAAGCCTTCATGATTCAAACACATCCGTGATGGACAAAGGTCTTGACTTTGGCCAACAAACCAGTGCCAATCTTGGATCTTGAGAATGAATCATTCAATGGAATGAAATCGCTTAATATTTATTGAGGGTTTTTCGCGTAATTGGCAACCAATTAATTATCTTCGATTAGGTCTCATCATACACCCTTAAGCATGCATTCTAAAAGCATAATAAGGCGCGATAAATAAATTAATAATGATATGCATATGGATATCTCACAAATTGTTCCTAGAACAAATCACTCCCTTTCCTCTCCCCGGCTAGCACTCTTCTAACTTCTACCCAATTACATAATACAATAAAGAAATCTCATTAACATTAAGGGGAATTAGGTGAGAAGAGAATTACAAAGAATCGAGAGATAAGGCTGGACACGCAGGTCCAATTTAATAAATTCTAAATTTATTACAACAATTTCCAAAATTGCCCTCACCCATCTAATATCCATCCGATATGCATTATTCATACAACACATCCATGTATTCACACAAAGCATGTTATTCAATCAATCTAATCCAATTAATTAATCTTTGAATAAAATGATCATCCAATGTTCAAACAACGATTTGATTTTCGCGAGTCCAACTCGTTTAAGAATAAATACTCCAAGTCCGTATTCTTGAATTATATATCGAACTACAATTTCAAATCTAATTTAATTTGTATTCAATATTAATTCTATATTTAATTCCAAATTAAATAATTACACTTTTAATACGCCTTTACGACTTAGATTCTAAATCTAATCTTAATGGGTCTCAAAGCCCAATTAACATCCAATGTTCATTTAATTAAAGTCCAATGGGCTTTCAATTAATTTCTTAAGGCATGAGATTTGGTCAATATGGGTCAAACCCAAATACCAAGGCCCAATTAAGGAATCACCCTATTTTCCTTGAAATCAATCTGGCCCATTAGGCCCAATTAAATTTTAAAAGGCCCATATATTATATTTGGACTTAATGGAATGGTTTAGGCTCATTTTGGATCCAATCCAATTGTCCTAAACCAACTTGGCCCAACCAAGCCCATTAGGCCCAAATACAACATTTTTAGCCCAATTCTAAATTAAGCCCAATTAATTAAATTCTAAAATTCCAAATTTCACAATTTAATTAATTAAAGTGTTTAGCCATAATTAATTATTTAAATCAACATTTCCGAAATACTAATTTAATCAATTAATCATGCTTTATTATAATCAATACATGTCCAACATTATTGAAACAAAATCAACTCATTTTCATGCTTCTTAACTCACGGCAATAAGGATTTTTCTTCATTAATTTTGATTTCAATCCAATTAAATCACAAATCAATTTATCCATGAATTTTAAACTCATCCAATGGTCTAAAATTCAAAAAATCCCATGAGTTACAAAGGGTTATATTTTCAGTCATACCAACAAAATTGGGGAAAATTAATCCAATTAATTTTTCATCAAATTGATCATATATAATTCTAAGTTATCAATATAAAAGCATACTCAAACAAACAATTGATCAAATCATGCTCAAATCAGATTTACCCAAAATTTTAGTATATAAACCCTAATCAAATTGCATGCTCAAATAGGCTCTGATACCATTGTTGGGTTTCTAAGGTCATCTCAAGATAAATCCAAGCATAAAATAGTGTGAATACGTAAAGGAGAATAGCAGAATTATACTCAATTTGAACGGATATAGGATGTGTAGAGAACAAAACTTTGCTCCATTTGAAATGTTTCAAGCTCCTCTTTGAAGTTGATCTCCAAGATCCAAGCTTTAAGATTGATTCCAAGCTCTTGGGAATAGTTTTTCTATCACCTTGATATGATTCTTTGAGTGTGCTAGCACTAAAATTGCAACATCATCAAGCTTAAGTGTTAAAAAGAATGTGTATCCATGGATTCCTATAGAATGTATATGCTCCTCGCTCAACTTAGAGTCTAGAAAAAGAAGGACCAATAAAGAAGAGCAATTGACAGGTTATGTGAATTGTGAGATAGCTAGACAGCCAAATCAATGAGTTCAAAGAGATATAGACAAGCAGCATGAGCCAAAATAGTTTGAAGTCACAATAAGTTGAGCTATTCTAGAGGCCATCATTAAATTAAGGAGCCTTTAAAAAGGTAAAGACTTAGAAATACAAAGAAATTAGGGAGAATGACTCTAAGGATTAAATTGAGTAACTTATAAAGAGACCCATGGTAATGAGAATGAGAAATTAGATAAAGAATAGTACCTAAACCTAAGAACTAATAAGAGATGCCTTAAACAATCAAAGATGATGGATTTTCCAGGGAAATAAAGATATAAAGTATTCAAGGAACTAAGATGAGAAGGAAAAGACTAGGTCCTAACTAATCGAGATTGATAGAGTTTTCAGGAAAGTAAAGGTGTAAGGGGTTCAAGGAACTGAGATAAGAAATAAATCTAAGCTGCAGAGTGAGTTTCTTAAGGAAAAATAATAAAGAGAGTATAGTGGCACCCAGTGAGAGGAAGTAATAACTTTAGAAGGCTAAACAACAAAAGGAAGATAGGAAAAAAGTACAGAGATAGTATGAGGAAGCTCTTAGAAAGCACGACCTTAGAAGGACTTCGCAGAAGGGGCAGTGAGCGCAATAGTCGAAGGTAATCCAAAGTAAAGTTGGAAGAGACAACCAGACAGTTTTAATAGTCATACCCTAGTGTGAGGAAAATTATCAGACTTAAATACACAGAGGTTCCAAACTTATAAATAAGTCGTATGTTCAACTAGAACACCATAACCAGAAATGCCTTAGAACAAGGTCCCACCCTCCCAACCCTCGTTAGACAATAGCAGCAGAGGTGGATCCTGATGATTGCCTCAAGACATTCCCAGGAATAAGTGAAGGTATAATGGAATAAAACAGGACAAATGACCTTCAGACATAGTTTAAGAACATGATAAAAGTAAGAGACAGTGTTGGATCAAAGAGTTAGGAAAGAAGTTGTTCAGATGGTATGGTACAAGGATAAAATAGTAGTCAAGTATTAATTAGGATACAAAGGAACTGGTGTTAGACACAGTAATGGATAGGGAAAGGAAAAGATATCCTTCGGATAAGGAACCGGAGACATAGACCACATGAGTTCTTAGTATAGCATAAGACAAGCAGAAGGCAAAACGAGTGCAAAAAAAGAAGATTAGAAGTAATGTTGTGGAGGTGCAGTGACGGTAGTAGAAGAATACCTAGTAAGTAAAGATACAGTGTGTAACTAAAAGGTTTCGTAGTATTGAAATGAAACCAAAGATCCCTTTCGTGTTAGTTCACGTAAAGCACATTAAGTACCCAGCCCCAGACTTAGTTGACCAATCCACTACGGGTTTGGGAAGGCCTAAGCCACGAGTATGGGTGGTTTGGTAGATGTATCAAATAGTACAGAAACGAGGAGATAAGTTACTGCCAAATTACAGTTAGTATAGTAGGAGAATCTCCAAGACAGTGTATAGTTGTATAAAAATTAAGTGATAATCCTTGATAGCACTAGCCTTTGGAAGAACAAGTCAGTAAAGAACAATGTAACCAGACTTGCAGTAGCGATGAAAGTAAAGGTATGAAGAACAGTATAAGCAGAAGTATACATACAATTAAGCTCCCAGTGAAGCCATTGGATAAGTGGTAATAGTAAGCAAGGACTACATAAAGAGTTCGACCCTGCATTATAATGTCTTAAGTAATATAGATAAGCAGAGGCAAGAGAATTGTAGCGAAGAACCAGTAAGCAGCATATCATATATATATACACTTTCCAGAGTCAAGCCAAAGTAAAGGAACCTAGTTGTAGGAAACACGAATACTTATCGAGATAGAAGGTCCGTCAGTAAAGGTGAAAAGCCTAGCCAATAGTGCTGCATAATAAGTTTACAGTGCGTTTAGTTCTTAGTAAGGAGACTTTTAGAATATGTCTTCTCGTAGATTAAATATGGAGAGTCTAATCAGTCAAGTTATAGAAGGAGTGGATGTAAACAATGAACCTAGTACCCTTCTAAATTAATAGCTCAAGTAAGAAATGAGCTGGAGCAAGTAGAGTATAACGAAAAGTCTAGGAGTGAGATTCTTTGATCCACCATAAGAGTTGAGACATGGCCGTAGTGCAAAGTAATGATCAAGATGTTATGGAAATAGGATGATGAGTTCCCTCTTGATCTAAAGTCAAAAGTACCAAGCATGAAACAGAAGCCAAGAGAAAGGAAAGACTAAGGCGAGCGTGAGTTAGTTTACAGAAAAGTAAGAGTTCTAGCAGGTAAAGCAAGATGGTTTCGAGTATAAAGTCAATTAAGGCTGATGGTCTGGATAGAGGCCGTGAACCCGAGGGGTCTGTTGTGAGATCCCAAGTTTAAAAAGGATTCGAGGACGAATCCTATTTAAGAAGGGGAGAATTTGTAACGACCGATAGTTTTTACTAATGCCTACAGTGGTAATGTTACGTACGAGACGAATACACATAAAATAAATTATGTTGAGACTCAAATATACTCATGCAATGACTTTGGGGACAATCGGTAAATCCTTCAAAGTCCCGGGACGAGACAGTACAATGTTCCCCTTTGGACAGCCCATGGTATTTGAGGCGTAATTTTTTCATACGAACTCTTATTTCTATGAATTTTATATCATCGGAAATTGAGATCGAGACCTACAACTTCCATGTCATACATTTTTCCAAAATCTAACCATAAATATGTCAAAAACGCAAGTCAAAATTTCAGATGAATAGTGATTTTGGGGTCAAATGTAAAAATCTCAAATTTTCTACATACTTCTACACTTTTCCCCAACCTTCCAAATATCATACAACCCCCACTATTCACTAATTCACAAAAATTAAAATGAAATGAAATGAAAAGAAAGAGGAAGATGTGAGGAGAGGAAGAAAAGAGAGAAGAAGAAAAAAGAAGAAAGAAAAAGAAGGAAAGAAAGAAAAAAAGAAAGAAGACAAGAAAGGGAGAAGCAAAGAAGCTTTGGCATCCATGGAACTTAAGGAATGAGGAAGATCTAACCAACGTGAGGTAAAAAATCTTGACCCAAATTTTAAGTCATGAAATTTTGATTAAATAATCTTGTGGTAGTTTCATTGGCATGCTAGTAGTTGTGATGAAGTGGTTAGTAAACTAAGAAATGAGTTTTATTGGAGGATGTTCAAGAATTAGAAAGTTTTAGGTAATGAGTTTAAGATAAGATTTGTGAGATTAAAGAGTTGTTTTGATGATAAAATGGTAGTTTAAAATGTGTAGAATTGATATAATGTGATGGATAGTTTATTGGATTGATTACTTATGCATTGGGGATGTATTTGGGTAAGAATCGCATGAGGAAAGAAATGCAGAAACCTGGGAATCAGGTCTGCGTCGCGACGTATGAAGAGCTCGCGTCGCGACGAGTGCTGGAATTTATGGGAAGCTTCACGGTGTGGTTCGCGTCGCGACGCGTAGGAAGTTTTGAGTCGCGACGTGACCTGGGAAAATTAGACATACTTCTGGATGATATGCGTCGCGATGCGTAAGACCTTTGCATCGCGATGAGAAGAAAGAAACTCCGCCACATTGATTTTAAACCATTTCAATTCAACCCCAGCATGTTAGAGGCCGCCCTATGGGTCTCGTATAAGTCCGTAATTACACAGTACATCATGATATACAGTAATACGCTTTAAAATGATATAAGTACTTGAGTGGACAAATTTAGTTTACTTCGGAATATGTTCCCCAGCCCAGTTCTAACCAAGATTGTCAGTTTTAGATTATCGCAGGAACCAGAATTCCTTCAACAATCGAGTAATGCCAGCTAGATTCCAAAACTGTGAGCGAACCTCTTCTCTCAAACTGATTTTGTTAAGTTTTGAATTTCAGACTTACTTTTTCCGCTTTTAAGGCGTTAGCCATTTTATTATTAGTTATGTTTTAATTCAGCATATTTGAGAAATGATTCAAGTTAAATTTGAGAAAGAAATGTTTTTTTTTCAGAACATGTTTTATGTTTTTCGGGGCATGAAGGAAAAACTCACCCCAGTATATAACTTGACACAGTTGGAATTGATAGATAGAGACATGTGCACATATAGAGGACTGAGCGGACGGCAATACGTAACGCCCTCAGATCTTAGAGCAGGGCTAGGGGGATGGCGATACGTAACGCCCCTAGACCCTAGTTTCAGAGCTTGGGTGGTAGCATAGATCTGTTCCCCTAGTTCTAGTTTTGTGGCTTGGGGGACGACGATACGTAACGCCCCAAGACCACCAGTTTCAGAGACAGTAGTGGCATGCTTTGGGGGACGGCGATACGTAACGCCCCAAACTCATGGATTTGCACTTATGGTTCTAATTAGGTGTATGGGGGACGACGATACGTAACGCCCACATGCGTCAAGTTTTTCAGACAGAGACAGATTTCAGAAACAGTTTTCAGTTATAGTTTTCATAAAGAACTTTTAGAAAAGAAAGTTTCCAGAAATATCAGTTTTATAAGAGATTTTTAGAAAGAAGCTCAGAGTTTTAAGACAGAAAGTAGTTTTCTTATAAAGCCATTTCATGAGTTTTCGGTTTTAGAGCTAAATATTTTTATAACAATTTTTCGTTTTTCGTCCACTCACTTAGATCATACAACGGTCTAACCCCCCACTCATAGTGTCTGTTTTACAGGTATTCCCGGAGGACGAGCTCGAGATGATGGATACTGATACAGTCACTATGGTATGGAGTCCACCGGTCCAAGTCAGAGAGAGTAAGAGTCTAGTAAGAGTCAAACAGAAGTCATGTAATAGTCTTTGGTTGTGTGATAGTCGTTGTAAAGACTTGTGATTTATGTATACAGTTCTTTTTTTTTGTAGTTGAGTTTGCATGATAAGTTGTTGAGTCTGGGCTACGGTCCCATACATAATATATATATAATTAGAGAAAAGAGTATCAGATATTGATTGGCAGTTATCAGAGTCAGAGGCTTATGGGGTTAGTAATGTCTATCCCATATCGGTAGCATCTCCCGGATTGGAGATGTTACAACATATTTATTCGATATCAAATAACGACATAAATAAGTTGGAAACATCGCGAAACGTTTACGAAAATATTTTTCCACAAAATGGCATAAAATACGTTTTTATCCTAACCAACCAACCAACACACATGGGGGCTGCCCAAGTCAGCTCCAATAGTGCTTGGGCAGTTCATGGGCTGCCCAAACAGTGACCAATTCACTGTTTGGACAGCGGACATCCGATAAGCCCAAAACTCACCCGGTAACGCTATTTTTCGCCGTTTTCGCATATTTCAACTCCGAAATAATTTCCGGAAATTGTTCCAAATCCCAAAACACATCCAATACATTTATACAACATGATTTTCATCACCAACATCACAGAAATTATAGATATGATTTGGTAATCAAAAATATCATTTTTCATGCTTTAAATCCAATTTTCTCAACATTAATCATATTAATACTTACACCAACCAAAGTCACCACAAATGAAGAACTCAAGAACAATTCTAGGAGTTACAAGAGTGGTCATAACACTCTAGAATGAACATTTTTTTTTTATATAACTTCTTCTTAATATAGTAAAGACGTAACAAACCTTAGAATGATTAGTTATGATACTCTTGCAAAAGCGTCACAAATGACATTGAGTTGTATCATGACGTTGTCATTCTTAGACTGTTTTCGGTCAAGGTTTACTCTACTTGGTCAGTAAAGTAAACCTGTTGAGACTGGTACATGTCATTTATTGGAATCTTGGATTTCGATGGTTTCCCAGTGAATCGTGAGTCTTGGAGACTCGTATAGACGTGTAGGTGTTTATAGTAGATAAACACTGAATGAATCACCGAAGATTCTTAATGGATGGTACACCAACATCAATAAGAATCTTCTCAGGTTGAGTGAGCATAATGATTCTTTGACTTGAGATACCACTCTGGATATATGAGTTATCCTCCACACTTAGATGGCAGTCACGTCACCGATCTATTTAGATCAGACCTCCGCCTGTTCGTTGGGTGTGGACTGATGCTCAGGATATCATGTGTATATCAAGAAAAGATCTGTCAGCTATGTGTAAAGAGCATAGGTATTCAATATAGAATTAGCAATCTGTTAAATCCATGGGCCTGTGGTATACTGTAGAAATTAGTTCTAAGCGTTATTAAGGGATTGCTAATAAAAACATCGACGTGATTATATCTATAGAGATTTGACGTTTGTATCTATATCTCGGGAATAATCCGAATACATGTGACGGAGGGATTATACGTATGCAATGACCTCGACCCTTATGGTTCAGAGAGTTTATCCGTTCATCATAATTTACGGGTGGGTGAATTATGGACACAAAATTTAGTTTCGTGCCAGATATGCTTGAACTTAGAGAGTCTCACTAATGAAATATACTTGTAGAGCACTAGGGAAACTGTTATGAATAATACTAATTATTTATAATTCGTTTAACGGTTAAACAAAAAATACATGCAATCGGGACCTAACGGTCATTTCCGAATTAATGTGTATTTGTATTTAATACTTGATATTATTAAATACACATTAATAAAATATCAAATTGTGATATTTGGCATATATCATTAATATATGTATTTGACATATTTAATGTAAATATAATATATATATTTAAGATATTTGTATTTAATTATTTAATTGTTTAATTTTTAAATAATTAAATTAATTAAAATAATAAATATCTTTTAATTTTTTTTGTTTCTTTTTTTAATGGTTTTTTTCTATTAGTCCATTTGATAGTTCACTTTATTAAATGTAAATGTTATCTTTTAATTTTGTAAAATGTGGACTAATAGAAATCAAACAAAAATAAAATAATTGTTGTTTAATTTTTTGTTGACAAATTCAGCCAAGGGAAATTAATTAACAAAATGGTTTTGTTTTTCATTTTCAAGACTTACAAAAGTTTAACAAATAATTTACAAAGGGATTTGAGAGAATTTGTGGAAGACAGAAAGGAAACAAAAGGCAAAATTTGAATTTTGTAAGTATTTTCACACTTTCTTCTACATGAAAATTATTTCAATTAATCTTACCTTCAATTTATGTTACTAAGTTGATGTCTCTACTCTTTGATTTTTTAATTAATTATGTTTGAAGCTTGTTGGATGTGTTTTGCATGTTAGATTAATTTATAAGCTTATTATGAGTAATTAAGCTTATTAAATTAATTAGTAATCAAAGTTGACATTCTAGAGTTACTTAACCATTCATAATTAACCTAAAATTATTCTTGAGTTGTTTCATGATGGTGAGACTTGATTGGTGTGGTATTGGATTGATTAAAGTGTTGAATTAAATCAATTTAATGTAAATTGTGTAATTGTAGTAATTTATGAAATTAGGGTTCTAAACCTAATCCAATTTTGGGGCTTTTCATATATGTGATTCCATTTGATTTATATATGATGTATATTAAATTTGGGATTGATTGGATTTGATCTTGACATGTTTTGAACATTTGGGGCTAAATTGCAAATAATGAAAATTTTGGGCTGTGTTTGGTAATTCTGGAAAAATTGGGGATTTGTGTTGAAAATTGTATTTTCATGTATTAGACATGTATAAATCATTTTGGGATAGATTTTGAATCAATTAAATATGTATTTAATTATTTAAGAACCAAAATGATCAAATTGCAAAATCTTGAGGCAAATCGGCAATTAATAGAAATTTGATTTCTTGGGTTAAAATTTCAGATTTTAAGTATTGATTAATTAAATAAACAAGTGTAATACTAGTCTTTTACATATTTATCGATGTCCGATCTCGATAATACTATGACTAGGGATGTTTAATGATTTATCCTTCGTGGACTGATAATGTCTCATATCATTCTCAATCCAGGAACAAATCATAGGGACCTCCTATCATTTATATATCTTGGTGATCTAATCACAAATGATAAGAGTGCAATCTCCTTTGTCACATAGTTAATTTGTACAACAACACCGTGATCTGTACAAATAGTGACTCTATGGGTCATAATTCTCCAACATTCTCCCATTTGCCCTATAGCCAGTCAATTGAGTGTCTTACACCCGAACTATGTACGGTTGGCTCAAAATGCTGAGAAAAGGCTTTCGTCAGCGGATTTGCATGATTATCATCTGATGCGATTTATTCGATCATCACATCACCACGATGTATAACCCGAACGAATCAGATGAATATCGAATTACGTTTCTGGATCGTTGATGAGACCATTAATTCTTTAGCCTGCGCTGTAGCCTAGCTTAGCTGCTAAAAGAATTATATCTAATCTAATTAGATTTGTTGTCGACCCATAAGGCTTCTATTGCTGCCTCAGCTGCAGTAAAACCCACATTTATTGTTTATTCGGTAATAGTGTCTTGCTTGAAATATTTCTAGCTCATTGTTCCGTTATTCAAACTGTATAGTACCGTTTACGACTTATAGTCGTTTTTATCGGTTTGGAAACTTGCTACAATGATCTCAGTCACTTCAAGTTCTCATTCTCCATAGACTAAGACAACATCCTTAGTTCTCTAAGATACTAATGGATGTTCTTAACATCAATCCAGTGACTATCACTTGGATTGGCCTGTTTGTGAATCCATATGCTCAAAGCGTATGAGACACCAGGTCGCGTACATTTTTCAATGTACGGTTTCTCGGAGAGTTTTCGAAAGCCAAGCTTTCGCTGATTATTTTTATGGGAATTTCTTTTCCAAGAAATGACATGTCATCATTATTTATAGGACATTTATTGTCAGTTCGCTCCCACTAACCTCCTTATATACACAAGAATCATTTCTTTTTGAATTAAATCATAAACTATTATGATTACATCAAAACGGTAATTCCAAGAACCTAATGCTTGCTTCAATCCAAACATGGAACGAATAACCTGCAAACCTTGTTTGCTAGTTATGTTACGACAAAACCGACAAGATGTTGTAAACATCCTCCAAAAGGTTTCCTTTTAAGGAAAGCGATTTTCCCGTTCAGCTGACATATTTCATAAATGAAACATGCATCATTAGCAAGCATTATCCAAATGGATTTACTGTGGCAACAGGTAAAAGGTTGAACCGTAATCAACACAATGTTGATAACGATACCTTTTCACTACAACCCTAGCTTAGTACGTTGGTATGTTGCCATCCATGTATGTCTTCCTTGAAGACTTATATAGTACCAATAGACACAATGCCTTGCGGTACAACTAGTATCTAAACATAGTTGTTATACATGAAATCCATTTCTGACTCATGGCACTTTGCCATAATTAGGGAGTCGATACCTTGTATCACTTCCTCATACGTAGTCAGTTGGTATTCCTCAATAAGATTGACATCTTTATTAGGTGAGATCAGAAACCCATACCCCATGTTGTTTTCTCACTCTCTCCGACATACGCGGTTCTTGTGTATACGAAGATTACTGGTATAGTTTCATCCTTGATGAACTATTCATGTTCCATTAAGATTTGGTGCCATGAATAGTATTACTCCGATTTTCATCGAGTTTTACTATCCTCTCACTTACCACTACATATAGGTATTCCTCTTAGGAAAACCGCATGGTGAGCAACATTTAAATTGTTCTCATGTGAGTTGTATAAGTACTATACTTATGGTATCCCTAGGATAACCTACATTTGGCACTTATCCAATTTGGGTTTTAGTTTGGTATCATCCAAACATATGCCTAGCATACCCAAATCTTTAGGAATGAGAAACCTGATTTCTTTCCTGTTCATATCTAATATGAAGTCTGTCTAACAGATTTTATGGAATCTTATTCAAAATAATTTCTGCACTGTTTATGTATATCCGTTGAAGGAAATGGTAGCCCAGAGCGACTCTTGATTAATCTTATCATGTCTAACAAAATTCGCTTACTCAGTTCGGACACACCGTCAGGATGACGTGTTCCGGGAGGAGTCCTATTTGAAAGAATATTTTACTCTTTCAAGTATATTAGAAACTTATTGCCTAAGTATTTTCCATTACGGTCTTACCGTGACGGTTTAATACTTCAGCCGATTTGTTTGTCTATTTCGTGTCGAAAACTTTAAAAGTTTCCGATTTGTGTTTCAAAGAAACACATAACCATAACGCGATGCCACATCCGTAAAGGTCACGAAATTAGGGCTTACAGATCTGTGACACTTACACTTTTACCAAGTAAATAGTGTTTTAGGCACTTTGCCCTATAAACTAGATTCGTAGACTTTATTTGAATGGAATCAAATCAGTCCGAGTACCCACTCTTCAAAAGTGTGGATATACGAGTCTTGTTTAATTGTGTCCCAGACAACAATGCCACAATTAGTCTCTTATGATCAAATCAGTTTGAGCTATTTGTTTGTCATGTTATATATTTGAGATTTATTTATATTCAAAATATAAATTATGTTATTCACATCTAATGTGTTTAACTCAATATCATCTTTATATAATAAAACACTTTAGTGTTCCAGAATATAAAGGTTCACCTGCAGCGGGTTAAACACTGATATGGAGATAATGTATCTAGTTAAACTAGTTACATTATAACAGTTTCCAAATTTAGATACAAACCCGAGGGTAGTTCCTAAACTTAGGTATCTACGGTTAAAACAACGAATTTCGTCCCGTTTCCAACTCGCAGATAAATCTCAACTGAAGTCAGTATCCTGTTCATAACAGATTCTGAACATCAATACATATATTTTATGTATCACACTAAATATTTAAAATCCAATTTTAATACTAGTAGTGAACATAATGTTGACAAACATATTTGAAGTCAGAGCCTTGCTCGTCTTCAATTCCTTCATGTCTGCCTTGTCCAAATGGCAGTCACGCTTCCGCGATCCCATTTGCCACAATTTAGGCAGACATTTTGGGATATGTCCTTTATCTTCCCAGAAGATTATAATGATTTTGCCTTTGCCCTTTTTCACATTCCAGAAGCCTTTGGCCAAGCCTCGGGTTTCTAGAATATCGAAGTAAGGTGCGACTAGCGCTACTTGTATTATTGCAAACTTTGACTTTATCTCCTTGAGAATAGTCATTAACTCTCCAAGAGTCAACAATTGCAATTTCAGTACTTCTAAGATCTAATTATAGATCTATGAAGTCCTTCAATTTCATTATCATACTTTAAGGATCTAATCCTTAGTTCTGATTCAGAAATTAAGGAGTCTACTTTGCAAGCATAATAGATTAAGCACTAAACTTATCATCACATAAATCTTCCGAAGATTATGCTCTACTATTTGCTTAACTCTGAGCTTAGGCATAATATGTTATTTTATCAAATAAAGTAACTTATTATTTTCTAGGACCATCCTGAAATTTTATTCCCAATTTGAAAATTAAACCATTTAAATACATTTTCCCTAGGATTATGTTTTAAATGTCAATCTTTCAATTTTATCTTGATTCTAATAGTCCAACTATTTAATCAATGATTTAGGTACTATTCATTATAATGATTTCTATAGTCCAACTATTTAATCAACTATAATTTAATAGGTTGAATACAGTCCAACTGTTAATTAAAACAACAATTTAAATATTAGTCCAACTAACATTTAATATATTTGACGAATGATATTTTTTTGAGCGCGTATGGCAAGTTATTAAACGAATATTGCAAATTTAATTCTTACCTCCCACTATTTTTCGGCGAGCCTCTAACCCTCTGTCGAGTACTCGAGAAACCGTGTTTCCTAGTGGGCTAGGATCCCGTTAAATATCACACAATCTTGACTTTGGCCAACAAATTGTATGATAATTAACTAGATAGATCTCTAAGATCGATTGGATCCAATCCAATTCCTAGATCTAGTAGGGGGACATCCAAGTCCGAAACATATATCTTATATATGCCAATATATCCAATATATTCCCTAACCTTTTTCCTATGAATCAACTAAGCCTTGGCTTTGACACAACAAACTTAGGGATCCCAGTCAAGCGTGACCCATTAACCATGGAAAACTTCGTAATCAATGTCGATGGACCAGAAGTGATCTTGACTTTGGCCAACAAACCACAACTTGGACAAGACACCAATATGGAACAAAGCTTTCGTGATTCAAACACATCCTCGACGGACAAAGGCCTTGACTTTAGCCAACAAACCAATGCCAGTCTTGGATCTTGAGTAAGAATCACTCAATGGAAGGAAAAACGCTTAATATTTTGCGAGGGTTTTTCGCGTGCAAATTGGCAACCAATTTATTATCTTTGTTAAGGTCTCATCATAATACACCCTTAAACATGCATTCTAAATACATAATAAAGCGCGTATAATAAAATAATAATGATATGCGGATGGATACTTTACACAATGATCCTAGATCAAATCTCTCCATTTCCTCTCTCCCGCTAGCACAAGTATTGCTTCTACCCGTTACACTACACTTCTAAAGAAACCTCATTTACATTGAGGGGAATAGGTGAGAAGAGAATACAAAGAATAAGAATGTGATAAGGCTGGACACACATGTTCAATTTAATAAATCAAATTTATTACAACAATTTCTAAAATTGCCCCACCCATCTAATATCCATCTGATATACATTATTCATGCATCGCAACCATGTATTCACACAAGCATGTTATCAATCAATCTAATCAAATTAATTTATCTGATAATTAGTGACCATCCAATGTTCAAACAACGATTTGATTTTGCGCGAGTCAAACTCATTTTGCGAATAAGTACTCAAAGTACGAATTCTCGAATTAAATTAAACTACAAAATTAAATCCAATTCAATTTGTATTTAATGCTAATTCGCTATTTAATTCCAAATTAAATATTACACTTTATTAATGAACTTTTACGACTTAAATTCCAAATTTAATCGTTACGGGTCTCAAAGCCCGATTAATATCCAATATTAATTTAATTAAAGTCCAATGGGCTTTTAATTAATTTCTTTAGGCGTGGACTTTTGGTCAACTCGGGTCAAACCCAATAACCAAAGTCCAATCCGGGAGTTACCCCATAAGCCCATAAATCAATTTAGGCCCATTAGGCCCAATTAAACTTTAAAGGTCCATTAGTCACGTTTGGGCTTTATGGATGCGGTTTTGGCCCCAATTGGATCCAACCAAGTTAGCCTAAACCCATCTTGGTACAACCAAGCCCAATAAGCCCATTTACAACATAACAAGCCCAAATCCAATTTTAAGCCCAATTTAATTAAACCATAAAAATCCAATTTCATAATTTAATTAAACAAAGTGCATTACATAATTAATTACCCAATTAACATTTCTAAAACATCAATTAGCCTAATTAATCATGCTCATCAACAACAAAACATGTCCAACACATTTCATCAAAAATCAAACCGATTTTCATGTTATTCTACTCTCGGAAATTTGGGCAATTTGTGTCTGATTCGGTTTCAATCCAATTAAATCCACAATCGACATTAAATCAACATTTCCTAATCGTTTCAAGTCATCCAATGATCAACGAAACAAAAATTACCAAGATTTAGGGCACCAATGTATTCGGCCAACACATCAAAATTGGGAAAAATTATTCCAAGCAAAATTTCTTGAAATTGATCAAATCAAACTTCAATTAAACATGTATTAAGCATACTCAAACATCCAATTTAATCAAATCATGCTCAAATACATTTTACCCAATTTTAACCCTAATATATTTTCATGCTCAACCTTGCTCATAGATACCATTGTTGGAATTTATTAAGCATCCCAAGATCATTTAACAAGCATGAAACAAGTGCGAATACAATCGAGGAAGTTTCGGAATACTCACATCGATCGGTTGAGCGACGCGGCAACGAACAAAAATCTGATTTTTGCCTTCTGTTCCTCTCGGCAGTGAGCTGCAGTGGCTCCTCCATTTTCGGGTTCAATCATCTTCATCAAGCTCCAAGCTTTGTCAAATGATTCCAAGCTCATGGGTGGACTTCCCTATCACCTTTGCATGTCTCTCGGAGTGCTAGCTCTTGATGATTTTTCCACAAAATCACCACATTTTGCTTCCCTTTTCTCCCTTGGCTCTCGGCAAACCAGTGAAGAACAACCCACAGTGGGCGTGAATGAGAGATGAAGAAAGAGAGAGTTAGGTTGGAAGAAGAAAGTGTATCTAATACACTAAATTAATTTCCAAAATTAATTTACTTATTTTCTCTTTCAAAAAATTCAAGCCATAAATGCTTGCCAACCACACACATCACTTCCCATCAATCAGTGAATAGTGACTGGCGTCAATCACTCAAAGTGAAAGACATTTATCACTTGATTGACGAATGATGTGATGCTAGATGCGACGCTTGATTTGACGCTTGATTTGACTTGCGTGCCGCACTCGAATTCGAAATGAGAATACGCTCGTAAATAATCTCGGGCTCGGGTTCGCTAATTCCAAATTAACGAATTTTCCGTTGCGACGTAATTAAATGATTATGTCTAGCGAAATCACTATTCATGTCACTAACGAATTAATTCTAAATTAACTCGTTCTCCCGAATTAAAATCTAATTTTAATTCCGTGTCGAAATCCAATTTCATTTAATATATCGAATATATTAATTTACCGATTAATTCCAAATTAATCGTTTTCTCTCTTTAATAAATATTTTATCCCAGATAAAATATCTCCGCAATTAATCCCAGATTAATTTTCTCTCTTATCAAATTAATCCCAGATTAATTAAAGTGCGAGTCATACGTCATCGGTAGATCTTCGGGAAGCGACCCATGAGATCCCCAGATATGTTGGCAGTAAATTCGATCGTCAGACTATTCGAACAAGTAAGTACCTAGTACTACGTTTACACCGATTCACAAGACAAGGTTGGCTTCTAGCAAAGCGTCATGCCTACCCAATTCTCCAGAAATATCCTTACAGGAATATAAGATCTATATCAAGCGTAGTATACGTAGTATTGTGTATGTCGATCCAGTATCGGATGGTCACGTGCTAGGCCTGGGGCTGGAATTGTGTCTGCCCCTTACGAAGCACATATTGGATGTCTGGTAACTAGTCTCTATATCGGATAACTATGACCTAGTCATATTATCCCGATGACTACAGTACTTAAGAGAACCAGTACCGTATCCTACGCGACCATCATCTCCATATGACTGGAGTGACACTTCCGTCTTGACATCACACCCAACACACTACGATTCTCAAAATACCCAGCAGAGGCGTACACAGAACCTGTTAAAGCCCTGGACGACCACAACCAAAGTATATTGATTGTCGCAAGTATTAGCGGTGCAAGTTTCAGGTTAAGACCAAATACACCTACCCTGATTTCGGACTTCCATAGACACATAGTCATACTACCAATGGAATTCCGAGGGGGTCTATCAAGAGCGAAGCTGTTTCCCGTACCATCGGTAAAACACAACCTCCTATTACACTTGCATGAGTATCCTATACCCACATATATGAGAACTATGCCATTGTGCCCTCACAACGCGCACAAGTGTAATACTAGTCTTTTACATATTTATCGATGTCTGATCTCGATAATACTCTGACTATGGATGTTTAATGATTTATCCTTCGTGGACTGATACTGTGTCATATCATTCTCAATCCAGGAACAAATCATAGGGACCTCCTATCATTTATATATCTTGGTGATCTAATCACAAATGATAAGAGTGCAATCTCCTTTGTCACATAGTTAATTTATACAACAACACCGTGATCTGTACAAATAGTGACGCTATGGGTCATAAGTGTCCAACAGTTCCAACACCCAAAACACATCCAATACATTCATATGACATATTTTTCATCACCAAATACACAGTATTTCCAGATCTGATCCCGAAGCAAAATATATCAATTTTTCATGCTTAAAATCCAATTTTCCAACATTAATCTAATTAATCTTAACACCAACCAAAGTCACCACAAATGAACCACCCAAGAAAAAATTCTAGGCATTACAAGAGTGGTCATAACACTATAGAATGGCAACTTATCATCAAATGACTAAATTGAATCAATATTACAATAATATCATCCAATTTTATTTCAAACATGCTTAACACTTCCAAAACCATCTCCCAACACCAAAAGCCCCAATTTTAACAAGTAAAGGAAACCCTAGAACTATTCTAGGTACACAAGAACAAGAAACTAAATTTCTAAACAAGAATGATAAAGATTACCTTTAATCCCCAATTATCCTTAAGCTTTTCTTGTTTTTTCCTTCACTTTCTTCATGGTTTCTTCAAACCAACTTGAGAGCTTTTCTTTGTTGTATTTTCGGCCATGGAGGTTGTTGTTAGGGAAATGAAAATTTTTTACTTTCAAAATTGTCATGAACGACTCAAGGAGGGCATTTTGGTCATTTTTCCATTTTAATTTCATTAAATTAAAATCAAGATAAAATAATCTTTAAGTTTGACAAATCAAATTTTCACACTTAAGCTTAATTAAAACATGCCACATGTAACGATAATAATTAAATATATTTCATAACATTTATGTAATATTGATATTATTTAACTATTCAAATATTTAACATTTAAATATCTAAATAATTAATTAATATAATTATTATTATATATGTATTTTTATTTACATTAAATAAAAAATACATATATTAACGGCATGTATCTCATTTGATAATTAATTAATGTGTATCTAATCAAATTATGTATCAAATACAAATACAAAATAATTACGATAGACCAAAATCCCTTAAAGCATGTGTTTTCGTTTAACCGATTAAAAGATTCGAATTAACTCATTTAATCCGATGAAGTATTATGAATAATCTTTATTATTCATAACACGTTGCCCAAGTGCTCAACGAGTACACTAAATATTGTGGGACTCTCTAAGTTTAGGTTTATCCGACACGAAATCCAATTTCGTGTCCATAATTCACCCACTCATGAATTATGATGACCACAGCTAATCTCGCTAAATTATGCAAGTCGAGGTCATTGCATACGTATAATCCCCCCGTCATAGGCTATCAATATTATACCTAGGATATAGATAAGAACATCAAATCCTTATGGTATAATATAGTCGACTTTCAAATTTACGATCTTTAAATAACACTCGAAACTTACTTCCGAAGTTATACCACGGTCATGGATTTACTAGATCGCAAACACGTGTAGGATGCCTATGCCCTGTACACAGGACTGACAGATTCTATCTTGATAGGCACAAGATATCATGAGCATCAGTCCACACCAAAAAAACAGGCGGAGGTCTGATCTAAATAGATCGGTGACATGACTGCCATCAAAGTGTGGAGGATAACTCATATTTCCACAGTGGTATCTCAAGTCAAATGACCAATATGCTCACTCAACTCGAGAAGATTCCTATTGACGTTGGTGTACCATCTATTAGGAAATCTTCAGTGAGTCGTTCAATGTTTATCAAATAAACACCTACATGTCTATACGAGTCTCTCGAGACTCATGGTTCATTGGGATAAACCATCGGACCAAGTCACGATATACGACATGTACTGGTCTCAGCGGATTTTACTAACCGACCCGTGTTAGGAAATCTTGACCACGAACTTTATTTAAGTATATACAACTTATAGTGATGCTTTTCAATGTCAATTAAAAACTACGTTGTAACTGTGCACTACATTGTAAATCCTAGGGTCTTTTTCTAATATACACGTATCACTAAATCAGATTTAGTTTCAATCTAATCATAATTAGATATCTAATCGCAATAAGATCGAATATTGGTATAAAAGACAAGAGGTGCTACCATTAAATAAGTAATATTATGGAAAAATGAATTGTTCGTATTTATGAATCGGACATAAATACGATCTGGATTGGCACTCCGAGCACCAACCCTAACACTCAAGAGCTGACCTAGCACTCAAGAGGTAGGCAACAACAAGTAAGCCTGCTATAACATATTGAGTTTGTCCAACAAATCCAATTCGTTTCCTTTAGCCAGCATCATTAATATATATTAGTTATACATCAATATGACTCAGATGCGACATCAATATTGTGCTACATCTACTAAGTTATCTATGTATTTAGAGATCAAATACAAATATTATGAGACAACCGCAAGCACAACACTAGTATCAAAACTTCTAATCTATAAGGTCTCTATGGAACTTCATAAGTCAATACTTCATAAGTTATAACTAATTCCACTAATACAGTAGAATCAACCGTGACACTCCCACTGTATCTTTTCTGACTCTATTTGATGTAGACTGTCTAACGTCATAATTAGACTCAAAAATAATCTGACCCTAATGGTTGCGGATTATATTCCCCATGAATAAGAAACTTGTTCTTAATATCTCAAAGATAACAAAGAACATGTTTCAAGACACATCCTATGGTCTATAGCGTATCAAAATAACTCATAATAATTACGATTAAATTGATATCTTTAATTGTACATAATATAGTATACATTATGCCATCATCCTATGATACATAAATGACTAGACATTCTAATAAATTTCTCTTTCGACAAAGGAATCATCCTTTATAAAAAATAAATACTATATACAAGAGACACACTAACAGTCAAATAGTTATACTAACTGTCACACAGATAGTCTTGTTGTATCCTTTATTAGATCATATCTAATGCACAACTAATGGGAGTATCTCACAAGTCTCTTGTTTTATATCATATATAAAACTTTATATCAAATATAATAGAGACTACTCCCACTGCTTTCATGGAGAAAAGAAGACTTAGGTAAATCTTTTACCTCACAAACATCTCATTATTACATTAATAATGATAATGTCGTTAAGATATACAATACTAGAAAGAAATATGTACACTCCCACTAACCCTACTATCATATATGTATTCTCTATGCTTTGATAAAATCAGACAATCTGACTAAAATCAAAATTAGAGAACACATATGTTCGGAAAGTTCATCCGAGTCTACAATAGGATCTATAAGCCATTATACTAAACTGCGATCTTAGCATAATACAAACTCCAGGGCCATTCCAGAACGAACTCTTCAAACAATGAAATCACATTGGATCTCTTCTTCGAATAAACCACTCAGGAACGCCACTTTGTATTCCTAACTAAAATATATAGTTTAATATCAACATTAACCAACAGATCCTTAATTGTTCAATTAGTGTGACTAGAGAAAAGATTTCTCATAATCTACAATAGATTGCTGGGTATAACTTTTCTCACTATCAAACTATAAAGGTCAAACATTTAATATGCTCACTTTGCTTTTGCTGCACAAATAATTTGCACATTTTATGAAAGATTCATAATGAGAGCTCAATCAAGTTCCAAACTTGATTGTAGTAAGCTACGAACAATCTTAGATCTATGGTTCGATGCTACCTTCCGAAATCGATATCAAATATTGCTCCCACTATAAGTTATAAGATAATTTTTTCGATAAGAAAACAACAGAATCATTAAGTATCAAATACTTTGTAAATGATTCTGACATCCTATTGAACTTATACGGAAGATTTCTAAGGGTCTTTTTATCTTATTAATTACGTAGTTCCATTTATAGTTTATCACTCTCACATTTGACTTCAATAAGTCAAGTCTTTTCTACAATGGTCAACATCCGATGTTACACACCAAGCAATAAAATAATTTTATTACTCGGGATCATAGAAAAGATATTCTAGCAAATAGAATACAATATTCTATTAAATAAAATAAATGATAAACTTTTGCTTGTACCTCTGAGGCGCAAGTACTTTCAATTATATAACCATTATACAAAAGAAAGATTCAAATCTCAAACTTTTCAAGATTCGAATTTTCTACTTATACATATCATATACGTAACTGTAGAAACTAATGGAACCTTAATTAAAAGGATGAAATAGTGTTACTGGAGCATATCCCCAAGAGTATTGAAACTAATTCGGTAACACTCAATATCAAACGAATCAAATCATATAAGATTCGATTTCTCCCACTGACCAATTCCATCACGATGGAATCGTAGAAGAATAATATTCATTAAATAATTTTTGAACTAATTGCCAGAAATTCATATGTTTGATCGTATCAAATATCTTTGAACAATTCAAAGATTCATGATGAATTTTAAAGATACAGTTTTCAAAACTTCAAATCGAATATCTTTGAACCAGTCAAAATATTCTATTAGCGTTTCATCAAAAACATATTGAAAGTTCTCAAACCATTCAGGACGTTCAATATGTATTCTTTTAGAAACACGTAATTAAGTCATGATAACTCATTAACTAAGTTACGAAGTAAAGAAAACTATCCAAGGTAATTTATAATTCATTA
Source organism: Zanthoxylum bungeanum (assembly GCA_019454045.1). Classification (NCBI taxonomy): domain Eukaryota; kingdom Viridiplantae; phylum Streptophyta; class Magnoliopsida; order Sapindales; family Rutaceae; genus Zanthoxylum; species Zanthoxylum bungeanum. Next base: position 232,810 of record SKCR01033453.1, on the reverse strand, counting down.
AACTACATACATCCAATGTATTAGTTTAATACATCTCTGGTCCAATGACGATCATTGGTTAAATGAGATTTAATCACATTCCCGAATACAATATTCATTAAATGGATAAGGATATGTGGTGTGATCTCGTATCAGACCATCCTTTACTATACGGAATAAGCATATAATACTTAAGTGATAAAATCTCACAAAGCATTGTTCTAAGTTATTTACTTAACCAAATATTTTTCTTAATGTTTATCATTTCATCAATGACACTACTAGTCATATTAAAATATGAAATAACTGTTTATAAAGAACAAGTAACTATCCAATAGTCACAAGTTTTGATACCAAATATCAAGACAATCATTAAACAATATTTCAAATAACTAGACGGGAGATCTGGTATGCAATACCTGTAGTTGTCGTATTGTGAGAATCAATATTCTCTACACACAACTATACACATCTCTTTTCTTTAGCTTTTATAATTAGCCTTCAATTATTCACAATAATTGTAAATAATTGATTAGAAAACTGTGTCAGACACATTACCTCTAAAGGTCACTAAAGCCAATAAACGTCATTATCAGATAAACAAATACCTAATGGGGTTTTCTTAATGCTAGTTAAGAATCTCGAGACATGAACTAATTCATGTCAATTCTTACTGCATAAGAAACTATTTTCTCTTCAAAAGCATATCCTAAAATGGATATCTATTTAGATTACCTAATGTGACTTAGTAGCTAAGTCACTAACCATCTTGATTTTTCAAGAAAATTGGAATAACAGTTCCCGATGGTGTATACTAATCTAATTATATCCATGTCTTCTCTAAATCTTGAACCTATTCTAGAAAACTGCAACCATAAGCAAGGTCAGAAAACATATATAAATAATATGCAGGCAGTGGATTAGAAGTTTAATTCTATATACACAATAGAATAAAGGAAACATAAACGTCATTTTTTCACAATATTACACACTGTTTTGGTTATGGATTTTTAACCCAACCGTGTCTCCCACTATTTTACATAATACCGTAATCCCCAACGGAAAATGGGAATCTAATAATTAAATTGAATTCCATAGTGAGAAGTGGACCCCATGAATATATTTCGACTCACTGCTTTGGCACGTTCTCGCCTACATATATTCACAGGTAGACAACTCATTGTCAATCACACTCACTATGACTCCCGATTTTGGTCCTGATCGTTTCTCGTTATGACAGATTTGGCACGTTCACAAGGAGGCGTATCAAGGCTCAAGCTACCGATGTAGTCCTGACAACTTTGACACATTCAGGATTTCCACTTTTACTTGAATTTGTCTATTATCATATAAGTTGTACCGGCGTAAATGAACTACCATCAGCCATAATTGCACAGCTTTGGCACGATACAACTAAAGTATCAGGAATTCATTTGCATCCGTACTGACAAGGTGGACCAAGAAACAAGTATTCATAATACTAGTTACTTTAACGCCTTATTTAAGCAGGGATATTCCTAAAGAGGTTCTTTACTCTACATCAAATACAGATTTTAATTTAGATCAATTTCTTAACAGTTCAATTCTACCTGGAAAACATAACTTAACTAACCATTAAATATGTGTTATATTTTCCGTTAACGTAGAACCAAAAAGTTAAGAAATATCTAAATTACATGCATGTGGAAATATCAAAATTGGATTATATATCATATATCAAGCATGACAAATGTAAAGGATGAAGAATCAGACCTGCTCTGATACCATTTTTGTTGGGGTTTTAGCACGAGGGAGTAGCAGAAGCGCGCGGTTCGGGCGAAATCGTAACTTTAAAACTTTTAAACTTACCGAATAAATTATTTAATATCCAATATGAATAATTCATTTATATTTCACTTAAACATATTTATTCGATATCAAATAATGACATAAATAAGTTGGAAACATCGCGAAACTTTTACGAAAATGGCATAAAATGCGTTTTTGTCCGAACCGACCAACCAACACATATGGGGGCTGCCCAGGTCAGCTCCAATAGTTCTTGGGCAGTTCATGGGCTGCCCAAACAGTGACCAATTCACTGTTTGGACAGCGGACACCCGGTAAGCCCAAAACTCACCTGGTAACTCCATTTTTCGCCATTTTCGTGTATTTCAACTCCAAAATAATTTCCGGAAATTGTTCCAATGCCCAAAACACATCCAATACATTTATAAAACATAAGTTTTATCACTAAAATCACAGAAATTTCAGATCTGATTTATTAACCAAAAATATCACTTTTCATGCTTTAAATCCAATTTTCTCAACATTAATCATATTAATACTTACACCAACCAAAGTCACCACAAATGAAGAACTCAAGAACAATTCTAGGAGTTAAAAGAGTGGTCATAACACTCTAGAATGGAAACAAGTCATCAAATAACGAAATTGAGTCAATATTACACTTATATTATCCAATCTAACTTCACGCATGCATCTAGCCTCCAAATTCATCCTCCAAATCAAAAAGCCCCAAAATATAAGAAATGAAGAAACCCTAGAACTTCTCTAGATGCTCAAGAACAAGAAACAAACTTTCTAAGTTTAGGAGTTATGAAGATTACCTCCAAATCTCCTAATTTCCTTAAATGTTTTCTTGATTTCTTCACTTTCTTCCTTGTTTCTTCAAACAAATATTTGGGTGCTTTTATGCTAGTTAGGTTCGGCCATGGAGGTCTTATGAATGAGAAAACAAATTTTTCTCACTTTATATACAAGGCATAACAGACTTTAGGGGGTAAAGAAGGGCATTTTGGTCATTTGGTCAATTAATCTAATTAAATAATAATAATAAGCTCTAAGTTAACAAATCTAATTTGTAAACTTTAAGCTTAATAAAATCATGCCACATGTAACCAAAAATAATCAAACATATTGCATAACAATTATATAATATTGATATAATTTAATTATCTAGATATTTAACATTTAAATACCTAAATAATTAATTAATGCGATTATTATTATATATGTATTTTTATTTACATTAAATAACAAATACATATATTAATGGCATGTGTCAAAATCTCATTTGACAATTAATTAATATGTATCAAATCAAATCTTGTACCAAATACAAATACACATTAATTATTAATTGACTGAAATGCCCCTAATGTATGTATTTTTGTTTAACCGTTTAAACGATTCAAATTAACTTATTTAATTCGGTGAAGTATTATGAATAATCTATATTATCCATAACGCGTTGCCCAAGTGCTTAACGAGTACTCTTCATATTGTGGGACTCTCGAAGTTTAGGTTTATCCGTCACGGAATCCAATTCGTGTCCATAATTCACCCACTCATGAATTATGATGACCACAGATAATCTCGCTAAACTATGCAAGTCGAGGTCATTGCATACGTATAATCCCTCCGTCACAGGCTATCAATATTATACTGGAGATATAAATAAGAACGTCAAATCCCTAAGGTATAATATAATCGACTTTTAAATTTATGATCTTTAAATAATACTCGAAACTCGCTTCCGAAGTATACCATGGCCATGGATTTACTAAATCGCAAATACGTACATGATACATATGCCCTGTACACAGGACTGACATATTCTATTTGATACTCACAGGATATCATGAGAATCAGTCCACACCCAACTAACAGGCGGAGGTTTGATCTAAATAGATCGGTGACGTGACTGTCATCAAAGTGTGAAGGATATCTCATATATCCACAGTGGTATCTCAAGTCGAAGGACCACTATGCTACTCAACTCGAGAAGATTCCTATTGACGTTGGTGTACGATCTATTAGGAAATCTTCGGTGAGTCGTTCAGTGTTTATCAAGTAAACATCTACATGTCTATATGAGTCTCCCAAGACTCAAGGTTCATTGAAATAAACCATCGAATCAAGTCTCGATATACGACATGTACTATCAAAGGATTTTACTAACCGACCAGTGTTAGTAAATCTTGACCAGAAACTTTATTTGATAATATACTTCTAGTAGTGACACTTCCCAATGTCAATTCCAAACTACTTTGTAACTGCGCACTACATAATATATTATTGAGTCTTTGTCTAATATATACATATCAGTAAATCATATAGTTTCAATCTAATCGTAATTAGATCGAATATGTATATAAAAGCAATAAGTACTACCATAAATAAGTAATATTATGGAAAAAGTATACTTACTAGAGGCGATGATACTGGAAGGAAGAATTACTATAGTTCTGTTGGGATCTACGTCGATTACCCCATATTCTTAAAGTTCCTCAACTTTTATCACTATTCCGAGGCCTCTATATGTGTTACTACATTCGAGCTACTTTATCTATACTACTATACGTACTAAACTCTCTCTTCACTCTCTGTATCCTTCTTATTATTTCTATATCCCATCTCTTGGTTTCAAGTCATGTTATTGAGGCTAGTGGTGGTTCATTTTTCTGGGCTACTTCCTCTATCTATGCTCTTCCTATAGGCTACTGTTGGGGTTTTAGGCGGCAATTTCGGGTAAACGCAGTGGAACTCAGAAAATCAAAATTTTCCGATTTCAATAATTTTTCTTGGGTAATTACTCAATACTTAAAAACTGAAATTTTTACCCAAAAATCAGACTTTTCATAAGTTGCCAATTAGCCCATAAACTTTGTATTTTAATCATTTTAGTCCTGAATTGTCAAATACAATTTTAATTGATTTCAAATCAATCCCAAAATGATTTATACATGTCTTATACATGAAAATACAATTTGCAACTCAAGAAAATAGTTTTTCTAGAAATTTTCGAGAGGTCCCTAAACTTTTAAGTATTTATAATTTGGTCCTTTTTGTTCAAAATATGTCAAGATCAAATCCAAAAATTCCCAAATTTAACATACATCATATATACATCAAATTACATCACATATATGAAAATCCCCAAATTTGGAGTGGGTTATGAACCCTAATTTTATAATTTCCATAAATGGACAAACTAACACCAAATTAATTAAATTCAACACTTTAATTCAATTCTTACCACACCAAACAAGTCTCACCATCATGAAACAACTCAAGAATAATTCTAGGTCATTTATGAGTGGCTAAGTAACTCTAGAATGACAACTACACCATCAAATGGTTAAAAGAATGCTTAAGAACTAATTCCATGCAATCTTAACAATTATACATGCTTCCATCTTTCATCCAAGTTCCCAATCATCAAAATACATCCACAAAAGAGTAGAGAAAAATCTACTCTTTTCATGAAGAAGAAAGTAAGAAAAACTCACAAAATTCTCAAGTTTCCAAGCCTTTTTTTTTTTTTTTTTTTGCTTTTTTTCTTCTTTTCTCTCAAACTCCTTTGTATTTTGATTTTTAGGGTTCTTAGATAATAAAACAAAAAATGAAAACAAGGCCTTTTATATTTTCCTCTAATGACCGACAATACTAGGAAAATAATTAGGCATTTTTCAACTTTTTATTTCATTAATATAATTGGAAAAAAATGGTTTAATGAAAAATTGTGATATTTATCCATTAACATTTAATATATAGCATAACTTGTACCAATTAAATCAAGCCAATTTATCTAATAACAATTGGTCATTTAATCCAATTAAAACATGCCATTTGTTTACTTTAATAAAGTAAAAGATATTTATCATTTAATTAATTTAATTATTTAACATTTAAATAATTAAATATAAATATCTTAAATATATGTATTATATTTACATTAAATAATCAAAATACATATATAAACAATAAATGTCAAATATCACAATTCGACATTTAACAAATGGCCGAAAGATCCCAAACGCATGTATTATCTTTTAACTATTAAACGACTTATAAATAATCAGTATTAATTATAAATGTTGCCCTAGTGCTCTACGAGTATATTTCATTAGTGAGACTCTATAGGTTCAGGCATATTCATCACGAAATCCAATTTCGTGTCCATAATCTACTCACCCGTAAATTATGACGAACACAGATAAAATCTTTGAACCATAAGTGTCGAGGTCACTGCATATGTATAATTTTTCTGTCAAAGGTATTCGAATTATCCCAGAGATATAGATATAAATGTCAAATCTCTATAGGTATAATCTCGTCGATGATTCTATTAGCAATCTCTTAATAACACTTAGAACTTATTTCTACAGTGCACCACGGGCCCATGAATTTAACAGATTGCTAATTCCATAATGGATACCTATGCTCTATACCAGAACTGATGGATCCTATCTTGAAACACACATGATATCCTGAGGATCAGTCCACACCCAACGAACAGGCGGAGGTCTGATCTAAATAGATCGGTGGCGTGACTGCCATCAAAGTGTGGAGGATACCTCATACATCAACAGTGGTATCTCAAGTTGAAGGATCACTATTTTCACTCAACCCGATAAGATTCTTATTGACGTTGGTGTACCATATATTAAGAATCTTCAGTGAGTCATTCAGTGTTTATCTGATATAAACACCTACGTGTCTATACGAGTCTCTTGAGACTCATAGTTCATTGAGAAATAATTAGAATCCAACATTCCAATATACGACATGTATCGGTCTCATCGGGTTTACTTACTGACCAAGTAATTGTAAACCTTGACCAGGAACAATTAAATAATTATATTGTTATGATACTGCTCAATGTTAGTTGCGACGCTTTCGCAACTGTATCATAACCAATCACTCTATGGTCATTTACGTGTTTAACATATAATAAAAGAATTCATATTATAGAAACTGTTAATTTTATTCACTAATAAAATATTTACAAGAGTATTTACAGGGAAATACATAAGAAATTGACGCTTAGAGAACCAACCCTAACAGCTACAGCTCTGCCATCTAATCTTACTGCCCACATTGGTACTTTTCTTTAAATCCTGAGTGTCTCCGATCTCATGGGTCTGTCTTGTTAAACTCATACAGGTTTCTACTGGCATTGGTCTGATCTATAAGTTCTTACTAGTACTGCAACTTGCCAATCTTGGTCTATGCCGAATTCTCCATTTTTTAGCTTTAGCAGCCTTCTTGATCTTTTCCTGGATATTCTATCTTCCAATTTCTTCTATTTTTGTCTTAGGATAAACTCCCATTGGGCTTCCTTACGATTATCTTTTTCTATGCTGAGAAGGGCTGGGACAAGTATCTTACGTTTCGACGGACATCGATGTCCTCACTGTGGCATTCTGTGTCCTGGTGGAGTCTATTACTCATGTGGAATAAGTATGAGATAGACTCAGTCAGAACAACTTCCTTAACTGGAATCACTAAGTGGCGGGGATTTTGGTAGGTCAGGCCTTATTTATATCAATTTCTTTGGTTAAGGGAATTAATCATTTCTCTTTATGGCCTTCACTTTACTTGCTTACTGGTCTGGGTTTGGGTATCTAGAACTCTACATCCTTTGTGTCATCTTTTATATATTGGTAACTTCCACGGCTAATCCTGATTTCTTACTTCTTTTATCTTTCTGTCTATTCTTCGTGATTCGGGGGAAACTTGCTGTCTCTACGAGGTATTCGAAGGCTATTGGATCCGTTTGGAAGAATTTTCTGAAGAGAAAATGAATCTTACGAAAAGTAAAGAAAACTTACTTAGGTCTACTAGATATTTTACTCTCACTCAGGCTTATCCTTGTTCTCTTTATTATTATTGGTTCTCATACTATCTTATCTATCCGATTCTGTATCTCTACCCCTTACTGCCTCTGGTTTCTTAAGCATCTGTATTTTATCATTTACTTTTCTTTTCAGCTTTCTTTTTCTCTTTCTATTTTCATGGGTGGGTATCCTTAGAATTTTACTATATATTCTCGTAGCTTATCTTGAGCTTCCGATGGTCCACCAAGATGACTATAGAAGGTTCCTAAACTTGGGCAATGAGTATGGTCACTATTATGAGGGAGAATATTCGAAAAGCTTGGGAATTTTTTACTAACATGTCTATAGATCTTGAGGACGTAATCGATGATCGAATACTGGAGAGGTAGTGCCTCGTATACTAGTACCCCAGACATATTATGTATACAAGACCCCAACACTCTACCCACTACAGTCATTGACTCCTTAGACCATGCTTTGATACCATCTTTGTAACATCTCCCTTCAGGAGATGCTACCGGCAGAGAATATGCTGACCTATCCCTGAAGCGGAACTCACTTGGATGATTAGGCCAAGTAAATCCCTCGTAACAGATAGAACCCCAAGCACTGCGAATTTGATTTTGCAGGAACAAAATCCTTCCAAGGCCACAAAGAAGATCCACAAAGAACTTGTCTTTGAGAACCCTTAGGATCATTCCTTGTAGTGTTCTGCTAGCATAGAGACGCCACCAAGGTTGCCACGCATTAGATAAGTTGAAGCTGAAATAAAGGGAAATCCCTCTCTCAAGCTTGAAATTCGACCATAGCAATTTTTCTTTGAAGAAATTCAAAATTGGTAAGTTATCATTGAAGAAGACAAAGTTTACAATATATATGACAAGACAAATTTACTAAAATTCCCTTAAAAGATAAAAAGACCAAAAGATCCTAAAACTACCCAGTGGCTACATAAAGGTAAAGCCTTTAATAGTCATTTCCTAATTAATATAAATATCCCCCACCAAGATCTTTATGAAAGTGGAAAATAGATAAAAAATAAAAAGTCAAGAAAAGTGGCATCATATCTAAAAATACCCAATAGGTCATTTAACTAACTAATATAGTTCTAATCTAACTTAACCTAAATGGCCAAGCTAACTAAATTACAAATAATAACTAAAGTCATAATTAGTCAATATTACAAAGATAAAAATCAAAACGTCAACAAAAGATGCAACTTTTCCCAAAATGATAAAATTATCCCTTTTGCACAAAATTCTCCAAATTTCGTGGGCTTCAGGTTACAATACCCAAATGATGTGTCTCAAGCCCATTAAGCTTTGTTTAAATCGAATACTTGGTGTTGGGCTTGATTCGGCTTGATTCTTAAAAAATGTGCTTGATTTCAGAATTATTGGCGCGTCCATCTAGTATGACTTGTAATGCTCATTTATGTTAAGGCCATGTCATTTGATGCTTCATGAGTGGCTTGGATCGTGTCATTCCCTCTCGCTTGAAAATGATTCTTCCTCAATTCTTCACCTGTATCAAAGTAAGACAAATCAGAAACATTAAACGTTGCTGATACACCATACTCACCAGGAAGATCTATCTCGTAAGCATTGTCAGTGATCCGCTCCAAGACTTGAAATGGACCTCTCCTCTCGGTTGTAGCTTAGATCTCCACTGTGCTAGGAACCTCTCCTCATGCAAATGTAGCCATACCCATTCTCCGGGTTCAAATATAATGTGTTGGAAACCCATTATTCTCACTAACTCTGCCTTTCTTTTCATATTCAAACTCGAGAGCTTAATAACAATCAAAGATAATAAATCCATATGAGTTAAAGAATTAAAATCATAATCAATTTCATAAGGCGAGTAAGAGCTAGAAGCATTTGTCACCCAAGCCGCAAATCTGGAGCTGGGGGTGCGGATCTATGCTACCCTCCAGACTCTGAATCTAGGATCTATGGGTATTTGTCATCTCTAGTCCTGACCTGCATGTGAACATGATATCTGTAACCGTCAATTCCATATCTGAGTCAAGTTACATAATGAGGGTGATTTTTCTCTCATGCCTCTAAAAATCATAAAACTTAAGCTTTTGAAATCCATCTTTCTAAAACATCATTATTTGTAAAATATCTGTAATAAAACTTTGGCTAACGTCCTATGTGCGGAAAAGTAAGTCTGATATCAAAATAATTAAATAATATCAGTTTTAGAAAATGGTCCACTCACAGATTTGAAGTCCCACTAGCAGTACTTCACTTCGCCGAATGAATTTCTGGTTCCTACGATGACCTTTAATGGGTAACTTAATTAAAATACAAATCATGGAATGTACTTTAAAACTGTTGTCGCTATATGATGTTCTATGTTTGTGACATGATATGTTACGTGTATATAAATGATACGAAACCTTTCGGGTGGTCTCTAATATCCTAAGTTGCAAATGAATTGGCTAAAAATTAATCCTGAGAAATGGCCACGCATCGCGACGCCCACACCGATAGGGTTGAATCACAACAACCCTTTAATCTCATAAATCTTAACTTAAACTTATTATCTAGAATTTCCTAATCCTTGAGCACCATTTAATAGAAGCAATTTCTTAGTTTCCTATCCACCTTAATGCAATGACTAAAATGCTAAAAACACTAATATAGCATTATTTCTTCAAAAATTCATAACTCCAGTTTTGGGTCAAAATTCTCTTACGTTAATTCCTTTGATTTTCCCCACTAAATAAGTCTTCCAAGTTTTTCATTCCTTTTTTTGCTTGTTGTGGATTGATTTGTGTTGACTCTTCTTCAATTTGGATAAGAAAATGGTTTTCTCATTTTCCTTTCTTTCTTCCTTATTTCTCTCCCTTTCTCACATTTCCATTTTTTTCCCTCAAAACCTTTGAGATGAATGAATAGTTCATCTTTTTATACTAGGGTTTATACCCTTTATTGCTCTTCTTGATTAATTTGGCCATTTTTAGAGAAGTCTAGGGGCTTGGAAGATATTTATGGTTATTGGGCCAAAATGAGAAAAGTAATGGGCTTGGGTTGAAAAGTAATTCATTTGTTCTTCTCATTTTCGCTATTATGCAGAGGGTTTGGGAAAATGACCAAATTTGACCTAGTTCGTATCTGAATTTGGAAAGATATTTAACATAAAAGTTATAAATCTTTATCTTAGCTTTCCAACGATATAAAATTCATAATCGGAGATCGTATGAAGAATTCACTGCCCAAATATCTCGGGCTTTCCGGATTACATTATTTGCTAAATTCCGTAACGGAACTGCGAAAAAATTATCGATTACCCGTAAAAACTTTTCGTGAGCATGCACATGCTCGAACAAGATTTTCATCATGTATCATACCTTCCATAGCGTAATAGTAATCGGTCTCTGACAATGTACCAGTCCTCAGGATTATCGGTTGTTACAATAACCATCACTTGTTGGTGTTGGAGCGGTTGTGAGACTCATAGGATCAGATTGGTGCCTCGCGCAGTGAAAGTGGGTTTAATCTATAGATATCAAGTATGAGTGTATTTTTAAATAATTTAATAGAATAATATATTCCATTAAGAGTGCATAGGAAAAAATCAGGGCTGAATCGGAATCTAGAAGCTCGAATATGAGCCAAAATAAATTTCACCACAAGGCTGATTTCAATACATTTTAAATCTTTCCAAAACTATTTCAAACACCCAAAACTTAATTTTAACATCAAAACCAACATCAAGACATGTTATAGAACAAAATAATATTTTTTTAAAAAATATTAAATATTTTTACAAAATTGAAAAACATATTATATAAGCTTTATTAATTAATTTAAAAGCTTATTACATAAGCTTTATTATATGGCAAAATAATAACTTTGTATTTAAATGGTAATTGGCTTAATTTTGGCCATGTGTATTTAAAGAGTCAAAATGACAAAATTACCCAACTTTTATCACTTTAAAAAGAAATTTTCATCACTATTCATGGGTGGAAATTTTGTCTTTATATTTGCTTTGTAAAGGTTACAAAAGAGGGCAAAAGTTGGGTTTTATTAGGCTTTACAATATGCTTTCAATTTAACACTAAAAGAAGAGGTTATGGGGACAAAATCAAATAGGCAATGAAATTCAGGTAATTCCGTAACTATTTTGATTTTATGAAGTTGTTTAAGTTATCTTCTATCTTAATTACATATGTTTTATTTATTTCTTCGATATTTGGTGTTTATGATGTGTTGAAACTTAATTAAAACCCTTAATTATGTATGTGTAAAATTAATTAGGTTCATTAGTGTAATTCGTCCTAATTATGGTGTATGACATCAAATTTTCATTCTAGAGTAGCTTAAACCTCTCCTTGGTGCTATTAATTATTCTTGAGTCGCTTATTATGGTTGAAATTACGACTTTTTGGCCACTGCTACAGTACTCGAACCATTGTAGCGGTTCGTATATTTGTAGGAAAATTCTCGAAATTTTTATAATCAATTCGGAAGCTTTTGGGAATTTTCCGCACTATGAGCAAAATGGTTATCTATTGAAATTGCCATAATCAATCATTACTATAGTAAAAGGATCCCAATAACAGTGGACTGATACGGTTTTGTGAATGATCTAGTTGTCCTATTATCCCAATTAGTCAATTCGGTGAACCAGTAATTAGTTAACGGGTAATCGCGAAAAATATTCCTGTAATATTTTATCCCGAGTTTTATGCATAATCACATTAATGAGTGATATGGGTGAAATGCGGATAAATTAGAGGTATATGGTACCAATTAATTTATCCGAATTAAAATATTTTAAAAGTCAATTTCGTCCATTGACGCGTTTCCGCTGCATTTGCCCCAACAATGATACCATTAAATAACTAATATTATGGAAAATGAAAATGTTCGTACTCATGAAAATTCTAAATATACGATATGGAATAATACTATGAGCACCAACCCTAATAAGTTCTCCTATTTGCTCAAGTGCCAATCGATAATATCGTATACTAATATGCATCACATATATATGACCATCAAAAGATTACCATTACTTAAGAGGTAAGCATTGGAGAGTAGACCTGCTATTCAATGATGGTTTGTCTAAACAAACATAGATATCCATGTATACTAACATCACTAATACAATGTGGAACTAACATTCTGTTAGGATTGGCGCTCTGAGCACCAACATATCATATTTTTGACCTTGTCATGAATATGAACAGTTCCATTTTTCATAATATTAGTTATTTAATGGTATTACCGATTGTCTATTGTGTACATTATTAATCTAATTAAGTTTAGATCGACACTAATGTAAGTTTAGTGATGTACACATTAGACAAAGATTCGAAAATATTTATTATAGTGGTACAATTATATGGGGTATGTAATTTATATTGAGATATGTCACTATTTAGTATATTTCAAAATGTTAAGTTCATGATCAAGATTTACTAACACGGGTCGGTTAGTAAATTTGAAGAGACCAGTACATATCGTATACTAGATCGAGATTCGATGATTTCATCTCAATGTACCATTAGTCTCTGAGGCTCATATAGACATAAAAGTGTTCATTAGATGAGCATTGAACGACTCACTATAAGATTCCTAATAGATAGTACACCAACATCAATAGAAATCTTCTCGAGTCAAGTGACATATGAAATCCTTCGACTTGATATACCACCATGGATATATGAGTGATCATCTAGTCTCAAATGGCGTCACATCACCGATCTTCATATCCGGCCTATATCTGTTCGTCAAGTATGGACCGATGCTCCTGATATCCACTTATATTTCCAGAGAGGATCTGTTAGTCATGTGTACAAGATTTGGCTGTCATTTCATGGACTTTTAAATCCGTGACTGTGGTGCATTCTTGAAACTGGTTCTAAATGTTGATTAAAGATCACGAATATGTGGTGACACATTTAAGAACTGAACAGTAGAGATTTGGTTTTATATCTATATCTCCAGTACTATTTTTATAGCCTATGACGGGAGGATAACACAATGTAGAACCTCGACCGTTATGGTTCAGTATGTTTATCTGTGGTGTCGTAATTTGTGAGTGTGTGAATTACGGACACGATAATTAGTTTCTTGACAAATAAGTATGGCAATGAGTTGGGTCGAGCCCTAGATTTGAAAAGCCTGACCCGAGCCAGACAATGAATGAAAAAGCTCGAGCTCTAGAAAAGACAGGCTCGAAATATTATCGGGTCGGGCATGGGCTCGAGCTTTTTCTGGCCTGATTTTATAACCAACGTCAGAAATAATTCAACTCTTATATACTAAAATATATCAACAAGAAGTGAATAATAGAGTATCAATTCCTAAAAGGCATATGCATCGACCTAAAAATAAAAAATTTATGGAGTAATAATTCTTTTTTACTTTTAAGGACGGGCCCGGGCCCGAGCCGGGCCTATCATTATAAAGCCTGGCCCATGTTTTTTTACTCCAGGGCAGACAGGACTGGGCCGCGAGCTTTTTTCCCTACTTAGTGACATATACTTTAACCTATAGAGTCCATTATATAACGTGTATTCGTTGAGCACCTGGACAATTAATTATAAATAAGATTGATTATTCATAATTATGTCGTGTAATTTTATATCTAACATGTCTATGTATTTGATACATAATTTGATTAGATACACATTAAATTACATCCGAATTTTGGACACATGTCAATAATTAATTAAATTAAATTTTTATTAGATAAATAATTAGTAAATGATATATGGTTAATATTTATACATGTGTTATGACACATGTAAAGACACTTGTATGCTATTTATTTTAATTAGTACAAGTGTTAAGAGACTTGTATGATTAAAATTAATTTGAATTAAGTTTTTGCCATCTGTTGAGATATTTGGCTTAATAAAATTGGATTTCATAAAGTTGATATATATATATATGGAAGTAGGGCCGAAACTTGATAGAATTTTGGCAATTTGATTGCCTCAAATTTTGGCTTAAATAGTGTATAAAATTTTTTAGGGTTTATGGGTTTCTAATTTGTCAAAATTGGGAGAGTTAAAGGAAGTTACAATGGGAGCTTAATAAAGTAAAATTAAGATAATTTTATTTTTGTAGAAATTATTTTATTTTTTCAAATTACTTATTATATATTGTGATATATTTTATTTCCTTTAATTGTGGTAATTAAAACTTAGAAATCCAATTAAGAACCCTATTGTTGTGCATGTGTAATTAATTACACTTAATTAAATTAATTAAGACTTAATTAGATTATTAGTGTAATACCCCAAAAATCCCGATGACTACTAAGTTAGGGATGATATGATACATGATATAAATCATTTTCAAGCATGTACGTGTTTGAGGAATTACGTTTCAGACATTTGGTAAATCCCTTACAGATGCGATATGGAAATCATTTCTGAAACCACTCTGAATATCCCTAAGTATTTGGGCTATATCTTTTTCATACGATCTCTGATTTTTATGAACGTCATATCGTCGAAAAACTAAGACCGAGACTTATAACTTCTACGCTGAATATTTATCCAAATTGAAATCAGAAGTAGATCAAAAATTGAGAGTCCATGCATTGCATATTCTTTTATGTCATATGAAAATGTTTTGAGTTATAGAAACTAACGGTTGTTTTGGCTTTAAATCGACGTCAAGATACTCGACGATCCTCCAGACCATGTACCATTCTCGATTTGCCATAACATAGTGAGTGGATGCTTTGTTTTATATTTTCTTGACTTATGATTTAAAATTCTTTTCACGTTTTGGGGTTTTAAATTGATGAAGAATATGCATGATGATTATATGTTTCCATCTCAGTGGTTGTTTACTATTTTTATGATTTCTAAACTATCTATATATTTCCGCTGAGATATCGATTGATGATATATTTCCACCCCGATGCTTGTTGCATGTTTTATGTTTTCCGAGGTTCTTGTTAGGGTCTCGTCCATCTGAAATGATGTGACCCGCTACCTTGTTGACAAGGGATTGTTCTTTCCTCGCTCAGTTTATGCGCGTGACTTGGTCGTTGAGCGCTTGATATGTTTTTGACGATGCATGCATGAAAAATGGTTTATGGATATATTTTGGATTTTTCTTATGGTTTTGTTATTTTTAGTATCCACTCACCAGGTCATCCAAACGATCTGACTCCCCCTCACAGATTCTTTTTTTTACAGTTTACCCGGAGGACGAGTTCTAGAGGATGGATACTGATGGCAGTCCCTAGGGTTTTGGGTCCAACAAATTGAGTACAGAGTTACAGTCCAGTCAGAGTCATAGAAGAGTTGCATGCACACACTAGTATTGTATAAATCGTTGTAATAGACCAAAAGTGTCCAATTCAAAGTCGTAAAGAGAAGTACATTTGGGTTTCTGTTATAAGTATTAAATTACATTACATGTTGTTGAATTGGGCTATGGTCCCATGTATTACATTTGGGATAGAGAGCTGTAGGATGGATTATAGTCAGAAAAATAGAGGCTCAGGGGGATAAATCAGTCTATTCCTTGCTGATAGCATCTTATGGGGATGGATGTTACAAAGATGGTATCAGAGCATAGTCTATGGAGTCAGTGATTGTAGTGGGCAGAGTACTAGGGTCTTTTATATACAGTATGCCCGAGATACTAGTATGCAAGGCACTACCTCTCCTGTACCTGATCCTCGAGTATGACCTTAAAGTTCTATAGATAGGTTAGTAAGAATTCCTGAACCATTTGAATATCCTCCTTTATGAAGTAACTATATTCTTTGAAAATCCTTCCGCAGTTACCCTGGTTCATTTTCGAAATGTCCAAGGTAAGTTATGAAGATACACAGTAAATTTTAGGATATTCACTCAAGAAATTAGGAAGAGAAAGAGGAAGCTAGAAAGAAAAGTAAGGAATGATACATAGATGTTCATGTAACCAGAGACGGTAAGTAGGAGAAATACATAAATATATGATAAAGAGAACATAGAACTTATAGCAGTAAAAGGAATATGGTAAGTCTGAGTAAGGGTAAGAATGCCAAATAGACCTATGTAAGGTTTCCTCCTTTTCGCAAGATTCCTTTCTTCCTCAAGAAGTTCCTTCAAACCAAATTAATAGTCTTTGAATACCCTGTATAAATGGCAGGCCCTCCGAATAGCAAATGATAGTCAGAAGCATAAGAGAGGCAAAAGATTGGAATTTGACATGGGAATTTCGATAGACTAGAGACGTTAAGAAGGGATATAGAGATTCTAGATCCCCAAACCCAGGCCCGTAAGCAAAAAAATGAAGGTCGTAAAAAAATGATTAGCAGCCTCAGTTAAGAAACCCGACAGAGATACAACCATAAGTTACCAAAAATCTCCGTGATACCGGTCAAGGAAGTTGTCTTGACAAAGCCTATCTCATACCTACCTTACATGAGTGATAGGCTCTACTAGGACACATAGTACCAGGATAAGGACATCAACATACATTGAGACGTGAAACTCCTACCCCATCTTTTACTGGCATATATAAAGATAACCGTAAAGAAGTCCGACAATGGTATATACTAAGCAAGAAATGAAGTACGCTGAAATATAAGATCACTCAAAAAAGGTCCTAGGAAATTTCTAAAGTTAGAAAAAAGAGAACCTTGTATAGTTCAAGAATCTAGGCAAGTCAGCATGAGACTTGATGTATTATGAGAAATCCATAAATTAGACCAATGCTAGTAGAAGTCCGTGTAAGTTCAAAAAGGTCAGACTTGGAAGAATGGAGATATTTAGAAGTTAACAGAGTACCAGTACAAATAATAAGAATTAAAAAGGCATAACTGCAACGTATAACAAGAGTAAAAAAAATATGAGTATATAAAGTAGCCCATAAGAAATAACCATTAAATAGCCTCGGCAGTACGGCTTAGAGCCAAGAGATAGGATGTGTAAATAGTAAAGAATGATGCGGAAAGTGACAAGGAAATTTAGTAACTATTTTATTAGAGATGCAAGGGGAGGCCTCATGATAGTTGATAAAAGTTGTGGAACCCTTAAGACATTGAGTAGTTGGTGTAGATCCCAACAGAATGGACGATAACTTTGTTGTCCAGTAGCCAACTTTAGTAAATGTATAAACACCTAATCAGACTGTCACTAAACTTAGGCAAATAACAGTAATGTGTGTTCTCAGGTGTCTATGAAATGCATTTAGTCACCCCTCACCCTAGAGCCCAAAAAAGGTTTTGGATAAGTAAAGGAGAGCATTGGACATGGTAGATAGATCATGTGATAGTCAAACCCAGAAACTCAACAGGTTCTAGATAAGGATTAGAAGACAATAATATCTTGTATGAGATAGGGTGATTTAGATTCAAGGAATGTTTAGTCGAAGTCTAGAAGAAACGACCTGCCCCATCATAGGATTGAGGGCATTTAAGCAAGTAAAGGCTCGAAGGAATAAAGGATTAGAGTATCTGACGCATATAACGGCCCTCAGAAGTAAAACCTATGACTCATACAGAACTTCCCACCGTGCTAAAATAAGGAAAATTAGTGAGAAAGCAAAACTCTCAAGTCAAAAGTTCAGTAGTGATTCCGTAATTTATGATAAAATATGGAACTCCCAGGGAAGTGCTGACTTAAGAGATTCAAGAAACTGAGATAATGAGGAAAGTCAAGTGATAGAGTAAAACTTAGTAAGGAAGAATAACAGAGGAAGTACGATAGGAGTTTGAGAAAGCATGAACTTTATGGAAGTTCTCAGTGAAAGGTACTATGACCAATGGCCTAAAATGATTTACGAGTAAAGTTGGAGAATGTAATTCAGATAGATCCTAGCAGAAGTACCGTATAGTGGGATTCAATAGTAGATATGTAAACAAAGGAGTCCTAGACTTATAAATAAACAGTATGTGCAACTACATCACGGGTAGCTAGTGAGGTCACTACAACTAGAAAGACTTCAAGACCAATTCCCACCCTCCCAACCCTCGTTATGCAATAACAGCAAAGATGGACCTCGAAGATTGCCTCAAGATACTCTCTGAAACAAGTGAATGCATACTGGGAAACATGAAACTTTAACACTTGGTATAAGAGCATAATAGAATAAGGTGATAGCTCTAAGTAAAAGATTTAGGAAGGAAGTTGTCTAAATGAAGTAATAAAGAGATAAAGTAGTAGTCAAGCAACAATGGGAATACAAAAGAACCAGCGCTAGACATAATTGCAATACGTAAAATGGATAAGGAGACAGCGAAATAGACCATCGAAGTTAGATATGTAGTATAATATGGAATCTAGAAGATAAGTTTACTACAAAGCTGCATTCAGTGCAGCGGGTGAGTTATCAAGGTATATTATACGTAAACGATTATCGGATTATGATAAGATTTATGAGTTGTGTATATTTACATATATTGATTATGGACCCTTGACAGCGCAAGACTATGGGAACAACAAAATGGGGATATCCTAGGATGCAAACAGGAATAGAGAACAAGTCGTATGATAGACGGTTAACCATATTTAGAATAACAACAAATTTTCAGGTAGGAGAAGAGTATGAACATTAGTCAGAAAAAAAAAATTAAGATCAGGTCGAGCAAGTGGAGCTAAAGAAGTATTGAATATAAGCATCGTTAATAATGACAATGATCATTTCTGTAAATTTATTTATCCCGGAATGAGAACATAGGGAGCCCAACTATAGAGACACTAGTATTTCTAGAGAGAGTCAAATATATCGGCTTAAAAGCACTCAATTAAGTCAAATAAGATATTGAGCATAACTAGAGGTCTATAGGAAAAGGTTTCTATGGGACAATGAATGCTGAGCATAGCTAGAGATTTAGAAATGAGATTTCCTTGATACATATTGAGGCCTTATTTTGATATGTATAGAATAGTTTTTTTCGTATTAGAATAAATTTTATCTTGAGTTGAAACCTTATGAGCCTTTGAGACTAGAGAATTCAGAGAAGTTATATAGTAGCAGTATTAGGCTCTTGTAAGGCCCGATGGTTATTAGCGAACCTAAAGTATGTGTTTAAGACATTTGAGATTAAGAATTTGGTATAGCACCGTAGGTGTGCTCAAAGTTAGGAGGAGTGTGATAAACCTTCGCAGTTATTGGTAAGTAGCCACGAACTCTGGAACAATTTATCCAAGCATAACAAGAGGTATGATTCATAAAGTAAATATTAAGAAAAATAAAGAGTAATATATGCCTACTAGCCATATGATTCATGATCAGCCGAGCAGAGATCTTCGTTATTAAGTTAAATAGAATCTCAAATGATGCACAATAGTAATAGTAGAGTAAGGGTTCACACCGAAAAATTAGTGTACAGCCCTAATTATGACTTCCAAGTCATGGCATTCAAGGTTCATCATGATAATCACAATTGTTTTGTGGTGTAATGACAGCACAGGGAAGATCGTCAAGAAGTGGTATGATATAGTTGTAGGCACTGCATTTTTGCATGTAAGTCCCTATGATGAGTCTCATTTAGAGGCACTACCTTTTAAGTCGCGGAAGTCGTGGGAAACGGACGTCGAAAGGGAAAAGTCGGAAATCAGTATTTTGTCGGATTTAACTCGCTTGTTTAGCTTCGGGCTCGCTTATGGACCTTCGTTTTAAAATCTAAACCTTGGCCCAAAATCCCCGCAAACCACTTGGCCTTGACCTAAAACCCCTGCAAGCCCACGTACCACTAAGCCCACCACCAAAAGCCAACCACACGCCCACACCCAAGCCCATTCATGCCCAAACCCAATTAAATCACATCCAAATAATAAAATACATATTTAACACATGGGAAATTAAAAGAAATCAAATAAAATCTAAAAAATCACATACCAAATTTAAATAAATCAAATAAACCTATTCCTTATTTTAAACAAATCATATCCCCAATTAAATATTTTTTTTCCTTGTGTGACACAAATTAATGGTATCCCTTTTATTACAAAAATCTCATTCCTTTTCAAGCAAGGATTCACCCTACCATTTGCCTATAAAAGAAACAAAAAACCAACCCTTCACCCCCTAGCTCATTCACGCCTAAGACAAAGAATAACCCTTGCATTGTCGTCCAAAGCACAAACAAAAATCCCTTGCATTGCCGCATCATTCACTCCTCCTTCACTGCCCAGAACAAGCGCCATTCAGCCCTTAACCAGTCCTCAATCTCACGTCAAACTCCCCCTCCAAACCAGCAGCTTCAGCGCACTAAACAACCCCTACAAACAACCTCAATCTCACGCTAAACAACCCCTAACGCAGCCCAGTCCATACTGAATCAAAACGCAACAAAGAAGCCCACTTAATACACTATACGCCCCTCACAAAGCCCTCATCCTTGCCGAAGAACAAACAACACAGAGAGCCCTCCATTGCCGTATCAACGCACAACCTTTTAACGCAAGCCAATAACCCTTAAACGCAAGCCAAACACATCACCCACTCATGCATCAACACCAACACATTACTCACTCATGCAGACAGCAAATACTCCTCACATATTACCGAAACTGCACTCCCCCTAATTACCGAAACTGCACAACCCATTTAACCACCGAAACTGCCCTGAAATCTGTTGGACAAAATGACCCACAGCGTCACTATTTGCACAGATCATTGTGTTGTTGTAGCAAATTAACTATGTGACAAGGCAAATTGCACTCTCATCATTTGTGATTAGATCACCATAGATATATAAATGAAGAGAGGTCCCTATGATTAGTTCCTGGACTGAGAATGATATGAGACAGTATCAGTCCCCGAAAGATTAATCATTAAATATCCCTTGCCGGAGTATTATCGAGACTGGACATCGATAATGCGGAATATGCTAGTATTGCACTTGTGTGTATTGTGAGGGCACAACGGCATAGTTCTCATATATATAAGTATTGGATACTTATGCAAGTGCGATAGGAGGTCGTGTTTCACCGATGGTACGGGAAACAGATTCGCTCTGGATAGACCCCTCGGAATCCCATTGGTATTATGACTATGTGTCTATGGGAGGCCGAAATCAAGGTAGGTGTGTATAGTCTTAACCTGAGACTTACATCGCTAATACTTACGATAATCGATAGACTTTGGTCTTGGTGGTACAGGGCTTTAACCGGTTCTGCGTACACCACTTCTGGGTTTATCAGAGAGTCGTAGTGTATGGGGTGTGATGTCAAGACGGAAGTATCACTTCAGTCATATTGGAGATGATGTCACGCAGGATACGGTACTAGTGCTCTTGAGTGTTGCGCAACCAATCGGGATATTGTGACCAGGTCAAGAATATCCGATTATAGAGACTATGTTATCAGGCATCCGATATATGCTTCGGACGGGGTAGACACTTATCCAGCCCCAGCCCTAGCACGTGACTATCCGATACTGGGCCGATATACACAATACATTGGTATACTACGCTTGATACATATCTTTAATATTCTTAAATGGATATGTCCGGAGAATTGGGTAGACTTGGTGCTTTGCTAGGAGTCGACCTTGTCTCGTAAATCGGTAGAATGTAGTACTTGGTACGTACGCGATTCCGATACTCCGAAGACCATATTTACTGCCAACTTATCCGGGGATCTCATGGGTCGCTTCCCGATAATCCACCGATGACGCTCAACTCGCACTCTTGAATAATCTGGGATTATATAGAAGAGAGAGAGAATTAATCTAGGATTAATAACGGAGATATTTTATCTAGGATAAAATATCGTCTAGAGAGAGATAACGATTAATTTGGAATTAATCGGTAAATTAATATATTCGATATATTAAACGAAATTAGATTTCGACGCAGAATTAAAATTAGATTTTAATTCGGGCGAACGAATTAATTTAGAATTAATTCGTTAGCGACATGAATAGTGAATTCGCTAGGCATAATCATTTAATTACGACGCAAAGAAAAGATCGTTAATTTGGAATTAACGAACCCGAGCCCGAGTGTGATTGTGAGCGCATTCGTATTTCGAATTCGAGTGCGGCATCACAAGTCGCATCAAGCGTCAAATCATTCGTCACATCAAGCGTCAAATCAAATGTCACTTTGAGTGATGTGATTGATTGATGTGATTGATTGATTGAAAGACATGTCACTTTATTAAAGTTGATATGACTTAAAGTTTATGTGAATAGTGAAAGCTAGTGGAGGGAAAAACTTTTGGTTTTTGGCTCCAAAATTCATTTAAATTTATTGGATAAAATTAAATGGAAATTGATTATTATTTTGGGAAAATATATAATCAAAAGCTTTTACAACTTTTACATAAGTCAACACACATCTCTCTCTCCTAACTCTCTCAATAGCTCACGCCCAAAACTGCATAAGTGGACTGGTTTTGAACCAGAAAAACGTGAGCAAAGGGAAGCCAAGAGTTGGGTTTTCATGGTGAAAATCCAAGTGCTAGCACACTACGAGTTTTGCGAAGGTGGTAGGGAGGTTCACCCATGAGGCGGGACTCATCCGACGGAGTTTGGAGCATCGGAATGAGACCCGAAACTGCCCAAACCAGTGAAGCGAACTGCTGCAGTGGCGCCACCAAAACAGTGAGCTTTGTGGCTTCATTCGTCTTCAAATCGACTCAACCGATCGATGTGAGTATTCCGCTATCTCCGTTGGTGTGTTCACACATGATTTCATGTCTTGTTTGATCTTGGGACCTAGATAATAACCAACAATGGCATCAAGAGACTTAGGTTCAAGCATGAAAATGTAGGGCTTAAATTGGGTATTTTGTATTTGAGCATGATTTGATAAAATTGGCTGTTTGAGCATGCTGTATATGTTATATTGAAGATTGATTGATCAATTTCAACAAAATGTGATTGGATCAATTTTGCCCAATTTATGAGTTGGCCGAATGGGTATGTGAATTTTGGATTCTTGGAATTTTTTGATTTTGATTCATTGGATGAAGTTAGAATCATGTCGGATGATGTTGATTTAAGACGAATTGGATTGGATTTTAATTGAACATAAATCCCCAAAATTTTCACCTTGGCCGAATTGGAATTATTGCCCTAATGTCTTGGTGATTTTGATTTTGTGACATTGGATGCGTATGAAATCAAAGTGGATGGTGATTTGATGTCGATTGTGGGTTCGATTGGATTGAAACCAAATCGGACACAAAATCCCTCCTTGGCCGAGAGCTTTGAAGCATGTAAATGGGTTTTGATTTTTCATTTGTGTGTTGGACATATATAATGAATTGAGTATGATTAATTGGACTAATTTAGTGTTTTGGGAAATGTGATTTAGTTGATTAATCATGTAATGCACTTTAGATAATTAAATTGCGGAATTGGATTCATGAAATTTAATTATTTAGGCTTAAATTGGATTTGGGCTTCTAATGTTTTATTTGGGCCTATTGGCTTGATTTTATCAAGTTGGGTTTAGGACAAATGGATTGGATCCAATTGGGCCCAAAACCTTAACCATAAAGCCCAAATGCGATTAATGAACCTTAAAGTTCAATTGGGCCTAATGGGCCAAGATTGATTTATGGGCTTATGGGGTAAATCCCGGATTGGACTTTGGTTATCGGTTTGACCCGAGTTGACCAAAAGTCCACGCCTTAAGAAATCAATTAAAGCCCATTGGACCTTAATTGAATTGACGTTGGACGTTAATCGGTCTTTGAGACGCGTTACGATTAAATTTGGAATTTAAATCGTAAAAGGTTTATTAAATAAAAGTGTAATATTTAATTTGGAATTGAATAGTGAATTAGTAGTAAATACATGTTAAATTAGATTTAATTATGTAGTTTAATTTAATTCATGAATTCGTACTTTGAGTACTTATTCGCAAAACGAGTTTGGACTCGAACAAAATCAAATCGTTGTTTGAACATTGGATGATCACTTAATTATCAGATTAATTAATTTGATTAGATTGATTGATAGCATGCTTATGTGTGTGAATACGTGGTTGTGTTGTATGAATAATGTATATCGGATGGATATTAGATGGGTGGGCAATTTTAGAAATTGTTGTAATAAATTCGATTTATTAAATTGGACCTGCGTGTCCAGCCTTATCACCTTCATTCTTCTCTTTGTATTCTCTTCTCACCTATTCCCCTCCATGTAAATGAGGTTTCTTTAGAAGTGTAGTGTAACGGGTAGAAGTAATACAAGTGCTAGCTTGAGTGAGAATGGAGAGATTTGATCTAGGATCAATGTGTAAAGTATCCATCCGCATATCATTATTATTTATTTTCATACTCGCTTTATTATGTGTTTAGAATGCATGTTTAAGGGTGTATGATGATGAGACCTTAACAAAGATAATTAAATTGGTAGCCAATTTGCACGCGAAAAACCCCTCGTTAAATATCAGCATTTATTTTCCTTCCATTGAGTGATTCTTACTCAAGATCCGAGATTGGCAGGGGTTGTTGGCCAAAGTCAAGCCCTTGTCCGTCAAAGATGTGTTTTATAATCACGAGGCTTTGTTCCATATCGGTGTCGTGTCCAAGTTGTGGTTTGTTGGCCAAAGTCAAGACCACTTCTTGTCCATTGACATTGATTACGAAGCTTCCATGTCAATGGGTCCGCGCTTGACTGGGATCACTAGGTTTGTTGTGCCAAAGCCAAGCCTAGTTGATTCAGAGGAAAAAGGTTAGGCTATACATTCGATGTATAGGCATATATAAGATATATGTTGGGACTTGGATGTCCACCTACTGGATCTAGGAGTTGGATGATATCCAATTGATCTTCGAGATCTACCTAGTTAATTATCATACAATTTGTTGGCCAAAGTCAAGATTGTGTGATATTTAACGGGATCCTAGCCCACTAGGAAACACGGTTTCCCGAGTACTCGACAGAGGGTTAGAGGCTCGACGAAAAATAGTGGGAGGCAAGTATTGAATTTGCAACATTCGTTTGAATACTCGCTAAACGCGCTCATCTATTTTACTCGTCATATTAATTAAAGTATTAGTTGGACTAATATTTTATGTTGTTTTAAAATATATATATAGTTGGACTATATACAAACTCATTCGATATATAGTTGATTTTATAATTGGATTATAGTAATCAATATAATTGAATTAAAATTATAGTTGATTAAATAATTGGATTATTGTAATCATTATAATAAATAGTACCTTATTAAATTGATTAAATAGTTGGACTATTGAAATCAAGAAAGAATTGAAAAGTTGAATATTTAAAATATATAATCCTTGGATTAAATGTTTTAAATGATTTAATTTTCATATTGGGAATAAACAATAGGTTACTTTATTGGATAAAATAACTTGTTATAACTAGGCCCATAATTAAGCAAATAAGTAGAGCATAAAATCTTTGGAAGATTTATGTGATGATGACTTTAGTGCTTAATTAATATACTTATCATAAATCTATCTTTAGATTTAAAGTATTAAGTTGCAATTAATAATTCTTGAGAATTAATTGACTATTCTAGTGGAGAAAAGTCAAAGTTTGCAATTGGGCATGTTGCACAAGGTGCACATCATTTCGATATTCCGAAACCCAAGGCTTGGCCAAAGGTTTGTGAAATATTGAAATGATAATTGACATATCCCAAAGTGACTACCATTTGGATATGGAAGACACGAAGGAATTAAAGAAAGGGCGAGACTCTGACTTTAAAATATTTGTCAAAGTTATGTTCACTACTAGTATTGAAATTGGATTTTAAATACTTAGTGTGGTACATTAAAATATATGTATTGATGTTCAGAATCCGCTATGAGCTGGATACTGACTTCAAGCCGAGATTTCTCTACAAATCGGAAACGGGACGACAGTCGCTGTTTCGACCGTAGATACCTAAGTTTAGGAACTACCCTTTGGGTATGTACTTAAATTAGGAACTGTTATAATGTAACTAGTTTGACTAGAGACATTATCTCTATATCAGTGTATAATCCGTTGCGGATAAACCTTTATATTCTAGAACACTAAAGTGTTTTATTATATAAAGATGATACTGAGATAAACACATTAGATGTGAATAACATAATTTATTTTTGAATATAATAAAATCTCAAACATATAAAATGAAAAATAAATAGCTCAAATTGATTTGATCAATAGAGACTTATTTGTGGCATTGTTGTCTAGGACACAATTAAACGAGACTCCTATATCCACATTTTGAAGAGTGGGTACTAGGACTGATTTGACTATTCAAATAAGGTCTGCGAATCTAGTTTATTAGGTAAAGTACTTAAAATACTATTTACTTGGTAATAGTAAAGGGCCACCGATCTGTTAGCCCTATTCATGGTGAAGTTAGTGGGCCCATATCTAGCTAGACTAGATGTGAACATGAATATTTCGTGACCTTGACGGATGTAGCATCACGTTATGGTTATGTGTTGCTTTTGAAGAACACAGATCGGAAACTTTTGAAGTTTCGACACGAAGTAAATAAACAGATCGGGTATAGTATTATTCCGCCACGGTAAGACCGTAATGAAAAATACTTAAGCAGTAAGTTTCATACGTACATGAAAGAGTATGGTATTCTTTCAATGAGGACTCCTCCCGAGACACGTCAGTTAGACGGTGTGTCCGAACTAAAAACCGAATTTTGTTGGACATGATAAGGTTTATCACGAGTCGCTCTGAGCTACTGTTTCCTTCAATAGGATATGTATTAACAGTGCAAAACTTATTTAGAATAAGGTTCCATATAATCTGTTTGACATATCATATAGGATATGATAGGAAAGAAACAGGTTTTCTCATTCCTGATAATTTGGGTATGCCAGGCATAACGTTTAGATGATACCAAACTAAGGACCCAAATTGGATAAGTGCCAATATAGGTTATCCTCAGGAAACCTAAGTATAGTACTTGTAAATCTCACATGAGAACAGTGATTGTTGCTCACCATGCGGTTTTTCCTGAGAGGAATACCGATATGCAGTGGTCAGTGGGAGGATAGTGATACTCGATGAAAATCGGAGTAATACTGTTCAAGGCACGAAGTCCTAATGGAACACAAATAGTTCATCTATGATGAATCTATACCATTAATCTTCAAATACACAAGAACTTCGTAGATCGGATAGAGTCAGAAAACAACCTAGGGTATGGGTTTCTGATCTAACCTCATAAGATGTCAATCTTATGAGGTATATCCATCGACTACGTTTTGAGGAAGTGATACGAGGTATCGACTCCCTCATTACAAGTGTCCATGACGTTCAAAATGGATTCCATGTATCAACAAGTTTTAGATACTAGTTGATTACCATAAGGCATTGTGCCTATTGGTACATTAAACGTCTTCAAGGAAGACATACATGGAAGGCAACATACCAACGTACAAAGCTGGGCTTTTGACGGAAAGGTATAGTTATCAACATTGTGTTAATAACGGTTCAACCTTTTACCTGTTGCCATGGTAAATCCATTTTGAAGATGCTTGTTGATAATTGCGTATTTCATTTATGAAATGTGTCAGTTGTAAGATCAAAATCGCTTTCCTGAAAAGGAAACCTTTTGGAGGATGTTTACAACATCCTGACGATTTTGAATAACCGACAAACAAGGTTTGCGGGTTTTCGATCCATGTTTGGATTAATGCAAGCATAAGGTTCTTGGAACTGACGTTTTGAAATAATCATAATGGTTTATGATTTGACTCAAAACGAAATAATTCTTGTGTATATAAGGAGGTTAGTGAAGCGCACTGACAGTTAAATTCCCATATAGCAATTGATGAAAGCTTGGCTTTCATAGATATTCTTTCATAGAAATTCTCCGTAGAATTCTGGGGAGTAACAACCTTTATTCAAGGAATAAAGATCTACTGGGATAGATTTGGAGTTGTTAACACACTCTCTGGGAAATTGTACATTTAAAATGTACTTGATAGGGTGTCTCATACGCTTCGAGCATATGAAGTCACAATCGGGTCAATCCAGTGATAGTCACTGGATTGAAGTTAAGAACATCTGTTAGTATCTGAGAGAACTAAAGATGTTGTCTTAAACTATGGAGAAGGACAACTTGAAGTGACTGGGATCACTGCTGCAAGTTTCCAAATAATTAAATACTGAGATACTATAAAGTTTGAATAACGGGACAGTGAGCTGGAAATATTCCGAGCAAGATAACTGTTGCCGAATAAACAACAAATGCGGATTATTGCTGCAGCTGAGGCAGCAATAGAAGCCATTTGGATCGAAAATAAATCTAATTAGATTAGATATAGTTATGTTAGCAACTGAGCTAGGCGTCAGCACATGTTAAGGAATTAAAGGTCTCATCGACGATCCAGATATATACTTCCATATCATCTGATTTGTTCGGATCATACATCGTGGCGTGTGTGATGATCGTATAAATCGCGTCAAACGATAATCAAACAAATCCGCTGACGAAAACCTTTCCTCAGCAATTTGAGCGAACCGTACATAGTTCGGGTGTGGGACACTTGAGTGACTGGCTATGTGCCAAGTGGGAGATTGTTGGACAAAATGACCCATAGCGTCACTATTTGCACAGATCATTGTGTTGTTGTAGCAAATTAACTATGTGACAAGGAAATTGCACTCTCATCATTTGTGATTAGATCACCATAGATATATAAATGAAGAGAGGTCCCTATGATTAGTTCCTGGACTGAGAATGATATGAGACAGTATCAGTCCCCGAAGGATTAATCATTAAATATCCCTAGCCGGAGTATTATCGAGACTGGACATCGATAATGCGGAATAGGCTAGTATTGCACTTGTGTGCGTTGTGAGGGCACAACGGCATATTTCTCATATATATAAGTATTGGATACTTATGCAAGTGCGATAGGAGGTCGTGTTTCACCGATGGTACGGGAAAACAGCTTCGCTCTGGATAGACCCCTCGGAATCCCATTGGTATTATGACTATGTGTCTATGGGAGGCCGAAATCAAGGTAGGTGTGTATAGTCTTAACCTGAGACTTACATCGCTAATACTTATGATAATCGATAGACTTGGTCTTGGTGGTACAGGGCTTTAACCGGTTCTGCGTACACCACTTGGGTTATCAGAGAGTCGTAGTGTATTGGGTGTGATGTCAAGACGGAAGTATCACTTCAGTCATATTGGAGATGATGTCACGCAGGATACGGTACTAGTTTTCTTGAGTGTTGCGCAACCAATCGGGATATTGTGACCAGGTCAAGAATATCCGATTATAGAGACTATGTTACCAGGCATCCGATATGTGCTTCGGACGGGGTAAACACTTATCCAGCCCCAGCCCTAGCACGTGACTATCCGATACTGGGCCGATATACACAATACATTGGTATACTACGCTTGATACAGATCTTTAATATTCTTAATGGATATGTCCGGAGAATTGGGTAGACTTGGTGCTTTGCTAGGAGTCGACCTTGTCTCGTAAATCGGTAGAATGTAGTACTTTGTACGTACGTGATTCGGATACTCCGACGACCGCATTTACTGCCAACTTATCTGGGGATCTCATGGGTCGCTTCCCGATAATCCACCGATGACGCACAACTCGCACTCTTGAATAATCTGGGATTATATAGAAGAGAGAGAGAATTAATCTAGGATTAATAACGGAGATATTTTATCTAGGATAAAATATCGTCTAGAGAGAGATAACGATTAATTTGGAATTAATCGGTAAATTAATATATTCGATATATAAACGAAATTAGATTTCGACGCAGAATTAAAATTAGATTTTAATTCGGGCGAACGAATTAATTTAGAATTAATTCGTTAGCGACGTGAATAGTGAATTCGCTAGGCGTATTCATTTAATTTACGACGCAACGGAAAGATCGTTAATTTGGAATTAACGAACCCAGCCGAGTGTGATTGCGAGCGCATTCGTATTTCAAATTCGAGTGCGGCATCACAAGTCGCATCAAGCGTCAAATCATTCGTCACATCAAGCGTCAAATCAAATGTCACTTTGAGTGATGTGATTGATTGATGTGATTGATTGATTGAAAGACATGTCACTTTATTAAAGTTGATATGACTTAAAGTTGATGTGAATAGTGAAAGCTAGTGGAGGGAAAAACTTTTGGTTTTGGCTCCAAAATTCATTTAAATTTATTGGATAAAATTAAATGGAATTGATTATTATTTTGGGAAAATATATAATCAAAAGCTTTTACAACTTTACATAAGTCAACACACATCTCTCTCTCCTAACTCTCTCAATAGCTCACGCCCAAAATTGCATAAGTGGACTGGTTTTGAACCAGAAAAACGTGAGCAAAGGGAAGCCAAGAGTTGGGTTTTCATGGTGAAAATCCAAGTGCTAGCACACTACGAGTCTTGCGAAGGTGGTAGGGAGGTTCACCCATGAGGCGGGACTCATCCGACGGAGTTTGGAGCATCGAAATGAGACCCGAAACTGCCCAAACCAGTGAAGCGAACTGCTGCAGTGGCGCCACCAAAACAGTGAGCTTTGTGGCTTCATTCATCTTCAAATCGACTCAACCGATCGATGTGAGTATTCCGCTATCTCCGTTGGTGTGTTCACACATGATTTTCATGTCTTGTTTGATCTTGGGACCTAGATAATAACCAACAAAATCTGCCTGAAAAACCCCTAAAATGGTAGCCAAAATCATATAAAACAATGAACAAAACTACACTTTAAAACCCTTAACTTACCGCACAAAACAGCAGCCCTATACCCTTAAAAAATCGCAAAACCGTAGCCTTTTTACCGCAAAACTAGTGACTGAAAACATTAGCAAAACATCAGCAAAATGGAGAGAAAACAGCGGTCCAAACAGCGAAACAGCGAGGGAAAACGTTGACCCAGTGAACCGGAGGAGTTGTGGAGCATCAACCCTTCCAACGACCATGTACCGTACTTCCGAGAGACGATTTAAAAGGTTAGACCAGAGGGCACTTTTCTTATTTATTTTCATTCATCTTTTAATTGTTTTATTTATTTTCTTCGCATGAGAGTCGCTTGTGGATGCATGTTGTGGCCTTTGAATGGATGGGAAAATGTGTCGTCTCTCGTGGTATATAGGATGGAAACCCAGACGTAAATTCCGTAGCCGAATCCGAATGGACGGTAGTGCGGTCTGTACTTGGGATACAACTTCACGTACCACTTGAGCAAACGGCACATGTTTCACTTTACTTTTGTATCTTGTTTGTTTATTATTCGCATTTATTATTCCGCCATTTAATTTCCGTACGATTATTTGTTTGTGTATTAATGTGCATGGGCTTAGTATGTTGGTCTAAAGGTTCTCTATTTGAGGGAAGAAAAGTCCAAAAGGCTACCTTTACGGCAATACTTTGTCGCGTCGGACAAAGTGTGTTTGATTGAATATGAGATATGTTTAATCGAATATACGAAGTCCTATATTATTGTCTTTATTTTATATGCATTGTAATGTAATGCGCATGGGGTAACTAGGGTGGATTAAAGGTCCTCTATTCGAGGGAAAATGCCTAAAGGGCTACCTTTACCACGATGTTTTGCCGCACCGGACGAAGTGTGTTTGGTTGAATGTGAGATGTGTTTAATTGAGCATGTGAAGTCCTATATTGTTGTCTTTATTTTATATGCATTGTAATGTAATGCGCATGGGCTAACTAGGGTGGATTAAAGGTCATATATTCGAGGGAAAATGCCTAAAGGGCTACCTTTACCACGATATTTTGCCGCGCCAGACGAAGTGTGTTTGGTTGAATGTGAGATGTGTTTAACCGAGCATACAAAGTCCTATATCATTGTCTTTACTTATATGTATTGTAATGTAATGCGCATGGGCTTATTATGTTGGTCTAAAGGTTCTCTATTTGAGAGAAGAAAAGTCCAAAAGGCTACCTTTATGACAGTACTTCGCAGCGCCTTTTATTATTCCGTTGTTTGCTTTCTGCATGTCATCTCTTTGCATAATCATGCATCATATTGCAATGCGCATGGGCAAATCAAGTTGGATTAAAAGTCCTCTATTTTGAGGGATAGAAAGCCGAAGGGCTACCTTTGCCACGACGTTTTGCCGCGCCGGACAAAGTATGTTTGATTGAATGTGAAATACATTTAATTGGACACTCGAAGTCCTATATAGATATGGGCATATATCGCATCTCTTTTCTTTCACTTTCATTGTCTATCTTTTTCATCACATCATTGCACGTTTATTTTAATGTACAACTGCCTCATTAGTTATCTCTTTACACCATGTGTTTAATCTCCTCTCTTTAATATGCATGCTTGTACAATCATTGTCCATTTGCGTTTCCATGATCATCAATGTAATGCGTTTGTGAAATTATGTGTTTATCATTATTTCAATTTACCTTTATGCATGCAAATTTGGACATAGGTTATATGCAAATAGGTTGTATGCAAATTCGGACATAGGTTATATGCAAACTTAGATATGAGCCTTGTACTTATGTATGTGAGCTTAGAAATAGAATACCCTTGGGAATGTATGTTGCTAGATTCAATTAAATTATTGCACAAATCAGATCATTACAAGTGGCATAAGTAAGGGACCATTCTGAACCCAATGGTTTGAGGTCTTCCCTGCGAGGGGTGAGTGCGGCCTTAAATCTTTGTCCCGGTTCACACCGGGTGGCGACTCCATATTATTTCTCCGGTTTAGTCCCCCGCGGCCTACTCCGTACTCCCAACCGGGCCGCGAGCCCATGACAGCATCGTCCAACATTTGTGTCTTACAATAGTGGATGAGACAAAGGTTATGAGTAGATAGTCTGTTGGAAGTTGGTCGTTTAGAAATAGTCGTGAACCCTATAACGTGTGGTAAGATACTAAATATCACGAATTTCAAGCCTAAGCAGATCCCAAGTTTCGATTTTAAAGAGGATTCGAGGATGAATCCTATTTAAAGGGGGGACATGATACATGATATAAATCATTTTCAAGCATGTACGTGTATGAGGAATTACGTTTCGGACATTTGGTAAATCCCTTGTAAATCCGATATGGAAATCATTTTCGGTACCACTCTGAATAGGCCTTAGTATTTGGGCCGTAATGTTTTCATACGATCTTCGATTTTTATGAACTTTATATCGCCGGAAAGCTAAGACCGAACCTACAACTTCCGCGTTGAACATGTTTCCAAATTCAAATCAGAAATAGGATAAAAAATTGATTTTCCACTGCTGCTACAGTAATTTCGGGAATACCCTAGAAATTGGGTGAGGTAGCAAATTTTGAACCACTCAATTGCAAACAAAAATTAGTCCATTTGCCTATAAAAAGGGCATTATTCCCTCATCTTCAAAAGTGAAAAATATGGAGGATGAAAGGGGAGGCTTTCTCATGCCAAATTTTTATATTTCCTTCATTTTTCAAGGCATTTTGATCCATTCTAGTACATTTCCAAGCTTGGTAAGTTTATTCTCTCTTTCTATCTTCTCAAATTTTCAGTTTTGACCAAAAGAATTAAAACCCCCCCTTCGCATCTTGTAAACCCTAGAGTTCGGATTAGCTTAAATGGCTTGGGATAAGTTGTTAGCATGCATCTTGAGAAGAGTTATATTAGTTGAAGTATGGAATTAATGAAATAGTGGTTTAATTTGGAGTTGAATTTGGCAGTTAGAGTTGGTTTTTTTTTTTTGTTTTAAATATGATATTTTGAAATTGTATTGTTAAAATATATGCTAATAATGGATGAACCAAATGGGTTGGATAGGGCAGTGAGCAAATATGTTGGCAGTAAGCTCTTAGTAGCACTGAAATCTGAACAAGTTATAATATTTGGTTTATAAAATAGGTTTTAGACCCCTGTTGGCCAATCCATAAATTTTTACATAAATTATACACATATGGAAGTAATATATCCAAAAATCAGAATTTTTGGATTTAAGATAAGACCGGACTGAATTTTTGAAGTTAGGAAACTTGATGTCCCTGTGCAAGTTTTTCAGTTGGATAACCCCTGAATTTTAGCTTATAACTTGAGTTTCTGAGGTTAGAATCAAGATCTATAAAATTCTTGATAAACTAGATACATAAGGACATAACATATCCAAAAATCAGAATTTTTGAAGTTGGGTGATCTGCTGCGAACACACCCAGTTTTGTTTTCCTGATCACCCCTGAAATTCGGCTTAGAAATTAAGTTTTCGAAATTGAAACTGAAATCCGTACAAACTAAAATAAACTAGACATATGAAAGTCCATTTTATTAAAATTCCAGCTTTAGATTTTATCCCAATTAGTTAGAGTGAATTTTCGAAGTTAACCATTGAGCAAAGGAATTCAACGATTGGGTAGAATTTGGAATTTTGCTATCACACTTGCATAACTCCAAACCTAAGCCATAAAATTCATAGGCACCATAAATATCTCATATATTCATAAAGATTAAGAGGCCATGCATTACATATTCTTTTATGCCATATGAAAATGTTATGAGTTATAGAAAATAACCGTTATTTTGGCTTTAAATCGACGTCAGGATACTCGATGATCCTCCACACCGTACCACTCTCGATTTGCCATAACACAATAAGTGGATGCCTTGTTTTATGTTTTCTTGACTTATGCTTTAAATTTTTTCATGTTTTGAGGTTTTAAATTGATGAAGAATATGCATGATGATAATATATTTCCCTCTCAGCACTTGTTTACTATTTTTATGATTTCTGAACTATCTATATGTTTCCACTGAGATGATCGATTGATGATATGTTTATGTCCCGACGCTTGTTACATGTTTTATGTTTTTATGACTCATCATATGTTTCCGCCGGGGTTCTTGTTAGGGTCTCGTCCATCTGAAATGGTGTGACTCGCTACCTTATCGATATAGGATTGTTCGTTCCTCACTTAGTCTATGCGCTCGACTTGGGCGTTGAGCGTTTGATATGTTTTTGATGATGCATGCATGAAAAATGGTTTATGAATATGTTTTGAATTTTTCTTATGGTTTTGTTATTTTTAGTATCCACTCACCAAGTCGTTCAAACGATCTGACCCCCACCCACTCCCAGATTCTTTATTTTGCAGGTTTACCCGGAGGATGAGTTCGAGAGGATGGATACCGATGGTAGTCACTATGATGTTTTGGTCCAACAAAATGAGTATAGAGTTACAGTCCAGTCAGAGTCATAGCAGAGTTGCATGCACACACTAGTATTGTATAAGTCGTTGTAATAAACAAAAAATGTCCAGTACAAAGTCGTAAAGAGAAGTACATTTAGGTTGTTGTTATAAGTATTAAATTACATTACATGTTCTTGAATTGGGCTATGGTCCTATGTATGAGTTTACATTTGGGATATAGCTATAGGATAGATTATCGTCAGAAAAATAGAGGCTCATGGGGATAGATTAGTCTATTCCCTGCCGGTAGCATCTCTTGGAGTGGGATGTTACAAATAGATAACTAATTTTCATTCTAAATTGTATATACCATTCTAGGTTTGTTTAATATTGTTCTTGAGAATTTCATATTTGGTGACTCTAGTTGGTGTAATTTAATTTAGATCAAAGTATGTAATTTGCAATTAATTTGAATTAATTTGTGTTGATATGATTAATTTTGAAAATTAATTCAAATTTGTGTAATTTTTGAAATTTATGTGTTATGGATGAAATTAGGCATGTGATAATACCTAGGAAAAATTTTCGGAATCGTTCCGGTTGCATTTTGAGAATTTTCCATAAAACCAAACTTAAGGGTAAAATTATATTTTACTGAAATTACGGGATTTGGATCACTGTAGCATTGCGTATTATGTGTGAAAAATTCTCAGAATTTTCAGAAATGTTTCGATGGTGTTTCGAAAATTTTCTATGTTAGGGGTAAAATAGTAATTTATCAAAATTACCATAGTCCGCCACTGCTACAGTGAACAACTGTAGCAGTAGGTTGATCCAGTTTTATAAATAATCTTGTTGTCTGGTTATTCCGGTCTGTTGATTTAGTTAACCGGTAAATGGATTATTGTATGATGGAAAGTTTTTTCAAAAATTTTGTCTTTAATATCTATATGAAATCACTTTTAATATTTGATATTAATGAGTGATTTGGGTGAAATATGGATATATTAGTGATAAATGATATCGTTTAATCTATCCAGACTGAAAAAAATTTTAAAAGTTGATTTCGCTCACCAGTCACCACCACAGTTCTATCGTACAAACCCTAACAAAATTGGTATCAGAGCGAGTTTGATCATGAATCCATAACAAATTACATACCAAATATAGGATATTAAAATCCAAATTCAAGATTACACATGCATCAATTTATGTATTTCTTGAGTATTAGTTCCGCCTCAACTGGAAACGTAACAGATAGTTAATTGTTAAGGTGAGTTATGGTTTCCTTGGTTGAATTGATTTGTCAAGAAATTAACCTAAATTAAATATCTACATTTGATGTCGATTCCAAGCCCTAGAAATCCACATTAGGAAAATCTGTAAATAAGGCTCAAGTATGAATATGTGCCAGGGTGTAGTGTTGATGGTCCACCTTGTCAACACGGATACAAATAAGTTCTAGACGATTTGCCCGCTGCGTGCCAAAGCTGAGTAGGTATGTTGAAAGGAAGTTTATTTGTGACGGTAGAACTTATTTAATAAGTGACAATCTAAAGTGAAATGGCATTGCAAGATAAGCCAAAATAGTGAGATAGTGTTCAAGTACCTTGAGTATGTCGTTGACAAAGATAAGCCAAAGTAGTGAGGATCGAAAATGGTTCAAGACCAAGATTAGAAGCCACAGTGAGTGTGATCGACAATTGTTGTCTGCCAGTTGGCATATGTAGGCTTTTACGTGCCAAAGTTGAAAAGCCAAAATATGGCCCTAGGGTCCTCTTCCAATTATAGAATTCAATTTGATTATTGAATTCTCATTTTCCATTGGGGATTATGGTGATATGTAAAGTAGTGGGAGGTCTTGGCAGGTAAAAAATCCATAACCTATATAGTGTCTAATATTATGGAAAATGACTGAGATTTTCTCACTATATTCAATCGTATATATGGAATTGATACTTCTAATTTACTATATTTATATTTGATATATGTTTTCTGACACTACTTCTGGTTGCAGGTTTCTAAATAAGTTCTAAATTAGAGTAGGCTATGATATAAAA
This sequence comes from Zanthoxylum bungeanum, assembly GCA_019454045.1. Taxonomy (NCBI): domain Eukaryota; kingdom Viridiplantae; phylum Streptophyta; class Magnoliopsida; order Sapindales; family Rutaceae; genus Zanthoxylum; species Zanthoxylum bungeanum. The sequence continues at coordinate 195,131 of SKCR01033453.1, read as the reverse complement.
TTTAGATTGACTACTAAACTATCAAGAACTGTTGTTTATATTCTTTTGAATAATAAAGATTGTAAGTGACTTAGTTACTAAGTCATAATAAATAATCTAAATACTATATCCAAATTTAAAAATATAACCATGTAGAGAAAATAATTTATTATGTAGTAAGGATTAACATAAATTCGTTTATGTCTTGAGATCTTTGACAGGCACTAAGAAAACCTATTAAATATTTATTTATCCATCAGTGACCACTCTTAGCTTTACTGACCTTTGGAGGTCAAATGTCAGACAATGTTTGCTTGTCATTCGTTTACAACAGTTGCAAAAGTTTTGAAGGCAAAAAAAAGGGCTAAAGAAATGAGATGTATATAGCTATGTGTAAAGAATATTGATTCTATAAACATGACAACTATGAGTATTTGATACTATATCTCCCTGTCAATTTGTAAAATAATGTTGAATAATTATTTTAATATATGATATTAGGACTTATAACACAAATGTCATCATTCTCTACCTATTAGAAAAGATTATCATGTACACATTTGGAATAGGTCGTTATACATACACAATGGTAATAACATTTGAGAGTTATTTGTCATTGATAAACAGTTGTTACACATTTAATACAACTAATAGTGTCATTGAAATAAAGATAAATATTAAGAAAATATACGGTAATAGAAATAACTTAGAAATGTAGTTTTTAAAATTTGGTCATTTAAGTATTGGTTGTTTATCATATATGATAAAAGATGGTCTGATACGAGCTCTGTAACGACCGGTAATCTCGATGCCGGTGATCTCGAATAAAATTTCATTCTGGGACAAATGTTACATAATATAGATTATGTTTGAATACTTATACACTCATGAAATTGTTATGGTTGGTGCTCGGAGTGCCAATCCGAAGAGTGCCAATCTGGATCGTATTTATGTCTGATTCATGAATACGAAGAATTTTTTTTCCATAATATTACTTATTTAATGGTTGCACCTCTTGTCTTTTATTTACATATTCGATCTAATTACGATTATATATCTAATTATAATTAGATTGAAACTAAATCTGATTTAGTGATATGTATATATTAGACAAATACCCTAAAATTTACAATGTAGTGTGCATTACAACGTAGTTTGTAATTGACATTGGGAAGTGTCACTATAAGTTGTATATCCTTAAATAAAGTTACTGATCAAGATTTACTAACACGGGTCGGTTAGTAAAATCTGCTGAGACCAGTACATGTCGTATAATGTGACTTGGTCCGATGGTTTATCCCAATAAACCATGAGTCTCGGGAGACTCGTATAGACATGTAGGTGTTTATTTGATAAACATTGAACGACTCACTGAAGATTTCCTAATATATGGTACACCAACATCAATAGGAATCTTCTCGAGTTGAGCGAGCATATTGGTCATTCGACTTGAGATACCACAGTGGATATATGAGTTATCCTCCATACTTTGATGGCAGTCAGGTCACGGATCTATTTAGATCATACCTCCATCTATTCGTTGGGTGTAGACTGATGCTCATGATATCCAGTGCGTATCAAGATGGAATCCGTCAGTCCTGTGTACATGGCATATGTATCATACACGTGTTTGCGATCTAGTAAATCCATGGCCGTGGTATAACTTCGGAAGCGAGTTCTTAGTGTTATTTAGAGATCGTAAATTTGAAAGTCGACTATATTAGACCATAAAGATTTGGTGTTCTTATCTATATCTCAAGTATAATATGGATAGCCTGTGAATGATGGATTATACGTATGCAATGACCTCGACTCGCATAGTTTAGCGAGATTGTCAGTGGTCGTCATAATTCATGAGTGGGTGAATTATGGACACGAAATTTGATTTCGTGACGGATAAACCTAAACTTAGAGAGTCCCACAATATGAAGTGTACTCGTTGAGCACTTGGGCAATACGTTATGAATAATATAGATTATTCATAATACTTCACCGAACTAAATGAGTTAATTCGAGTCATTTAAACGATTAAACGAAAGTACATACATTAGGGGTATTTCGGTCAATTGATCATTAATGAGTATTTATATTTGATATAAAATTTGATTTGATACATATTAATTATTTGTCAAATGATATTTTGACACATGCCATTAATATATATATTTGTTATTTAATGTAAATAAAAATACATATATAATAATAATCACATTAATTAATTATTTAGGTATTTAAATGTTAAATATCTAGATAATTAAATTAAATCAATATTACATAATTGTTATGCAATTTGTTGGATTATTATTGGTTACTTGTGGCATGATTTTACTAAGCTTAAAGTTTACAAATTGGATTTGTTAACTTAAAGGTTATTATTATTAATTAATTAGATTAATTGACCAAATGACCAAAATACCCTTCTTTCTCACCCTTAGTCGGTTTTGGCCTTGTATTTAAAGTTGAAAATTTTGTTTTCTCCTTTACTTGGAAACCATGGCCGAAACTTAACTCCATTAAAATACCCAAAAATTTTCTTGAAAAGTCAAGGAAGAAAGTTAAGAAATTCAAGAAAAAGTTTAAGGAAATTACAAGATTTGGAGGTAATCTTCAATAATCTTAAACTTAGAAATCTTGTTTCTTGTTCTTGAATATCTAGAATAGTTTTAGGGTTTCTTTCTTTCTTAGATTTTGGGGCTTTTTGATTTGGAGGATGGATTTGGAGGTTAGATGCATGTGTGAAGTTAGATTGGATAATATTATTGTAATATTAGTTCAATTTTATCATCTGATGACTTGTTGCCATTTTAGAGTGTTATGACCACTCTTATAACTTTTAGAATTATTCTTGAGTTCTTCATTTATGGTGACTTTGGTTGGTGTGATTATTAATATGATTGATGTTGAGAAAATTGGATTTAAAGCATGAAAAATGATATTGGTTACCAAATCAGATATGGAAATTTTGTGGTTTTGGTGATGAAAAGTATGTTGTATGAATGTATTGGATGTGTTTTGGGCATTGGAATAATTTTCAGAAATTGTTTCGGAGTTGAATATGTCAAAACGGTGAAAAACAGCGTTACCAAGTGAGTTTCGGGCTTACTGGGTGTCCGCTATCCAAACAATGAATTAGCCACTATTTGGGCAGCCCATGAATTGCCCAAGTACTATTGGAACTAACCTGGGTAGCCCCCATGTGTAACATCCCGCCTAGGCCAGGATGCTACCGGCAGGAGACAGGAAAACCAATCTCCATAAGCCTCTGATTCTAACGAAATTTCGGCATGATGTATGCAGAACATCATGCAACATGGCTTATAGCCAGCACCCGGAAACAACCTGCTATGCAATTAAAATGATATGCAATCATCATCTAGGCCTCAGGCCTGAACTCAATGAAAAAAATGTAAATACTTGGCCTCCGGCCAGAACTCAAAATAAAACTATACTATTACATAACCCTTACTTATAAGATACAAATGCAAATACAATACAAAAGGGCTGTGAGGACCCATAACTCGACCCAGGACTCAAAAACTCTCTCGACTGCAATTGGGGCGATACACTGTCTTCAAAGTCTTCACCAAAATCCTGCGGGCTCAGTATGACTGCTACTGACCTGCAAAACTAACAAACTGTTGTGGTGTTAGTCATAAGACTCGGTAAGTAACCATGCTCATAACTTGAGCATCAAACACACACAAAGTCTGAATTTCTTTCTATGTTAACCTGAGTTGTCTGTATGACCATGCAAACATTTATAAAGTCTGAATTAGCTATATGACTCTTATCCATCTTACAAACATATTACTTGTTACTGATTTTTTAATCTGATCACTCACATACTTTAAATTCTGTTTACTATTCACATCAACAAACATCCAAATTAATTACATCAAGTTTCTTTATCATTAACTAACATATCAAGATCTATCACACTTCTGCTGCGCTACTCTAACTTTCTCTTTACTTTCATGTACACTCTGTGCTAGTCTAGGTTAGGCAGTTATAAAACTAACTTTCTTTTACTTTCTTGAAATATCATCAAATCGGTTATAATAACATATTCTTTCTATTAAACATCCAACAGACTAATATTAACCATATAAACATGTATATGAAATCATAAAATCATGCATTAATATTTTACAAATTGTTCCTTCCTTGTAAAGATGCAATACACACATACATCAATCATAAACACATAGATACAATCATACTATCATGCATTAATATCATCTATATGCATCTCAAATGTTAACCAGAATGTATGATTTATATGCATAACTTATAAGCTACTTTGTACTTTAATTATGGCATGCTTATAGAAAATGCTTTCTGAAAACTCTTTTCTGAAAACCCTTCCCTGAAGCTTCTTACAAAACCTGTCTTTCTAAATTTATTTCCTGAAAACTGTTTCTAAAATCTACTCTCTGAAAACCGTTCTCTGAAAACTCTTTCTGAAAAATTTATTTTACTTTACTTTCTAGAAAAGCTCTTTCTGAAAACTGTATCTGAAGACTGAGACCTGCATTTGAAACTGTAACCTGTATCTGAAAACTAAAAAATTTCTTTGAATTATGTATCTCTGAAAACTGTTTACTGGAAATCTGATATTTCAAAACTTCTTTTCTGAAAAACTGATATCTAAGTTTCTGCTGAAAAACTGACGTATGGGGGCGTTACGTATCGCCGTCCCCCCATACGCCCTAGAGCCAGATATGAAAACCCATGACATTGGAGCGTTACGTATCGCCGTCCCCCAAAGCATGCCATACCTACCCTGAAACTGGTGGTCTTGGGGCGTTATGTATCGTCGTCCCCCAAGCCACAAACTAGAGCTGGGGGTGCGGATCTATGCTACCACCCAAGCTCAAACTGGGGTCTAGGGGCGTTACGTATCGCCGTCCCCCTTGCCCATTTGGAGGATCTGAGAGCGTCCTCTCAGTCCTCAACATGTGTACATGTCTCTGAATCCGTCAATTCCAAAGTATCTGTCAATTCCAACTGAATCTCAAGTTACATACTCGGGTGAGTTTTTACCTCAAGCCCCGAAAAACATAAAACCATATGCTATATCTCAGAACTGTAAAAAAACATTTTCCTGAAATATATAGTCTTTCAAAAACATCTGAAACTTTTCTTTAAAACATTTTGAATCTTTGAAAACATTCTTAACTTTTGCTCAACTGCTGAAAATCTTAACACACTCATATGCATATGCTTTCTCATGCTTCTTTCTACCTTAGCCATGCTTTCTTAAAATGGCATACATGTACATGTACATATTCATGCATACTCATAAATTAATGATGTACAAATTCTAATCTTACATGCTTCCATCTATAATGATCTTTAATCTATAGGCTCATAATATCATCAGTATGTTTTGCTTACACTAAAACATATATAATTTATCATACATTCATACTACCAACAATGTACATATGCATATACTTTTCATACTATCTTACTAATTCTATACTTATATTTGTAATCACATTCAAAGCTCTGATGCTACATCACTCTATACACATACGCAGTGTTTTCATCTTCTTTCAAATCATTTAATTAACATCTAGGCTATAGTATTCATAAACTATTCATTTCTTTAACTTGCATAATTATGCCCTTCATTAGCCTTACGTCACATATCAATATTTATATAACCAACAATATTACTCACATACATTACTTATATGTTAACTCCTCATCACATATCCTCACAAATGTCGAAACATATGTTCATGCTAAATCATATGCATACATACAATATACATGCTTACTTATTTCTCCGTGCATACTTACCCACGTTTTATGCTTATATGCTTGCTTCCTTATAATTTATCATCTTTTAAACTTTAATCTCATTCCCTAGGGTGTAGTTTCTACAACCCCCAATCCCAAGTATCATTACATTATATTCATATACTTTGTCATTCTTTAACCTTAATCTTGGACTTTCTAGTATCTTACTTGCATATACATACTTCTCATTTTATGGTTATACGTATACTTATAAAATTACTTTATTATCTAAATTCAAACATAACACGTCACAAGTAATCATCACATGGATTACTTACCTGGCTAGGCAAACACTCGTAATCCTGGTCCGATCTGTCAAAACAAATAACAACACATGGTCAGAACCGTTATTTGCGGAACTCCTACTTATCCATAATAAACTTCCGGACCTTCCCGGAATACACGAACCATCTCCGATCCTACGTTTTAAGTTTCATTACCCTAATATACCCTTATACATTATTCTAAACTAGCTAGATGACTTAGATTCTCATTTTACGCGTTTGCGGTAAATCTTGCGGAATAGTTTCCGCAAACGCTACGGAAGGGTCTCGAACCCTCCGAACTTATCCAGAATGACTTAATTACCCTCGCAATAACATATTTATATCATCTCCATAATTACGGTCATCTATGCTCAGTCGCGGGAGAAACTCCGTTTTACCGAAAACTCGCTAATTCTACCGGATCGATCTAATTTATTCCGCTTCTGCCCGGATTCGGTCACATGCATCGTTTTAACATATAAAAACACATCAAATTCATTCCATAACAATTCGCTACACTACGGAACTACCGGAAGCATCCAAATATAAATCGATAAACTTTAAAATAACACATTTTTAACGGAGAGTCGTACTGAAATTCCGAGGGCATATTTGGACTCCCAACGGCCATACGAACGCGCTGGTGTCATTGGAATTCCGATCGGAGCTACTGTTCGTCTGGGTGCTACAGTATATGCGCGACTTCTCTCCTTGTTTTACGTGCAACCGGCCGCTGTTCGGCAAAATCGACTACGTATTCTCGTAGTACTCGTCAAGGGCTTCGAATTGGTAGGTGGCTCGGGCCGTGAATCGAAGCGAGGAGCCGGAATCGACTAACCCATTGCCGTGACCTATTCTCCCTCTCTACGCCGCCGTTAGCAGCCATCTGCGGAATCGCCGGCCACCACGAGTTGCGCCATGGCCGGGCGATCATGGGGGCACCGGTGAATGCCTTCGTCGGCCACCGGAGGGCCACCCACGAAGCCGATCTCTCTTTCTCTCTCCTCAAGATCCCTCCCTGTATTTCTTTCTTTTCTCTTTATTTCCTCTCTCATGAAAATGTTAGTAATAATAATAATAATAATACAAATATCTCATTTCAGAATTTACCAAAATGCCCCCACCTATAAGGGTAATTTGGGAAATCATAAATTTTGAAGCCCTTCTGGAACGATTTTCGAGACGTGTTCAACGCGGAAGTTGTTCGTCTCGGAAAAAAGAGTCTGATGGTTCAAGAACCAACACAATCGGAGTTCGTTTTCTATTTCCATGACCAAAACTGTAAACTTTACGCGTATAATAAAAATCGCGTAACTGACTTTTGATCCCATGCGTTTTCCAACACTACGAATATTCATAATATATTATTTCAACCCATATAACATCGCTTGAACTCTTATTCCTTACAATCATCTTGTTCCAAGACTATAACTTCAGTCCGGAAACCTTATAGATATGTCCCAAAAATCTGGGATGTTACACCATGTGTGTTCGACGATCGGTTCGGACAAAAACGTGTTTTTATGCCATTTTACAGAAAAATATTTTTGTAAAAGTTTTGCGATGTTTCTAACCTATTTATGTCATTATTTGATATCGAATAAATATGTTTAGGTGAAATATGAATGAATTATTCATATTGGATATTGAATAATTTATTCGGTAATTTTAAATATATTTTAAAGTTACGATTTCGCCCGAACCGCGAGCTTCCGCTGCGCCCGCGCCAAAACCCCAACAGAAATGACCTGGGAGACAATTGGTAATTCTTCAAGATTCCAATACGAGATGGTACGATGTTCTTCTCTGGACATCTCATGGTAGTTAAACCATAACTTTCTCACACAAACTCCGATTTTTATGAATTTTATATCGTCGGAAAACTAAGACCAAGACCTACAATTTTTGCGTTGAATATTTTCCAAAATTCAAATTGGAAGAAGGATATAAGTCGATATTTGCGTGACTGCTACATTGATTTTGGGAAAATACTAGAATTGGGGTGATGTGGCCTCTCCCTAACCACTCATTTGGAAAAAAATATCATTCTTATGCCCTACAAATTGAGCACTATTCATCCATATCCCTTCTCAATCAAAGAAACGTGAGAACCTTCCCCTTAGAAAAACAAATCATTTTCTTTCTTTAATTTTTCATCATTTTGAAGTAGCAAGTAATGGTGCCAAGATTCCTCTCATTCAAAGTAAACTGTATCTTATTTCCCTCCTCTAATTTTAGTTTTGAGATTGATATTTGGGAGCCCCAAATTCGTATCTTATGAACCCTAGGATTTTGAATTACTTAATTAGCTTTGATTGAGTTGTTAGCATGTTTGATTGTGTATTTCTTGATAATATAAGAATGAAATTATGCATTAAATGTGAAGGGGTGGCCGAATGTGTCATTATTTTTAAAAAGATGGGTTGTGGTTACTTTGATGGAGGTGGATAATGTAGTGTGATAGGAATGATATGTGTTGAGAGAAGAATTTGAGTTGGTGTTGAGAATTTTTAATGGCTTTAGTATCCATGCTTTGATTTATAGTATATAAGAGGTTTGTGATTGAGGTTGGTTCTTGTATATAGATATTGAAGTTTAGAGGATTGTTGATGTATTTTATAGTGCTGAAAAGTATAATGGTAATGGTTGAAATAAATTTGTCAAACATGGCAGTGAATTAGATTACATGGGCAGTGAGTTTAGTTTATGACACCTTCTGAACAGGTCCTGATTTAATGCTTATAAGTTGAGTTATGTAGGTTAAAATTAAGATCCGTAAAATTCTGGATAAATTAGATACATAAGGGAATAACATATCCAAAAATCAAAATTTTTAGAAGTAGGATGAAGCCAAACCAAATTTTGAAATCGGGCTATCTGCTGGCCTTGTGCCCAGTTTTTTCCAGTCGCACAGCCCTTGAACTTCAGTCCATATCATGAGTTCTAGGAATCAAAACCACGATCCGTAAAAGCAAACATAAAATAGACACATAGTGAAGTATTATATTAAAATTTTAGCCCCAAATCCAACCCCTATTTAGCATACCAAATTTTCACATCAGTGTTGGTGCACTGAAATTTTCTGGAAAGAGGGCAAATATAGAGTTTTGTGAAGTAGCTTGTGAAATCCTTGAACGAGCTTAGTAAAAATTGTTTGACCACCCTAAAATGTTAGTAACTTAGCGAGGATGATTTATCATGAATAATGAATAATTTTGTTAAGTAAGGATATAAATCATAACCTTGGTACTAACGAATTTTTCTAATTCTAGATTATCACACAAAGGATGCGATTCCGCCACCATCGCAAGGCGTCACCAGCAAGTTCCGTATCTGTGAGTGGATGCTTTGTTTTATGCTTTTTTGACTTACGTTTTACAAAAATTATTTTCATGTTTTGAGGTTTTTAAGTTGATGAAGAATATGCATGATGTTTATATGTTTCCGTCTCAGTGCCTGTTTACTATTTTATGATTTTCGAACTATCTATATGTTTCCGCTGAGATGATCGATTGATGATATGTTTTCACCCCGATGCTTGTTGCATGTTTTATATTTTTAAAACTCATCATATGTTTCCACCGGGGTTACTTGTTAGGGTCTCGTTCATCTGAAATGGTATGACCCGCTCCCTTGTCGACAAGAGATCATTCGTTCCTCACTCAGTCTATGTGCGCGACTTAGGCGTTGAGCACTTGATATGGTTTTTGACGATGCATGCATCAAAAATGATTTACGGATACGTTTTGGATTTTCCAATGGTTTTGTTATTTTTAGTATCCACTTACCAGGTTGTTCAAACGATCTGCCCCCCTCCCCTCCCAGATTTCTTTATTTTGCAGGTTACCTGAAGGACGAGTTCGAGGAGATGGATACTTGATGGCAGTCACTAGGGTAGTCGGCCCCACCAGGTCAAGTTAGAAACATAGTTCATTTCAGTCAGAGTCAGGAAATATCGTGTATCATATATGTTATATATTAAATAGTATATATGTAATGCATTATAAGTGTTCAATGTCAAAGCTATAATGTGTAGTAAATTGAGTACTTAGTATGAGGAGTGTTATGCATGATGATGAGTTGGGCATTGGTCTTATGCATGAGTTTATATGTGAAATGAGATTATCAGTTGTCAAATAGTCAAAGGCTTTGGGGGATAGGACAGCCTATTCTCTGCCGGTAACATCTCCAGATTGGGGATATTACAAAAATGGTATCAGAGCATGGTTTAGGGAGTCAGTGACTTCACTGGGTAGAGTGTTGGGGTCTTATATACGTAGTATACCCGGGGTACTAGTATGCTAGGCACCACCTCTCCAGTATTCGATCTTCGAGTACGTCCTCAAGTTCTATAGATATGTTAGTAAGCATTCCTAAGGCTATTTAAATTCTATTCATAGCAAGTAACCATAATTCATGCTATAGTTAAGAATCATGCCATAATCATCCGAAATTATTAGTAAGAGATCAAGTTAAGCCATGAAACTAAAAAGTATAAGTACTAAGAATAGTTACGTAAGGGAGTGGGAAAGGAATAGTAAAGAGAAAGGAAGAAAAGATGCATGGATGTTAAAGTAACTAGAGACAGAAAGTAAAGAGACAAAAAGAGATGGTAAAGTTCTAAGAATACCCATCCAGGAAAGTAGGAAGAGAAAGGGAAAGCTAGAAATAAAATTAAGGAACAATATATAGATGTTCAAGTAACTAGATACAATAAATGGGAAAGATATAGAAATAGAGGATAAAGAGAACACTAGAACCGAGCAGAAGAGAAGACGAAAAGGTTAACAAGTAAAAGGTTTTGGAAGTGGAACCGTCGAGGTGCGATAGCATGAGAGAGAGTATTAAGTAAGCGATGACAGAATTGCGTAACAGTAAGAATACTCGATATTGGAATGAAACCAAAAGTTCTACTATGTTCTAGCTCACGTAATCCATATGAAGTACCCATCCATAGTTCAAGTTGACCAAACCACCATGGGTTTGGGATGGTGGTAGCCATGGGTATGGGTGGTTTGGTAGACATGTAGTATATAATGGAATCGAGAAGATAAGTTTACTACAATAATGCATTCAGTGCAGTGAGTTATCAAGGTATTTTATACTTAAGTCATCATCGGATAAAGACGAGATTTATAAGTTGTATATATTTACATATATTTGATTAACGCCACTTAGCATAGTAAGATTATGGGAACAATAAAATCGGGATACCCTAAGATACAACCTGGTATAGAGAACAATTTGTATGAAAGATGGTTAACCAGATTTAGAGTAATAACAAATTTTCAGGTATGAGAAAAGTAATGAGCATTAGCCAGAATCGAACCATCAGCGTTGCTGAAATTAAAGCCTTCGGAAAGCAACAGTAATAAGCTGAACGTGCATGAAGAAGTTGGCAAAATTATGAGGTCCTAAGCCCCACATATAGATATAGATAAAAAAATAAAAAATTAGAGGACGAAGCTAAATAGCTGAGCTTTGAGAAAGAATACCAAGATCAGGTCAAACAAGTGGAGTTAAAGAAGTATTGAGTACAAGTATCAATGATAATGTCAATGATCACTCGTGCAAGTCAAAAGTACCAGCTAAGAAAAACCTGATTGAGTTAAATAAGTTGTTGAACATAACTAGAGGTATGGAGAGAGGGTTTCTTTGATACAAGGAATGTTGAGTATATCGAGAGGTATAGGAATGATATTTCTTGATTCATGACAGTAGTAAGTGATACTCGGCAGAGATCATACGGAACGAGGATGAGGTAGTACCCATCGGTAAAGAATTTAAGGGATATTTACTGTATCCACGAACTCTGGAATAGTCTACCCATTTATGAGAAGAGGTATGATGTATGGAATAGATATTAAGAAAGATGAAGAGCATCATATGTCCACTAACAAAATGGTGAATAATTAGTCGGGCAGAGACCTTCGTTATTACGTTAAATAAAATCCCAAAAGACGCAAAATAGTAGCAGTATGGTAAGAATTCACACAGGTAAATTAATGTACAGCCCTAGTTATGACTTCCTAGCCATGGCATTCAACGTTCAACGTGATAATCACATTATCCTATGGTGTAATGATAACATAGAGATCGTTAGAAAGTGGTATGATATGGTAGATAAGATAAAGATTATGAGAATATAATCAGTTGAAAGAAATAGATGTATACCGATGACTTGGTGCACAAATTTCAATCCTAGGAAGATCCCAGATTCCAATTTTAAAGATGAGTTCATGGAACTAATATGATAAAAGAATCTTTGTAAAGAAATGAACTTCATAATGGGGAATAACAATGGAGGATAGTAAGACTATGAGAGAGAATAAAAGATAAGATGGTTAAGCAACAAAAACTGGTGGGAAAGAGTACAGAGGCAACAAGATAGAGTATTTAAAAAGCATGACTCTAGAGGAGATTCACAATAAGAGGTAGTATGATCGATAGTCAGAAAGTGGATCGAGAGTGAAATCAAACTGGATACAATTCAAGTAGTCTCTAGTAGAAGTATCTCAGTGCAGAACCAACACCGTATATGTGATTATGGGAGTCCTAGATTCATAAATGACCAGTACGTACAACTACTGTATGGGTAGGTAATGAGACTACCACCACCAGAAAGACATCAGGACCAGTCCCCACCCTCCTAACCCCTCGACAGGAAACAGCTGCAAAGATAGACCTCGGTAATTACCTCAAAAGTGTTCCTAGAAATAAATTGATACGCAGTAAAATAGGACCGTAATATAAAAGTCTTCAGATTTAATACAAGAATGCGGTAAAGAGGAAGAAATTGAGGTTAAGTAAAAGGTTTAGAAGAAAGATAGTCTATATGAGATGATTAAAAGAGAAAGTAGTAGTCAAGCACTTACAGAGTGCAAAAGAACCAGCGATAGACGTAACCAGAGAATTGTAGGAGTTGATACCCCTGCGGATAGAAAGACAGAAGGATAGACCACAGAAGTTCAGGTATAGAATAGAGCAAGAAAGAGAACAAAAAACAACTAGTAGAATACTTAAAGATAGAATTGTCAGAATAAAGCGACATTAAAGAAGATATTAAATAAATAATATCAGAAGTACACGAGTACTAAAATAAACTTTCACAGTTAAGCCCAGTAGTGTTATGGAATGGAAAACTTCTCAGCGTTGAGATAAGATTAAAAAAAATCATCAAAGAAGAAACGAAAAAGTATATAAGCAATGTCCAGAACCAAGTAGTTGGAGTTGACATTAATGGTAAGTAATAATATCTTGAGAGTTATAATGTTGGGAAAACTCCGAAGATGAGCTTGGAGTATGTAGAGAGCTTGACTATAAGGTACTAGTCTCTCGGATCGGTAGAGATTAAAGAAACTTAAGAAGATTAATGCCAAATTTCAGGTTGAGCATGTAGATTTTACTAGAAATAAGGATTGTCATTAATCCTGAGCTATGGTAGAACGTAAAGAAACTTAACGATAAGAAGTATTGACACCTCTAATATTGAGTAGGCACTAGATGAGAAGGGATGAAAGAAAGAGAGAGAATAATTTAAGCTATACTTGAAGTTGGAAGAAATAAAATTATTGGTTGAGGTACCAAGAACAGTAGTAGTACATTAAGAGGGAGGAATAACATGAGCCCTAAGTTACATTTAAAATTAGTGTTATTATAGAAAATAATATAAAGGCTAAAAGAAATGATTCAGATCGAATGGTCGTGGATATACCCCTATTAGTATAAACATATTTCTAATACAGATCATGAGAATTGAGTATTTCTAATACACAGCATGCAGACATTATATAGTATGAAACAAGAGATATATAGAATTTTATGAAGGATACCATTAATTAAGAAGTTTAGAGATATGACACAACCCCCAGATTTGAGCATTTATTTACAAGAATCAAATGAAGTAGATCGAGGTAAGAGATTCCCAAAAGTCTTAGTATTAAGTTCTTGAGTAAAATTGTAGGAAGCAAGTAAAGGGAAATAAAAGCAGTAGAGGTCAGACACCTTCAAACCAAATTAATCCTAAATAATTTAGCATCAGAATGGATTCAAGGACGAATCATATTTAAGAGGGGAGAATTTGTAACGACTGGTAATCTCGAAGAGCGGTGATCTCGACTACAATTTCATTCTGAGACAAATGTTACATAATATAGGTTATGTTTGAATACTTATACACTCATGAAATGACCTGGGAGACAATTGGTAAATTCTTCAAGATTCCGATACGATATGGTATGATGTTCTACTCTGGATAGCTTATGGTATTTGGGCCATAACTTTCTCATAAGAACTATGATTTTTATGAATTTTATATCGTTGGAAAGCTAAGACTGAGACCTACAACTTTTACGTTGAAACTCTTCCCAAATGCAAATTGTAAGAATGATAAAAATCGATATTTGTGTGACTACTATAGTGATTTCGGGAAAATACTAGAATTGGGGTGATGTGGCCTCTCCCTCGCCACTCATTTGCAAACAAAGATCATTCTTATATCCTACAAATTGAGCACTATTCATCCACCTCCCTTCTCAAGTAAAGAAACGTGAGAAGCTTCCCACTCCCTAAGAAAAAAACAAATCATTTTCTTTCTTTAATTTTTCATCATTTTGAAGTAGCAAGTAATGGTGCCAAGATTCCTCTCATACAAAGTAAGCTCTCTATCTTATTTTCTGCCTCTAATTTCAGTTTTGAGATTGATATTTTGGAGCCCCAAATTCGTATCTTATGAACCCTAGGATTTTGAATTACTTAATTAGTTTTTATTGAGTTGTTAGCATGTTTGATTGTGTATTTCTTGATAATATAAGAATGAAATTATGTATTTCATGTGAATGGATGGCCGGATGTGTCATTATTTTTAAAAGGATGAGTTGTGGTTACTTTGATGGAGGTTGATGATGTAGTGTGATAGGAATGATGTGTGTTGAGAGAAGAATTTGAGTTGGTGTTGAAAATGTTTAATGGCTTTAGTATCCATGCTTTGATTTATAGTATATAAGAGGTTGGTGATTGAGGTTGGTTCTTGAATATAGATATTGAAGTTTAAAGGATTGTTTATGTATTTTAATGTGCTGAAAAGTCTAGTGCTAATGGTTGAAATAAATTTGCCAAACATGGTAGTGAATTAGATAACATGGAGAGTGAGTTTAGTTTATGACACTTTTTGGACATGTCCTAATTTATTACTTATAAGTTGAGTTCTGTAGTTTAAAATTAAGATTCGTAAAATTTTGGATAAATTAGAGACATGAGGGAATAACATATCCAAAAATCAGAATTTTTGGAAGTAGGATGAAGCCAAACCAAATTTTTGAAGTCGGGCTATCTGCTGTCCCTGCACCCAATTTTTTCCAGTCGCATAGCCCCTGAACTTCAGTCCATAACATGAGTTATAGGAATCGAAACCACGATCCATGAAATCCAACATAAAATAGACACATACGCAAGTACTTTATTAAAATATCAGCCTCAAATTCAACCCCGATTTAGCGATCTGAATTTTCAAAGTCTGTGTTGGTGCACTGAAATTTTCTGGAAAGATGGCAGAATATGGAGTTTTGTGAAGTAGCTTGTGAAATCCTCGAATAAGCGTAAGTAAAAAATGTTAGACCACCTTAAAATATTAGTAACATAGCGAGGATGAGTTATCATGAATAATTAATAAATTTTGTTAAGTAAGGATATAAATTCACAACAACCTGGGTACTAATGAATTTTGCTAATTCTAGATTATCACCAGAAGATGTGGTTCTGCCACCATCGCAAGGCGTCACCAGCAAGTTCTGAATCTGTGAGTGGATGCTTTGTTTTATGTTTTCTTAAATTAAGTTTTACAAAAAAAAAAAATCATGTTTTGAGGTTTTTAAGTTGATGAAGAATATGCATGATGTTTATATGTTTTCGTCTCATCACTTGTTTACTGTTTTATGATTTCTGAACTATCTATATGTTTCTGCTGAGATGATCGATTGATAATATGTTTCCGCCCCGCCCCGACGCTTGTTGCATGTTTTATGTTTTTGAAACTCATCATATGTTTCCACTAGGGTGCTTGTTAGGGTCTTGTCCATCCGAAATGGTATGACTCGCTACCTTGTCGACAAGGGATTGTTCGTTTCTCACTCAGTCTATGCGCGACACTTGGGCGTTGAGCGCTTTATATGATTTTTGACGATGCATGCATGAAAAATTATTTACGGATACGTTTCTGATTTTCCTATGGTTTAATTATTTCTAGTATCCACTCACCAGGTCGTTCAAACGATCTGACCCCCCTCCCAGATTTCTTTATTTTATAAGTTTACCTGAAAGACAAGTTCGAGTGGATGGATACCGATGGCAGTCACTAGGGTATTCGGTCCACCAGGTCAAGTTAGAAACATAGTTCATTTCAGTCAGAGTCAGGATATGTCGTGTATCATATATGTTATATAGTAAATAATATATACGTAATGCATTATAAGTCATTACTATAAGTGTTCAATGTCAAAGTTATAATGTGTAGTAAATTGAGTACTTAGTATGAGGAGTTTTATGCATGATGATGAGTTGAGCATTGGTCGCATGCATGAGTTTATATGTGAAATTAGATTATCAGATGTCAAATAGTCAGAGTCTTTGAGGGATAGAATGGTCTATTCCCTGTCAGTAACATCTCCGGATTGGGGATGTTACAAGATCACACTAGATATCTTTATCCATTTAATGAATATTGTATCCAGGGATTATGATAAATTTTATTTAACCAATGATTGTCATCGAACTACAGGTTTATTGAACTAATACATTGGATGTATGATTTTATTGCTCTAGGTAATTTTTCATTCTTTATAACTTCGTCAATGAAATGTCATGACTTAGTTATATTTTTCTGAGAAAACATAGTTTGGAAACTTTGACTGATTCAAAGAGTTTCGATCTTAAGTTTTCAAGGATACCAATTCAATCTGAGTCTTTGAATTTTTCAAAGATATTAGATAAGATCAAATGAATGAATTTATGAGCAATTAGTTCTAAGTTTAGAATAAGATTCTTACTCCATATAATCTCCTACAATTCCATTCGTGATGGAATGTTCGAGTATGAGGAATCGAATCCTATATGACATAATCCGATTAATATTGGTATTACCAAATTTTTTTATACTTTTTGGGATATGCAACAAATGCTAATTCATCTTTTGATTAGGGTTCTATTTAATTATTTTTACAAATATATGTTATGTATAGATAGAAATCAGAATCTTAAAATGTTTAAGATTTAGAATTTCTATTAACATACTGGTTATACAATTGGAAACATTTGTACCATCGTGATACAAGTAAAAGTTTATCATGTATTATATTTGATAGAATATTATTTCTACGATCCCGAGTGACAAAATTTCGTTACTTAGAATGTCATATTGGATTTAGATTATTGTAGAAAATATTGACTTATTGACGTCAATAAATTAAATGACAAAGTATAAAATAGAACCATATAATTAATTAGATGAAAGACCCTTAGATACAACTTCCATATAGATTTTATAGGATATCAAAACCATTTGCGAAGTATCTGATACTTAATGATTCCGATATTTTATTATTGAAGAAAATAATCTTATAACTTATAATGGAAGTGATATCTGATAACATGTTCTGGATTAGCATAGGACCACATATCTAGAATTGTTTTACACTTACTTTAATCAAGTTTTTTGAACTTGATTATGCATCTTGTATGAATTGTGTATAGTTATTTTAAATGGTTTACGCAACGGAAGCATAGTAAGCTATTAAAGGTTTGACCTTTATAGTCCGACTACTTGTGAAAAGATTATACTCAAAAATCTACAGTAGATTTTGAGAAATTTTTCTCTAGTCTAACTATTAGAGCAATTAAAATTTATTGGTAGATGCTTATATTAAAATTGTGAATTTGGTTAAAGAATACGAAATTGTATTTCTAAATAGATTTTTCGTTGAACAGATTTATTGTGTAATAACTTTTGAGTTGGTATTCTATTGAAATCACATTTTAGTATACTAGCATATGAAGTCTATTTGCAGACTCAGATGAAGCTTTTTGGAAATGTAATCTATATTTTGATTAGATAATCAGAATGTCTGATTATATCAAAAACGTAGAAAATTCATATGTTTCAATAAGGTCAGTGGGAGAATGTAATATTTTCTCTAAGCGTTATATCTTAATAATATGTTCATTTTACTTTTTTTACCATGTGTTTAGATATTTGGCTTTAAAAGTTGGATTTTAAAACGTTGATTTTAGGTATCCAAAATATGAAATGACAAAATTGTTGGATTCTCTAAGGTCCAAGGATCATTATCAAGCAATGAAAACAAGTGAATACAACAAAGGAGAATGACGGAATCATACTCACATCGAACGGATTGGATGCTACGAAGAACAAAAATTTATGCTCCTCCCTTTTGCAAGTCACGGCAGTGGCAGTTTCCATGTCCTCCATTTTCGGCTTTGGGTGGTCCTCCATGCAAGCTCCAAGCTTGTGTTGATTACTTGCTCATGTAGTGAGTTCCCTATCACCTTTGTATGGACTCATTTGTGTGCTAGCACCTTTGATTTTGCCACAAAATCATCAATTTCTTCACCTTGTATTCGGTCAAAACTAGAAAATAAAAAGAGAAGAACTGGCCTGTTTGGCCGAGAGAGAGGAAGCAAATTTGGCTCCCAAAAACGTGAGCAATAGAGAGAGAATTGAAGTTATGTATTTGTTTATCATTTTGTGTATCTAATACACAATATTCCATTTTCAAAAAATCAAATAAATGCCAACCATTTCCATCACTATTCACATCAACTCACATCACTCAATCAAGTGACAACTTGTCACATCACTCAAAGTGACATTTGATTTGACGCTTGATGTGACTAATGATTTGACGCTTGATGTGACTTGCGTGCCGCGCTCGAATTCGAAATGTGAATGCGCTCGCAAACAATCTCGGGCTCGGGTTCGCTAATTCGAAATTAATGAATTTTCCGTTGCGACGTAATTAAATGATTATGCCTAGCGAAATCACTATTCATGTCGCTAACGAATTAATTCTAAATTAACTCGTTCGCCCGAATTAAAATCTAATTTTAATTCTGCGTCGAAATCCAATTTTGTTTAATATATCGAATATATTATTTAATCGATTAATTCCAAATTAATCGTTATCTCTCTTTAATTGATATTTTATCCTAGATAAAATATCTCCGTAATTAATCTCAGATTAATTTTCTCTCTCTTCTAATTAATCCCAGATTAATTAAAGTGCGAGTCATACGTCATCGGTGATCTTCGGGAAGCGACCCATGAGATCCCCGGATATGTTGGCAGTAAATTCAGTCGTCGGACTATCCGAACACATAAGTACCTAGTACTACGTTTTACCGATTTACAAGACAAGGTTGGCTTCTAGCAAAGCGTCATGCCTACCCAATTCTCCAGAAACATGCTTACAGGAATAAGCGATCTATATCAGGCGTAGTATACGTAGTATCGTGTGTGTCGATCTAGTATCGGATGATCACTTGCTAGGCCTGGGGCTGGAATTATGTATGCCCCATACGAAGCACATGTCGGATGTCTGGTAACTAGTCCCTATAATCGGATATACATGACCTTGTCATAATATCCCGATAGCTGCAGTATTTAAGAGAACTAGTCTCGTATCCTACATGACCATCATCTCCACTATAACTGAAGTGATACTTCCGTCTTGACATCACACCCAACACACTATGATTCTCGATATACCCAGAAGAGGCGTACACAGAAACCGGAAAGGAGGTAAAGCACTGGATGACCAAAACAAAGCATATTGATTGTCGCAAGTATTAGCAGTGCAAGTCTCAGGTTAAGACCAAATACACCTACCCTGATTTCGGACTTCCATAGACACATAGTTATACTACCAATGGAATTCTGAGGGGGTCTATCCAGAGCGAAGCTGTTTCCCGTACCATCGGTAAAACACAACCTCTTATTACACTTGCATGAGTATCTCATACCCAAATATATGAGAACTATGTCGTTTGTGCCCTCACAATGCGGACAAATGTAATACTAGTCTTTTACGTATTTATCGATGTCCAATCTCGATAATACTCTGACTAGAGATATTTAATGATTTATCCTTCGTGGACTGATATTGTCTCATATCATTCTCAATCCAAGAACAAATCATAAGGACCTCCTATCATTTATATATCTTGGTAATCTAATCACAAATGATAAGAGAGCAATCTCTTTTGTCATATAGTTAATTTGTACAACAACACCATGATCTGTACAAATAGTGACGCTATGGGTCATAATTGTCCAACAATCTCCCACTTGGCCTATAGCCAGTCACTCGAGTGTCTAACACCCGAACTATGTATGGCTTGCTCAAACTGCTGAGAAAAGACTTTCCTCAGCAGATTTGCATGATTATCGTCTTATGCGATTTATACGATCATCACATCGCCACGATGTATGATCCGAACGAATCAGATGAATATCGAAGTATGTATCTGGATCGTTGATGAGACCATTAATTCTTTAGCCTGTGCTCAAGCCTAGCTCAGCTGCTAACAGAATTATATCTAATCTAATTAGATTTATTACCGACCCAGAAGGCTTCTATTGCTGCCTCAGCTTCAGCAATAACCCGCATTTATTGTTTATTCGGTAACAGTATCTTGCTTGGAAGATTTCCAGCTCACTGTTCCGTTATTCAAATTATATAGTACCGTTTACGACTTATAGTCTTTTATCGATCAGAAGCTTGCAATAGTGAACCAGTCACTTCAAGGTCTCCATCTCCATAGTTTAAGACATCATCATTAGTTCTCTAAGATATTAACGGATGTTCTTAACATCAATCCAGTGACTATCACATGGATTGGCCTGATTGTGAATCCATATGCTCAAAGCGTATGAGACACCAGGTCGCGTACATTTTTCAATGTACGAGTTCTCAGAGAGTATTAACAACCTTTAGATCTATCCCAGTAGCTCTCTATTCCTAGAATAAAGGTTGTTTCTCCCGAGAATTCTACGGAGAATGTTCTCGAAAGCCAAGCTTTCACCGATTATATTATGGGAATATCATTTCCAAGAAATGAGGTAATATCATTATTTATAGTACAACCAATGTCAGTGTGCTCCCACTAACCCTCTTATATACGCAAGAATCATTTCGTTTTGAATTAAATCATAAAGCATCATGATTACATCAAAACGATAATTTCATGAACCTAATGCTTGCTTCAATCCAAACATAGATCGAATAACCTGCAAACCTTGTTTGCTAGTTTTGATACGATAAAACCGTCAGGATGTTGTAAACATCCTCCAAAAGGTTTCCTTTTCAGGAAAACGATTTTCCCGTTAAGCTGGCATATTTCACAAATGAAACATGCAGCATTATCCAAATGGATTTGCCATGGCAACAGATAAAAAGTTGAATCGTAATCAACACAATGTTGATAACGATACTTTTCCGCTACAAGCCTAGCTTAGTACGTTGGTATGTTGCCTTCCATGTTTATCTTCCTTGAAGACTTATATAGTACCAATAGGCACAATGCCTTGCGGTACTTCAACAAGTATCCAAACTTGTTGATTTACATGGAATCCATTTCGGATTATATGGCACTTTGCCATATTAAGGAGTCGATACCTTGTATCACTTCCTCATATGTAGTCAGTTGGTATACCTCAAAAGATTGACATCTTAATTAGGTGAGATCAGAAACCCATACCCCAGGTTGTTTTCTGACTCTCTCCGACTTACGCAGTTCTTGTGTATTCGAAGATTAATGATTTAGTTTCATCCTTGATGAAATATTTGTGTTCCATTAAGGATCTGTACCTGGAACAGTATTACTCTGATTTTCATCGAGTTTTACTATCCTCCCACTTACCACTGCAAATCGGTATTCCTCTTAGGAAAAACGCACGCATGGCGAGCAACAATTAACATCGTTCTCTAGTGAGATGTATAAATACTATATTATGGTATCCCTAAGATAACCTACAATTAGCACTTATCCGATTTGGGTTTTAGTTTGGTATCATCCAAACATATGCCTAGCATTCCCAAATTAATAGGAATGAGAAAATCTGGTTTCTTTCCTGTTCATATCTAATATGATATATGTCAAACAGATTTTTATGGAACCTTATTCTAAATAAGTTATGTACTGTTTATGCTTATCCGTTGAAGGAAATGGTAGCTCAGAGCGACTCATGATTAACCTTATCATGTCTAACAAAATTCGGTTACTCAGTTCGGACACACCGTCAAACTGACGTGTTCCGGGAGGAGTCCTCATTGAAAGAATACTATACTCTTTCAAGTATATGAGAAACTTATTGCTTAAGTATTTTCCATTACGGTCTTACCGTGACGGTTTAATACTTCAGCCGATCTGTTTGTCTATTTCGCGTCGAAACTTTAAAATTTTCGATTCGTGTTTCCAAAAGAAACACGTAACCATAACGCGATGCCACATCCGTAAAGGTCATGAAATATTCATATTCATCTCTAGCCTAGCTAGTCATGAGCCCACTTGTTTCACTATGAATTAGGGCTAACAGATCGGTGACACTTACACTTTTACCAAGTAAATGTGTTTTAGGCACAATGCCCAATAAACTAGATTCGTTGACTTTATTTGAATAGAATCAAAACAGTCCTAGTATCCACTCTTCAAAAGTGTGGATATCCGATTATTGTTTAATTGTGTACCAGACAACAATGCCACATCAGTTTCTTCTGATCAAATCAGTCCAAGCTATTTGTTCGTCACGTTTATACGTTTGAGATTTATTTATATTCAAAATATAAATTCTGTTATTCACATCTAATGTGTTTATCTCAATATCATCTTTATATAATGAAACACTTTAGTGTTCTAGAAATAAAGGTACACCCGTAGCGGGTTATACTCTGATATAGAGATAATGTATCTAGTCAAACTAGTCACATTATAACAGTTTCCTAATTTAAGTACACACCCGAGGGTAGTTCCTAAACTTAGGTATCTACGGTTGAAACAGCGACTTTCGTTCCGTTTCTAATTCGCAGATTAATCTCAACTGAAGTCAGTATCCTGCTCATAGCAGATTCTGAACATCATTATGTATTTATGTACCACACTAAGTATTTAAAATCCAATTTTAATACTAGTAGTGACATATTTATAACAAAATATTTGAAGTCAGAGCCTTGCCTGTTCTTCAATTCCTTCATGTCTGCCTTGTCCAAACGGCAGTCACGCTTCCGCGATCCCGTTTGCCATAATTTAGGCAGACATTTGGGATATGTCATTTATCTTCCTAGAAGATTATAATGATTTTTCCTTTGCCATTTTCCATATTCCAGAAGCCTTGGGCCAAGCCTTGGCCTTTGTAGAATATCGAAGTAAGATGCGCAATTGCGCTACTTGCCTAATTGCAAACTTTGACTTTATCTCCTTGAGAATAGTCATTAATTCTCCAAGAATTATTTATTGCAATTTAGTACTTCTAAGATCTAAAATAGATCTATGAAGATCCTTCAATTTCATTATCATACTTTAAGGATCTAATCCTTAGTCCTGATTTAGAAATTAAGGAGTCTACTGCGACAAGCTTAATGGATTAAGCACTAAAGTCATCATTACATAAATCTTCCAAAGATTATACTCTACTATTTGCTTAATTCCAGGCTTAGGCATAATATGCTATTTTATCAAATAAAGTAACTTATTTTTTCAGGACCATCCTGAAATTTATTCCCAATTTTGAAAATTAAACCATTTAAAGCATTTCCCTAGGATTATGTTTTAAATGTTAATCTTTCAATTTTATCTTGATTTTATAGTCCAACTATTTAACCAAAGATTAGGTACTATTGATTATAATGATTACTATAGTCCAACTATTTAATCAACTACAATTAATTAAATCAAATATATTGATTACTATAATCCAATTATATAACCAACTATAAATGAATTATTTGAATACAGTCCAACTGTTAATTAAAATAATATTTAAATATTAGTCCAACTAACATTAATTATTTGACGAATGATATTGTTTGAGCACGTATGGCAAGTAATTAAACGAATATTGCAAATTCAATTCTTGCCTCCCACTATTTTTCGGCGAACCTCTAACCCTCTGTCGAGTACTCGGGAAACCGTGTTTCCTAGCGGGCTAGGATCCCGTTAAATATCACACAATCTTGACTTTGGCCAACAAATTGTATGATAATTAACTAGGTAGATCTCTAAGATCGATTGGATCCAATCCAATTCCTAGATCCAGTAGGGGGACATCCAAGTCCGAAACATATATCTTATATATGCCAATATATCCAAATATATTGTCTAACCTTTTTCTCTGAATCAACTAAGCCTTGGCTTTGGCACAACAAACTTAGTGATCCCAGTTAAGCGCGACCCATTGACCATGGAAAGCTTCGTATTCAATGTCGATGGACAAGAAGTGGTCTTGACTTGGCCAACAAACCACAACTTGGACAAGACACCAATATGGAACAAAGCCTTCGTGAGTCAAACACATCCTCGAGGGACAAAGGCCTTGACTTTGGCCAACAAGCCAATGCCAGTCTCAGTATCTTGAGGGAGAATCACTCAATGGAAGGAAAGACGCTCAATAGTTTGCGAGGTTTTTTCGCGTGCAAATTGGAAACCAATTTATTATCTTGTTAAGGTCTCATCATCATACACCCTTAAACATTCATTCTAAACACATAATAAAGCGCGTATAAATAAATTATAATGATATGGGGATGGATATTTTACACATTGATCCTAGATCAAATCTCTCATTTTCTCTCCCCCGCTAGCACATGTATTTGCTTCTACCCGTTACACTACACTTCTAAAGAAACCTCATTACATTGAGGGGATATAGGTGAGAAGAGAGAACAAGAAATATGGAATGGATAAGGCTAGACTCGCAGGTTCAATTAATAAATCAAATTTATTACAACAATTTCTAAAATGGGCCCCCCCTTTTAATATCCATCCGATATACATATTCATGCATCGTAACCATGTATTCACACAAGCATGCTATCAATCAATCTATTCAAATTAATTAATCTGATGATAATTAGGACCATCCAATGTTCAAACAACGATTTGATTTTGTTCGAGTCAAACTCGTTTTGCGAATAAGTACTCAAAGTACGAATTCTCGAATTAAATTAAACTACATAAATTAAATCCAATTCAATTTGTATTAATACTAATTTGTTATTTAATTCCAGAATTAAATATTACACTTTATTAATAAACCTTTACGACTTAAATTCCAAATTTAATCGTTACGGGTCTCAAAGCCCGATTATCGTCCAACGTCAATTCAATTAAAGTCCTATGGGCTTTTAATAATTTCTTAAGGCGTGGACTTTTGGTCAACTCGGGGTCAACCCAATAACAAAGTCCAATCCGGGAGTTACCCCATAAGCTCAGAAATCAATTTTGGCCCATTAGGCCCAATTAAACTTTAAAGGTCCATTAGTCGCATTTGGGCTTTAGGATGCGGTTTTGGGCCCAATTGGATCCAACCAATTTAGCCTAAACCCAACTTAGTACAAACCAAGCCAATAAGCCCATTTACAACAATCAAGCCCAAATCCAATTTTAAGCCCAAATAATTAAATTAGCAAATTCCAAATCCCAATTTAATTCCACAACAAGTGTGAACACACAATTAATTACACCAAATTCGCAAATCAATATTTCCAAAACACCAAATTTAGTACAATTAATCATGCTTATTAACATCAAATAGTGTCCAACACAATTTAATCAAAAATCAAACCCAATCATGCTTATAAGCTCTCGGCAATGTGGGGATTATTTTGTCCAATTCGAATTCAATCCAATTAAATCAATATCCCCAATTGATTTCCAACACATCCAATGATCAAAAAATCAAAAAATTACCAAGAATTAAGGCTCTTATGTTTCGGCCAAGCCATAACAAATTGTGGAAAATTGTTCCAAACCATTTTTCTTGAAATTGATCCAATCAATCTTCAATTCAACATGTTTTAAGCATACTCAATCATCCAATTCAACCAAATCATGCTCAAAATCATTTTGCCCAATTTTAACCCTGAATCATTTTCATGCTCAATATTGGCTATGACAAAATTGTTGCATTCTCTAAGGCCCAAGGATCATTATCAAGCAATGAAAACAAGTGAATACAACAAAGGAGAATGGCAGAATCATACTCACATGGAACGGATTGAATGCTATGAAGAATAAAAATTTATGCTCCTTCATTTTACAAGTCACGGCAGTGGCAGTTTCCATCTCCTCCATTTTTGGCTTTGGGTGGTCCTCCATGCAAGCTCCAAGCTTGTGTTGATTCCTTGCTCATGTAGTGAGTTCCCTATCACCTTTGTATGAACTCATTTGTGTGCTAGCACCTTTGATTTTGCCATAAAATCATCAATTTCTTCACCTTGTATTCGGTCATAACCAGAAAATAAAAAGAGAAGAACTGGTCTGTTTGTCCGAGAGAAAGGAATCAAATTTGGCTCCCAAAAAGGTGAGCAATAGAGAGAGAATGAAAGTTATGTATTTGTTTATCATTTTGTGTATCTAATACACAATATTTCATTTTCAAAAAATCAAATAAATGATTTAGCAAATAAAAAAAGTCAAGCCATAATTGCCAACCACTTCCATCACTATTCACATCAACTCACATCACTCAATCAAGTGACAACTTGTCACATCACTCAAAGTGACATTTGATTTGACGCTTGATGTGACTAATGATTTGACGCTGATGTGACTTGCGTGCCGCGCTCGAATTCGAAATGCGAATGCGCTCGCAAACAATCTCGGGCTCAGGTTCGCTAATTCCAAATTAATGAATTTTTCGTTGCGACGTAATTAAATGATTATGCCTAGCGAAATCACTATTCACGTCACTAACGAATTAATTCTAAATTAACTCGTTCGCCCGAATTAAAATCTAATTTTAATTTTACGTCGAAATCCAATTTCGTTTAATATATCGAATATATTATTTAATCTATTAATTCTAAATTAATCGTTATCTCTCTTTAATTGATATTTTATCCTAGATAAAATATCTCCGTAATTAATCCCAGATTAATTTTCTCTCTCTTCTAATTAATCCCAGATTAATTAAAGTGCGAGTCATACATCATCGGAGAATCTTCGGGAAGCGACCCATGAGATCCCCGGATATGTTGGCAGTAAATTCGGTCGTCGGACTATCTGAACATGTAAGTACCTAGCACTACGTTTTACCAATTTACAAGACAAGGTTGGCTTCTAGCAAAGCACCATGCCTACCCAATTCTCCAGAAACATGCTTACAGGAATAAGCGATCTATATCAGGTGTAGTATACCTAGTATCGTGTGTGTCGATCTAGTATCGGATGATCACGTGCTAGGCCTGGGGCTGGAATTATGTCTGCCACATACGAAGCACATGTCGGATGTCTGGTAACTAGTCCCTATAATTGGATATACATGACCTTGTCATAATATCCCGATAGCTGCAGCATTTAAGAGAACCAGTCCCGTATCCTACGTGACCATCATCTCCACTATAACTGAAGTGATACTTCTGTCTTGACATCACACCCAACACACTATGATTCTCGATATACCCAGAAGAGGCGTACACAGAAAAACCGTTTAAACCCCTGGATGACCAAAACCAAACAATTGATTATCCCAAGTATTAACGGTGCAAGTCTCAGGTTAAGACCAAATATACCTACCCTGATTCGGACTTCCATAGACACATAGTTATACTACCAATGGAATTCTGATGGGGTCTATCCAGAGCAAAGCTGTTTCCCGTACCATCGGTAAAACAAACCTCTTATTACACTTGCATGAGTATCTCATACCCAAATATATGAGAACTATGCGTTGTGCCCTCACAACGCGCACAAGTGTAATACTAGTCTTTTACGTATTTATCGATGTCCAATCTCGATAATACTCTGACTAGGGATATTTAATGATTTATCCTTCGTGGACTGATACTGTCTCATATCATCTCAATCCAGGAACAAATCATAAGGACCTCCTATCATTTATATATCTTGGTGATCTAATCACAAATGATAAGAGAGCAATCTCCTTTGTCACATAGTTAATTTGTACAACAACACCATGATCTGTACAAATAGTGACGCTATGGGTCATAATTGTCCAACAAAAATTGCCATTGGAATATATATTGTAGAAGTGCCGAAACTTGACAGAATTTTTTATAGTTTGATTGCTTGAAATTTTGGCTTGGAGAGTGTCTTAAAAATTAGGGTTTATAGGTTTCTAAATTGCCAAAATTGGGGGAGTTAAAGGAAGTTACAATTGGAGTTTAATAAAGTAAAATTAAAGTAATCTTATTTTTATAGAAATTGTTTTTGTTCCAATTGTTATATATTTTTTTTCCTTTAATTTTGATAATTAAAACTTAGAAACCCAATTATGGACTATATTTTTATGCATGTGTAATTAATTAAGCTTAATTAAAATAATTAAGGCTTAATTAGGTTATTAGATAACCAGTTGTCATTCTACAGTGTATTTACCACTCTAGATATGCTTAGAATTATTCTTGAGTATTTCATATGTGGTGACTCTAGTGGGTGTAATTTAATTTGGATTAAAGTATGTAATTTATAATAAATTTGAATTAATTTGTGTTCATGTGATTAATTATAAAAATTAATTCAAATTTATGGAATTTATGTGTTATGGGTGAAATTAGGCATGTGATAATGCGTTGGAAAATTTCTTGGAATTTTCAGAATCGTTCCGGATGCGTTTTGGGAATTTTCCGTAAAATCGCACTTAGGGGTAAAATCATAATTTATTGAAATTACGAGATTTTGACCATTGGTACGGTGTATGTGTGGAAAAATTCTTGGAATTTTCGAAAATGTTCCGGTGGTGTTTCATGAATTTTCTTTAATATGGGCAAAATGGTAATTTATCAAAATTGCTAAAATCAACCATTGCTACAGTGAATTTGTCACTGTAGCAGTGGCCTGATCCGATTTTACAAATAATTCGATTTTCTGGTTATCCAGGTCGGTTGATTTGGTTAACCGGTAAATGGATTATCGTATAACTACGGAAATTGTTTCTGAAATTTTTTTCCTTAGTCTCTATATGAAATCACTTTTAATATTTGACATTAATGATTTATTTGGATGAAATATAGAAATATTAGTGATATATGATATTAGTTAATCTATCCGAATTGAAAATTATTTTAAAAATTGATTTCGCCCGCCATCGCAGTTCCACCGCACAAAGTAACCCAACACATTCCACATCATTAGTCTTAGATGTATTTATCATATTGTGCTTTACTCACTAAGTTATCCAAGTAATTAAGGATCAGGTCCATAATTCTTTTTAAGACAACTACAAGACAATACTAATATTAATACTTCTAATCTATAATGTCACTTTTTAACTTCATAAGTCAATAATTCTTAAGTTAAATTAATTTCGCTTATAGAATGGAATCGACTGTGACACTCCCATTATATCTTTTCTGACTCTTAAAGTGTAGACTATCTACCATATTCTTCATACTCCAAGTCTGAACTTATAACCTTAATGATTACAGATAATTATTTCCATGAATTGGAAAATTATTCTCAAAAATATCCAAGAATATGTATCATAATCATCCCATAGTTTAATATGTCAAAATAGCTCGTAGCAGTTACGAATAAAATTGATATCTAAAATCGTACATAACATAGCATTCATTATGATGACATCCAATGACATATAAAATTGGTTAGATATCCTAACCAATCTCTTTCTAAATGAGGAATCATCTTTATCGAAAGATGAATACGAAATATATAAAAGACATATTAATTGTCCTATAGTTATATTAAATGTCATACAGATAGTCAACATGTGTCTTTTATTTGATCACGTCTAATGTACAACTAGTGAGAATATTTCACGAGTTTCTTAGTTTTATATTAAATATAAAATTTTATATCAAATATAACAGAAACTATGCTCACTATAATCATAGAGAATAGTAAGCTTAAGTAATATATCATTATTACTTTAATAATGAACATATTACTAAGATATAACACTTGGAGAAAATATTATATGCTCTCAATGACCCTATTAAAAATATATGTATTATCTATATTTTGATATAATTAAACATTTGATTACCTAATCAAAATATAAATTACATGTCCGGAAAGCTCATCTGAGTTTATAAATAAACGCTATAAGCTAATAAGCTAATATGCTAAAATGTGATTTTAGTATAACACAAACTCAAAAGTTATTTCACAATAGATCTCTTCAACGAAGAAATATATTTAAGAATATTATTTTATATTCTTTAGTCAAATTCATATTTATAGTATAAATATTTACCAATAAATCTTAATTGTTCTAATAGTGTGATTAGAGAAAAATTTCCTCAAAATTTATTGTAAATTCTTGAGTGTAACTTTTTACAAGTAGTAAGAGTATAAAGGTCAAAGCTTTAATGGCTTACTACGCTTCCGTTGCGTAAACCATTTACAGTAACTATGAAAAATTCATACATGATGCATAATCAAGTTAAAAAATGTAATATCCCGAGTTTTCGGTACATTGCGGGAAGATTCCCGAATTAAAGTTAAGGATTTGAAAAGGGATGGTAATAAAAAAAATATGAGTTTATGTGTTGGAAAATAGTTCAGAATATTTTAAAGTGAAGCAACGTCGCATTGGAAAATGTGTGGTTTCAATAACCGGTTATGCGATTTCTATTTATATCGTTCAACGCGCTAAAGTTTCTTATTTCGGCTATAAATTTAGCAAACGAACTTTGATTAAGCTGATATTTGATCCATCGGACTCGTTTTTCGAGACGAACAACTTTCGTGTTGAACACTTTGTTGGGGTTTTGGGCGATGGGCGCAGCGTAAGCGCGGTTCGGGCGAAATCATATTTTAAAACTTTTTCAATTTACCAAATAAATTATTTAATATCTAATATGAATAATTTATTCATATTTCACCTAAACCTATTTATTCAATATCAAATATCAACATAAATTCAATAGAAACTTTTACGAAAAATATTTTTCCGCAAAATGACGCAAAACGTATTTTTGACCGAACCGACAACCTGACACTTATGGGGACTGCCCAGGTCAGCCCCAATAGTGTCAAGGCAGTTCATGGGCTGCCTGAACAGTGACAAATTCATTGTTTGGATAGCCGTCACCCGGTTGACTCAAAAGTCACCTAGTAATACCGTTTTTTGCCGTTTTCGCTTATTTCAACTCCGAAACACATTCTGGCAATTGTTCCAACTCCCAAAACACATCCATTACATTCATAAAATATCAAAATCATCACAAAATTTCCAGTTTAATCATAACTTATCCAGAACCAAAAATTATCCATTTTTCATGCTTTAAATCCAAAATTTCAAGATTAATCTAATTAATCACAACACCAACCAAAGTCACCACATATGCAACCCAAGAACAATTCTAGGTGTCACAAGAGTGGTCATAACACTCTAGAATAGCAACTCATCATCAAATAAATAATTTGGATACAAATAACACTAATTTCACCCAAATCTACTTCACACGTGCAATATAACTTCCAATCCATCATCCACAAACAAAAGCCCCAAAAATTCAGATTTGAAGGAAACCTAGAACATTTATAAATCATCAAGAAACAAGAAATCAAATTTCTAAGCTTAGGGTTAATTAGATTACCTTTTAATCTCTTGAAATCCCAAACTTTTTTCTTGATTTTCCTTCAATTCTTCATGGATTTATGAAATAAATTTTTAAACCCATTTTATTTGAGGTATTCGACCATGACTAAGGGTTATGTAAGAAGAAAACAAGTTTTCTTTTTATTTCCTTGTTGACCGACTTTTTGAGGGTAAATTGGGAATTTTGTAACTTAATCAAATCAAATTAAAATAAGCTTTATACTAACTAATCAAAATTGGACAAATAAAGTTTAATTTAAATCATGCCAAGTAGACCAATAATAATTGGACAAATTCCATAACATTTATGGAAAAAGTTTATTAATTAATAATTCAAATATTTAAGAATTAAATATCCAAATAATTAATTAATGTAATTATTATTATATATGTATTTTTATTTAAAATAAATAACAAATACATATATTTATTGCATGTGTCAAAACCTCATTTGATGAATAATTAATGTGTATATAATCGTATTATGTATCAAATACAAATACACAATAATTACGATCGGATAAAATCCCCTAATACATGTGTTATCTTTTAACTGATTAAACGATTCGAATTAACTCACTTAATCTGATGAAGTATTATGAATAATCCATATTATTCATATTGCGTTGCCCAAGTGCTCAACGAGTACACTTCATATTGTGGGACTCTCTAAGTTTAAGTTTATCCGTCACGAATTCCAATTTCGTGTCCATAATCCACCCACTCATGAATTATGACGACCACGAATAATCTCACTAAACTATGTAAGTAGAGATCATTACATACGTATAATCTCTCTGTCACAGGCTATCCATATTATACATGGGGTATAGATGAAAACGTCAAACACATTCGGTATAATATAATCGACTTTCAATTTATGATCTGTAAATAACACTCGGAACTGATTTCTGAAGTTATACCATGGCCATGGATTTACTAAATCGTAAACACGTGTGGATGCCTATGTCATGTATACAGGACTGACGGATCCTATCTTGATACGCACTGGATATCATGAGCATCAGTCCACACCCAACGAACAGGCGGAGGTCTGATCATGAATAGATTGGTGACGTGACTGTCATCAAAATGTGGAGGATAACTCATATATCCCACTGTGGTATCTCAAGTCGAAGGACCACTATGCTCGCTCAACTCGAGAAGATTCCTATTGACGTTGGTGTACCATCTATTAGGAAATCTTCAGTGAGTCATTCAGTGTCTTATCAAATAAACACCTACATGTCTATATGAGTCTCCCGAGACTCATAGTTCACTGGGATAAACCATCGGACCAAGTCACGATATACGACATGTACTGGTCTCAGCGGATTTTACTAACCGACTCGTGTTAGTAAATCTTGACCAGGAACTTTATTTAAGTACATAAATCTTATAGTGTGCTTCCCAATGTCAATTAAAAACTGAGTTGTAACTGCGTACTATATCGTAAATCCTAAGGTCTTTGTCTAATATACATGTATCACTAAATCAGATTTAGTTTCGATCTAATCATAATCAGATTTTTAATCATAATTAGATCAAATAAGTGTATAAAAGACAAGGGTGCTACCATTAAATTAGTAATATTATGGAAAATAGAATTGCTTGTATTTATGAATCGGACATAAATATGATCTGGATTGGCACTCCGAGCACCAACCCTAACACATTTTTCAAAATTAACATCAGAACGGATTCCAATATGTGAATTTTCGAGAATGTTCCATGGCAGGGACTTGATTACCATTTCACTGGGGCCTAAACATAAATTTCAGAAACTTCTCAATAAATACCCATAGTTTATTGTAATTACGGAATAGGTATAACAATGTAAATCTTCAAACTCGACCCCTCATCCCCAAAAGTCATTCATTCACGCTGGCGGCCTTCCGGCCACCCCTCTACCTTGTGGTTGCCGGCGGCAGCACTCAGGACGCCGGCGTGTAGGCACTACATTTTTTCATGTAAATCCTGATGATGAGTCTCACATGGAGACGCTACCTCTTTAAATTGTGGAAGTCACGGGAAACGGACGTCGGAAGAGAAGAGTCAGGAATTGACATCTTATTGGATTTAATTCGCTTGTTTAGCTTCGGGTTTGCTTGTTGGACCTCTGTTTTAAAACACATCCCTAACCCAAAACCAAAGCCACACGCCCACCTAGCCCAAGCCTATCAAATCACATCCAATAATAATTAAAACATTTAAAACACATGTCAAAAATTAAATTAAATCAAATTAAATTAAATGAAATCAAATAAAATCAAGATAAATCACATTCCTAATTAAAAGAAATCAAATCAAATTTAAACAAATCACCTCCATAAATTAAGTAGATATTTTCCTTGTGATATGCTAATTAGGAGATATCACCATTGATTGCATGATCTCTTTCCTTCCCATGCAAGGTAAACCCTAACCTTTGCCTATAAAAGGAAGCCTAAACCCAACCTTGAAAGCCCTAGCTCATTCACACCCCTCCTCTCTCTCCTTAGCATCCTCACATCTCTCACTCCTCACAAAAACCCTTCAAAACAAACACCATGCACAGCCAATAAACCTTCACCACACACAACCCTTCTCAACACCCTTAACAGCACAGGAAACCCGACAAAACAAAATAGCCTTCACAAAGCCATCCACAAAAGACTAGCCTACTGCCGAACAACGCAAACCAAACAAACACACACCTCAAAACGACACCAAGACAGCCCTCAACTGCCCTCAACCGACCAAACCGACACAGCTTCAACACACACTGCCCACTAATGACAACACACACACACAACGCACTAACACACAGCTCCATAAGCCAAGAACAAAAACCGTCCAAACCTGCCCAAAATATGACCCTAAAACAGTCCAAAATAGTCCCCGAAACAGCCCCTGAAACCAACCCCTGAAACCAGCCCCTAAAACACCGAAAATAGCCCCTGAAACCAGCCCCTAAAACAGCCCCTGAAACCAGCCCCTGAAACACCAAAAACAGCCCCATAAACCAACCCCTGAAACACCGAAAACAGCCCTTGAAGTTAGCCCCTGAACACGCCCGAATACCCCTGAAATAGCCCCTGACTTTCATGCTAAACTCCCTTCCAGCAGCCCCTGAAACAGTCCCCTATTTACCTCAATACACTGACCAGAAAATACAGCGAAAATAGCAGCGAAACAGAGTGAAAACAGCAGCCCAAACAGCCAAACAAAGAAGGAAAACATTGAACCAGTGAACCGGAAGAGTTGTGGAGCATCAACCCTTTCGACAACCGCATACCGCACTTTCGAGAGACGACTAAAGAGGTAGACCTGAGGGCATCTTTTTTTCTTTATTCTCTTTTATTTTTTATTTATTTTATTACTTTATTTCGCATGAGTATTGTGGATTGGTGCATGATGTGATTTTCAGATGAACGGAATATGTGTTCTCTCTTGCGGTATATCAGATGGAAACCCGTACGTAAATTTTGTAGCCGAATCCGAATGGACGGTATTGCGGTTTGCACTCGAGATACAATGCCATGTACCACTTGAGAGATTCACATGTTTCGTTTCATCCAACCTTGCGTTTTAAGCATGATTTAGTCATTAGTATGTTATTTATTTTTAAGCATGATTTAGTCGTTAGTATGTTATTACTTTCTGCATGTTACTTATTTATGCAGGGTAATGTAATGCGCATGGGCAAATCAAGTCGGATTAAAGGTCCTCCGTTTTGAGGGATGAAAAGCCAAAGGGCTATCTTTGCCACGACGTTTTGCCGCGCCGGACGAAGTATGTTTGATTGAATGTGAGATATGTTTAATAGGATATACAGAGTTCCACATTATTGTCTCATTCATTTGTATGCATTGTAATATAATGCGCATGGGCTAACTAGGGTGGTTTAATGGTCCTCTATTCGAGGGAAATGCCTGAAGGCTACCTTTACCACAATGTTTTGCCGCACCTTTTATTATATCATTTACCCTTTGCATATCATTACTTTATTTACGCATGCATTGTATTCTAGTGCGCATGGGCTAACTAGGGTGGATTAAAGGTCCTCTATTTGAAGGAAATGCCTAAAGGCTACCTTTACCACGATATTTTACCGCGCCGAACGAGGTACGCTCGATTGAACGTGAAATGTGTTCAATCGGGCATACAAGGTCCCATATTATTTATTTTTTTATTCATGTATTGATAATTTAATGCGCATGGGCTAGTTAGGGTGGATTAAAGGTCCTTTATTCGAGGAAAATGCCTAAAGGCTACCTTTACCACGATGTTTTGTCGCGCCGGACGAAGTGCACTCGATTGAATGTGAAATGTGTTACATCGGGCACACGAGGTCCTACATTGTGTATTTTTTTTATCCATGCATGTGTTTGTGTCATTTCAGATGCCATTTTGGTAATCACATTCGAACGTATTTTTGAACGCTACACGAACGTACGCATTCTGTCTCAGTCCGTTCGAATGTGTTTACGAACGCTATTCGAACGTGCATGCGTTTTGTTTTATCATGGATCAGGTCTTATCCCGTTCGAACGCGTTCTCGAATGCTATACGAACGCGAACATTCTGTTCACCGTTTGAACGCGTTTTCAAATGCTTCACGAACGCACATACAATGAACATATTTCTTTTCATCACTTATCATGCATGTTCGCTTCTTTGGTAATTTCTTTTGCATTACATAATTAATCATATCATTTCATTATTGACACTTTTACTGTTATCATTTATTTATATTCCCGTATTTATCTACTTAATGTGTTCGTGAGATTGTGTGCTTGCATTTATTTCACTTACTTCTATGTATGCAAACTTAGATTTGAGCTTCATTTTCATGCATGTTAACTTAGAAATAGAATACTCTTGGAAATATATGTTGCGTAGATCCGATTAAATTATTGCACAAATCATTTCATTACAAGTGGCGTAAGTAAGGGACCATTCTGAACCCAACGGTTTGAGGTCTTCCCTTGCGAGGGGTGAGTGCGGCCTTAAATCATTTTCCTGGTTCACATCATGTGGCGACTCCATTTTTATTTCTCCGATGTAGTCCCTTGTAGGCTACTCCGTACTCCCAACCAGGCCGCGACCCCGAAACAGCGTCGCCGATTTCTGTGTCCTACACGGCGGAATAGAGAGTGATATGTGTGAGTCATGGAAATCATGATCCCGACTCGTCACTTCATTTCATGACCTAAGGCACCCACCAAATCGAAGCTCTCGAAGAGTACAACAAGTTGGCGGTGATGAATTTTCCATTCCGTACACGGTTGCATGCGAAATGAGGAAAGAAGATTCTGATTAATAGTGACCCACGGTGAAAAGTAGCTCCAATCGGAATTCTGTCGATTCTAGTGCGTAAGTGGGATCATTTGGAGTCCGTATATGCCCTTGAAATCTCGGTAAGACCTCTTGGTGAAAATTCACTAATTTCAAATTTTCCCTGAATATTCGAATATATCCAGTAGATTTGTAGAGTAGCGTAAGGATATAAATTAAATTGTTTGAATATTATTATATTGAATATGTGTACTTGGTAGAATCCGAGTGAAACAAAACGAGTTAGATCAATCCGATAGAATATGCAAGTTTCCAGTAAAAGTAGATTTTTACGTATAATGATGTGTTTTGATTTTAATGGCACTTATGAGTTATATATGATATTACGAACATGTTTGGATAAATAAAAGTAGGTTCAGAGGGTTCCGGACCCTTCCGTAGCGTCTGCGGAAACTTTTTCGGAAGATTTTCCAAAAACATATAAATCAATGAATTAAGTGAACTAGTGATTTGGAATAGTTTTTAATGATATTTTAAGAGTAATGGAACTGAAAATATTGAAGTCGAACTCGATTTGGTTAGCCCGGGAAGACCCCAAATTTTATCGTAGTTAAGTCGAGAATATCATAAATCACGATTCTGATGGTATTTCACCATTTGTTTTGACAGATGTGACTAGGACCTAGAGTGCTCATGAAGCCAGGTAAGTAAACCATGCGATGCATTCTCGAATCATTTTTTTGTGCTTTATATATTCATATATATATAAATAGAGATGATTGAAAGGTTTAGGATAGTTAAAGATGGATTTGAGAAAGAACTTCGAGATCGTGTATATTTGAGATAGTCGACCATCACAGGTACGGACTCTCGTTATTACTATGATATGAAGGGAAATGTTTGATGATGTTGATGCTTATTGATGCATATGAGTGTACGAATATGTAATAGTATGTCTATGTATATGTGAATGAACAAGTATATGAATAAGCATTGGTACATGAATTTAATATGTATATGATGATAAGCTATGGACAATTTGAGTATATAACGGTAAAGAGAATAAGTCATGATTTCTGAATTTGTATTAATACGTGTAGATGTGTGTCATTGGGATAAGTTTTTTTTATTGATTAATGTATACGATTTAGCAATATAGAGGTTGAGTTGGTATAGGCTAAGTCTTTTCCGAGTGATGGAAGTTCGTGATTGATAGGATACGTATATTAATGGTGAATGTTGATCGATAAGTAAAGAATATGAGGATTGTAAAGTTCATGGTATCGAAATTCGAAGTAAAGGGTATATTCAAATGTTTGATATATATACGTATGTGTATGACGATTCTGAATGATAAAGCAATGTTTGTCATGTATATGCTTGTGTATGAGAAATCGTGTGATGAGTTTATGTCAGGTAATATGTGTGCATTTGTGTGTGTGTTTAGTTTGTTAATGTTCTCGTGGTATAGAAGTCGAGCTGGTTAGGAATCCATTCGGACGGAATTCATCTCATACATATTCTAAAATAGGTAATGAGTCTCGTACGAGCATTATATGTGTAAGCCAACGGTATATGTGTGTTGTTTGATTATGTGTTTTGTGATGTATTGGTTGTTATGTGTGCTTTGTGGTTAGTTGCACGATGATTGTATGTATGTCTGAGTGTATATATGAGTATAATAGAACTCGTAATATATATGGATAGTGTATGTTTATGCGAAATGAATGAATGATTTGAAAATTGATGTGAATATCAGATGTTTTAAAACGTGTTTGTTAAGTTGTATTGCCAGTATTGGTATGTATGTACGTGTAAGAATTCTAAAATTTTGTTTGCATGTGTTTGGTGGAGGATTTGGTGTCATATTTGGTGCCATGTTTTGTGCCATGTTTGGTGGAGAAATTTATGGAGGCAAAATTTTTCCTATAAATACCACGTCATTTCATTTGTAAATTTCATACTTTCCTTGAGGTTTCTATTAAGGAACTTGAGGATTGTATCTTGTGTGTTTATTTTCTATATTTTAATTATGTATGTTTATTTTTAGTAATAATAGTTTGTGTGTTTTTACTTTCTTTTTATGTTTAGTAATTAATTTCCGATGGGGGAAGGGTGAAACATTTAATATGATAAGATAGATTAATCTCACTTAATTTATATTATGGAAATTGTAATTTAATAATATGGATTGAAGTTGATAACGCCTTAATGGCTGGTTTTATTTATTTGACATAATGTGACACCGCTTATATGGTCGGTCTTTAGGTGATAGATGATTACCGCTTATATGGATGGTTTATGGACAAATAATAACACCACCTTTATGGCTGGTTTGACTTAAATAGGTAACAATGACAATTTCCATATTATAATAAAGTGAGATTTCTACATTTGAAATATTAAAAGTGGATTCCCTAACCCCATCATTTTATTTTTATTCAGGGAAGTGATGAAGCACAATATTCACGAGTTTTATAATTGATTTTCTTTATATTATGTTTAATACTTTAGTTTGTTTTTTGAATCTTAAGCTTAATGCTTCTTGTTAACTGGTCATTAATAAGATTGATGTGGTAAACTTAAAATGAACTTGGAAAAGGGATTTTAGGTTTCAGCCTTAGATTCAATAGCTCACGATCTCACATTGGGGCATGGTGATCCTTAGGTAGATTTCCTTCCAGGATAGACATATACCTGTCGGGCGGGGGTAGCCACAATTGGAACTTGAACTTAATGAATTCAGGTAACTTGGTTAACATAGACATATGATTAATTGGGTTATACTGGGTGTTTGCATCTGACCATCGGAAGAGGCTTTTGCATATCTTTGTGTTCTAGGTTAGCAAACTGATTTATTACACATATAAGAGAATCCATTCATCATTACAATAATATTGTGTGAAATCACAACCCTAGATATTTGTGTCTTTTGTTTATTTTCTTTAGTATTTGCTTTTTTGTATTTATTTATTTATTTATTTAGCAAATCCACATTCAACCAATCAATCAAGCAATCATTCCCTTCTCCCTTTAATTAGATACCTGTAAATAAATAGTATCAATAATTAATAACAACAGTAGAAATTAAGACCTCGTGGGATCGATATTTTTATACTGCTTGAGCGACATGTGCGCTTGTGTTACGTGTGTGATTTCATCACTTCCCTAGAATAAAAATAAAATGTTGGGGTTAGGGGATCCACCTTTAATATTTCAAATTTAGAAATCTCACTTTATTATAATATGGAAATTGTAAATGTTACTCATTTAAGTCAAACCAGCCATAAAGGCGGTTTTATTATTTGTCTATAAACCAGCCATATAGGCGGTAATCATCTGTCACCTAAAGACCGGCCATTTAGGCGGTGTCATATTATGTCAAATAAATAAAATCAGCCATTAAGGCAGTATCAACTTCAATCCATATTATTAAATTACAATTTCCATATTATAAATAAAGTGGGATTAATCTACCTTATCATATTAAAGGTTTCACTCTTCCCCTAATGGAAATTAACTACTAAACATAAAAGAAAATAAAAACACACAAACTATTATTACTAAAAATATAAATACATATTTAAAATACAGAAAATAAACAAACAAGATACAATCCTCAAGTTCCTTATTAGAAATCTCAAGGAAAGTATGAAATTTACAAATGAAATGGCTTGGTATTTATAGGCAAAATTTTGCCTCCACCAATTTCTCCACAAATTTCTCCATCAATTTCTCCACCAAACATGTCACCAAATATGGCACCAAATATGGCACAAAACATGGCACCAAACATGTTTAGTGGAAGTTTGAAAATTTTCATTTTTTATTTTTTTTATTTTTTTTATTTTTTTTAAATGACTTTAATAATTACACATAACACACTTTTGGATTTGTTTTATCAATTTCGGTAATGAAAACTTCCAAATTCGAAATTCTTATAAACTTCAAAGTTGTAGATCTTTGAGTCTTCTTTAATCTGAACCTAAATCATCTCAATCCGATATCAGAATATAAAGTTATAGCCAAAATACCACAATTGTGCAAAGCTGAAATTTCTGAAATTGTACTTCGTTAAAACGCCATTTCAAGTTTCCAATCTCCAAAATCAAAATGTCAAGTCTGGTTTTTGCCCATTATTTGTTCCATATTTCATCTTGATTGATTCCATTAAGTCCCGATTTTATTTTATCTACAAAATAAACTAAAAACACATCAAAAAGTTCTTAAAACTCGAGAAACTATACAAAATATTAAATAAAAAGGGCGGTAAATATTTATATATTTTCCGCTCATCAGCATGAATATAAGAGAAATGTGATATGGTGTGTATAAATGCATATGAACCCCTAATATCAAGCTATTGTAAGTGTAGCCACTGCATTTTTGCATAGAGCCCGATGACGAGCCTCGTATGGAGGCATAGTCGATAAGTTGCGGAAGTCGCGGGAAACGGACGTCGGAAGGAAAAATTCCAAAATAAATACCTTGACAAATTTAAATCGCTAAATTGGCCTCGGGTTCACCCGATTAATCTCTGTTTTAAAAATATTAAGCCTCGGCCCAAAACCCCTGCACCCATCCAAAGCCCATTTCGCCCACAGCTCAATCCAAAAATAATTAAAACATTTAAAACACATGTCACAAATTAAATCAAATCCAAATAAATACCCGTCCTAAATTAAATTAAATACAATCAAATCAAATCAAATCAAATCTCCTTCCTAAATTAAATAAATCCTTCTCCTAAACTAAATAAATCACCTTCCAAATTAAACATATTCCCCACCAATTACACAATATCATTTCCTTCTAACAAACTAATTAAAGATATCCCCCATTATTGCATGATCTTTGTTTCCTTCCCATACAAGGAAAACCCTAGCCCACTCTTATAAAAAGGAACACAAACCAAACCCTTGGACCCGGAGCATTCACGGCACTAGCAAAGAAATAGAGCTCATCCTCAAAGCACAAGCAAAGAAATAGAGGATTCACGGCAACTCACGGCAAAAACACAAACCCTAAATTTCTCCATTCTCGCTCGAGAGACACTGCCATCAAAACCCTAAAATAATAAAACACACATGGCTACCACAAATTCTCTCTCTCGGAAGTCAACCCTCAACAACAAAACAAATCAAAAGCCCATGCAGCCACTAACGTGAAGGAGAATAGGCCACACAGTTTCATACACTGCCCTTTCACACGCCATTCTTCTACACACACGGCTTACTCAAAATAACACACACACGGCAACACATCGCCCTTAACACACCCAGACCACCGCAGAAACAGTAAACCCAAACAGCCCTAAAAAAAACCGCAAAACTGCCCTGCATCACCAAGAAACAACAGCCCCAAAACTGCCCTGCATCACC
The DNA here is from genome assembly GCA_019454045.1 of Zanthoxylum bungeanum. Classification (NCBI taxonomy): domain Eukaryota; kingdom Viridiplantae; phylum Streptophyta; class Magnoliopsida; order Sapindales; family Rutaceae; genus Zanthoxylum; species Zanthoxylum bungeanum. The sequence goes on along the minus strand of SKCR01033453.1, from coordinate 152,607 downwards.
AAGAAACAACAGCCCCAAAACTGCCCTGCATCACCGAGAAACAACAGCCCCAAAACTGCCCTGCATCACCGAGAAAAACTGCAAACCAGAACACCCTTAAATCACCGAAATCAGCCCTAAAACTGCACCCTTAAACCACTGAAACAACAGCCCCAAACTGCACCCTTATATTACTGAAAATAGTCCCAAACTGCACCCTCAAATTACCGCAAACTGCAACCAGAACACCCCTTAAATTACCGCAAATTACACCCACAAAAACAACAGCAAAATCACCAAAAATAGTAAGCAAAAACAGCAACAAAACAGAGAAAATAGCAGCCCGAAACACTGAAACAACGAAGGAAAATATTGAACCAGCAAACCATAAAAGTTGCAGAGCATCAACCCTTCCGGCGATGACATAACGCACTTCCAAGAAGCGAATTAAAAGGTAAGACCTGAGGGCACCCTTTGTTTACTTTCGTTCAAATTTTTTGGTTATTTATTATTGTTTCTTTGCGTGCATCTTGTTAGTTCATGTATGTTACGGTCATTTCATGAATGATTTTATGCCATCTCTCACGGTATATCGAATGGAAACCCAGACGTAAATTCTGTAGCCGAATCCGAATGGACGGTAGTGCGGTCTGTACTTGGGATACAACTCCACGTATTGCTTGAGAAACGGTACATATTTCATTTTATCTAATCTTGTTATTCATCTATTTTCTGTGTCGCATCACTTCACGTTTATTTCCATGCATGATTGCCTCTTTAGTTATTTCATTCACGTTAGGATCTTAATTATCTCTCTTCAACATTTATGCTTTTAAAGTTATTATTTATTTATATTTCCGCATTTTATCTATTTGATATGTTCATGAGATTGCGTGCTCGCCTTTATTTTGTTTACTCCTATGTATGTGCAAACTTAGATAGTAGTCAATCTTGCATGTGTATGTTGCGTAGACTTGGTTAGATTATCGCATAAATCTGTTCATTACAAGTGACATAAGTAAGGGACCATTCTGAACCCAACGGTTTGAGGTCTTCTCTTGCGAGGGGTGAGTGCGGCCTTAAATCATTTCCCAGTTCACGCTGGGTGGCGACTCCATTATTCTCTGGTTTAGTCCTCTGCGGGCTACTCCGTGCTTCCGACCGGGCCGCGAGCCTGGAATAGTGTCCCCGATTTCTATGTCCTATAGTCTGGCGACTCCACTGGGGATAGAGAATCGGCCCCGAAATAATGTCTTGTAATGTTTGTGATTTTTTCTTTATTTAACCGTGTCTGCAAGTGGGTTAGGACCAAGGGGTTTAACCAAAGGCATTATTAGAGTTGGGTAATGATTTGGTGTCTTCCTTCACTCACTACTTTTTCATAGCCAAAAGGAAAAGTTGTGAAGACGTCTAGATAATCATTTACTCAACGTTTATTTGTGATGGACTAATTTGGAGGATCTATTATTTATTCCTGTCACCAAGGCGATAAGAGCTTAAGAGGCAAGGGTATTTAAGAGAGTTCCCTCCACCCTCCCTCTGGGAAATCTTCAATAAGAAATCCATTTGATAGTCATTTATGTATCATCACTCGTTGGCACGTACCGTAGCGTATAAAAAAGGTGCGCTCACTTGGTCGCTCGAACCCTTGAGTGGGGAGACCTAGTTGTGGGCAATCCTTCATCGACGGGAGCCTTTGTCTACACTCCTATAAACCCGCATGTGAACCATAGTTGTATGACCCTTAGGAGCCACCCTTTTATACTTGTGTTTGGGACCATCATCATTTGGATTCATTTGGACTTTTTTGTCATGAGGTATGAGCTTGTTGGGCCATTTAAACTGGGATGAGAATGTATCTTATGATGATTGGGCCAAAAGTTTCTAAAATACCGATGGGCCACTTTACGTTTGGACCCCCTATCATTTGAAGTTATTTAGCCACGTTATCGTAAAAGTGTAAACATGTTGGCCCTTTTTCAACTGGGATAAGTTTACACCTTGCAATAGTATGATTGAATGCTTTAAAATGATAATGGGCCAACTTGCATGAAAAACTTGACGGGATTATATATTCCATGCATCTCACGCATACATGCTAACTTGCGGTTTTAAAAGACACCATAGATACCCGTTGGGTTAGAGAAGAGGGAAGACTCGTCAAAAGGCCGTTAATGAACATGAGCTAATTAGAAAATGAGGGATCCCGTATGGATCAGCTGGAGACTAGTCTCACTAAGGTTACCGATCAGTTGTAAGCTTTGACCACCGCTATGGCCAATATGGTTGTGCCCCGCGCTGGGGGAGGCTCTGAGAATGTGAGGCTTGAAGAGCCTCCGAACAGGTTGAGTGATGAGATCTCTGTTTTTGATGATGACGTGGTTGCGTATGCCGCGGGAAGGATAGCCAGGTCCCAGGCAGAGTTGCAGAAACTCTGGGATAAGGTAGAGTCAGTTACCCGCAAGATGAAGGGTAAACATGAGGATTTTCTAGACTACGATGCGATGACTTTCGAAGAGCAGCTGCCTTCGCAGTTCAAGATGCCCGACATAGCCAAGTTCAATGGGAACGGGGATCCGATGGTTCATCTCCGACAGTATGTTTCTGTGATGAGTTCGGTGGGTCTGTCGAAACGCCAAGTTCAGAAGATGTTCGGGATGTCGCTTGAAAGGGCACCCGTGGTATGGTATCATGGCCTGGAGAGAAAGGTCAATGATGATTGGAGGGCATTAACGGAGGATTTTCTGAATCAGGATGTCACAGATTTGGAGATCGACTTGTCGCTCCGCGACTTGGAGAATACCAAACAGAAGCCGGAGGAGAGCTTCAAGGATTATATGGATCACTGGAGAAGCCAGCTTCTGAAGATGCAAACTCGACCCTCGAAGAAGGATCAGATCAAGATGATCATCAAGGGCACCAAACCCTCTATTTATGGCAAACTGAGGAGGATGACCACTATGATTACCGATTTTCGACATTTGAGGGAGATTTTCATGGACATTGAGGAGGAAAAAGCTGAGAATAAGAAGTTTTATGGCCTGAACAGGAGGACCGTCGGGGGACCATCGGGAACCAAGTCCATTTCTGCCGAGGTTGCCGCCATCAGAAACTAGCATTTTTCTAACCTAGGTAGGCCTTTGTCTAAGGTTCTTGAGAAGTTGACGAGACAATGACTCCTAAAACCCTTAGAAGTTAAACCACTTCCACACCCTCCACCATCACACCTCAACATGAACCTTTATTGTCACTACCACCAGCAAAAAGGCCATGACACCGACAGCTGTGCCCGCCTCAGACATGAAATCCAAGACCTCATAGACTCCCAAAAAATACTCGACCCAGAAAAAGAGCAACCCAACACACACAGAAACCCTTTACCTAACTATCACTATGTCCCACCACCTACCTACATGATTAGCTCTGGCCTACCTGAAAGCCTTGTCCTCCAAACCTTTGACCACCAAGCCTTTTGCCTGGGGATTTGGGATAGAAATAGTGAGGATGAGCAGGGGAAGAATTTCTGGGAGGACTTCTCAAGCAGTGATAAAGAGCAGGTGATAACCTTTTCTGATGAGTAGCTTCTGGTGGAAGGAAGGAATCACAATATGCCATTATTCATAAGAGTGGAAGTAATGGGCAAGAAGACATCTTGTGTAATGGTGGATGATGGCTCATCTATCAATGTGTGCCCTTTGAAGATTCTATCGAGGTTGGGTATGAAGGCGACAGATCTGAATCCCTCAAACATGACTATCAAGGCGTATGATAATAGTAAGCGAGGAGTAGATGGCACTTTTATTGAGATAGTCAAAGTGGGCCCAATTGAGGACGAGGTTGAGTTCACGGTACTTGATATCCCGACCATTTTTGCTTTGCTATTAGGGAGACCATGGTTTCACAAGCTTGGGGGCGTGCCCTCCACTTTGCACCAGGCCATCAAGTTTCCGTACGGGGGAGAGATTATCACTATTAGAGCTGAAGTAGACAATGCGGTGGCCGCCTTGGAGATACAACCTTTCACAAGGTTCCAAGTGTCGGCAACCTTCGGGGAGTGGGTGGATCCTAAAGTGGCTAGGATCATGGAGAATATGAAGTTTGAGTCGGGCAAAGGCTCGAGTGTTGGAGGAGCATTGCCAAACTTCAAGGGGCAAACCACCAGGAGGGGATTGGGATACATGTTCGACGAGGATAAGCCGAAGACCAAAAAGAAAGGACTGAAGATGACATAATACTTCATGAAAACAACGGGGTATCAAGGAAAGCCTGAACCAGTGGAAGTCAACGGGATCATGGTACCATGATTTGAAATCTTCTAGAAAGTGATGGCAAACGAGGCAGTGAGACTGTCAAATTTAGAAGGAAACGAGTTCACCGAGCCGATCAACGTGGATAGATTAAAGTAATATTTTTCCTGAGGAAGAGAAGACTGAGTGGTCACCGGGAGAACTGGCGGAAGACCTAACCTAACGGAATAGGAAATTCATCCATGCATGCATACACGTAATGTACTTGCATTCATTTTTGTGTTTTGTTTCGTTTTTGTATTCACATGTTTCAAAGAAGAAAATGAGAAAGTGGCAAATGCAAGCCAACCAGAAGCAGCAACATAGCATCATCAGTTTCGGGAATGAATCCCAAGGTCGAGGCCCGCACCATCATCAGTTTCGGGAATGAATCCCAGGGTTGAGACCCACACCAGCATCAGTTTCGAGAATGAATCCCAGGGTTGAGGCCCACATCACCAACGGTTTTCGGGAATGAATCCCATGGGTCGAGGCCCACATTATCAGCGGTTGAAAGGAAGAATTCCAGTGGAGTAAAAAAAAAAAGTCCTTGATGGTTAGGCATATGTCCGGTGATGAACTTGTTTGCTGTAGAGTGAAACCTTAGAAGCGATAAGTGCGAGATGTGCTCTCATCCGATATTTTGAGTGGTTGATCTCGGCTAGACTCGTGAGCACTTAATTACGGGATCTTAGCAGTAGAAACTTGAGTAGTCGACGAGAGGATTAGTTGAAGAGATGGCGGATCAGTGAATGACTGTTTGCTTAGATGTCCATCCTGATTTACTTGTGTTACGATGCGTGATATGGTTGGAAACGAAAGAAAAGTCTCTGAAGAAGAAAATATAAACCACCTATAACTGATAAGCGGGAAGCTACCCATGGGTGAGTATTAGGACCACCATGAGGAGAAATGCTACCTTAAAGGGTAGGTGTGTTGAAAAAAAAAGAATAATGAAGAGACGAAAGAAAAGAAGAAGAAAACCATATCATATTGAGTATGATGAAGTAATTGCAGAGCATGATCAAGACATCTAGGTTGGTTAGACCCACTGATCCCATTCTTCGAGACAGAATCATCGAGTTGGCTTACTTAAGGATCAAGTTGTGAAAGAACCTTGGCACACACACACTGGGAGTCTAGTTCAGATCATTTATTCAGACGGTCGGATTTGAGTTGTATCAAATACTTTGAAGGATCTCTGGTTTCGACACTAGGCATCCTTTGAGGATTAAAATATGTGTAGCTATCAGGGTTATCTTGTAAAAGGCAGTATAGTATGTTGGTATGCAACGTCACATCATGGGATCTACTCTGACCTGATGAAAGCAGCGAAGAATAGAAAATAAAACCAAGTCTGGGGGCGACCAGACTACCATTTTTTATACAACATGATTCGGGAATGGACCATCACATCAGCGATGCCTCAGGAATGAGGTTAAGCATGTCGGGAATGGAGCTCCGGGAATGGAGCACGGTTCGGGAATGGACCATCACATCAGCGATGCCTCAGGAATGAGGTTAAGCATGCCAGGAATGGCGCTCCGGGAATGGAGCACGGTTCGGGAATGAACCATCACATCAGTGATGCCTCGGGAATGAGGGTAAGCATGCCGGGAATGGCACTCCGGGAATGGAGCACGGTTCGGGAATGAACCATCACATCAGCGACACCTCAGGAATAAGGTTTAGCATGTCGGGAATGGTGGTCCGGGAATTGAGCATGGTTCGGAAGAGGACCACAACTATCACAACCGCGACGCCTAGGGAATGAGGTTTAGCATGCCGGGAATGGCGCTCCGGGAATGGAGCAAGGTTCGGAAGGGGACCACAACTATCACAACCGCGACGCCTCGAGAATGAGGTTGCCAGGAATGGCTCTCCGAGAATTGAGCAAGGTTCGGAAGGGGACCATAACTATCACAACCGCGACGCCACGGGAATGAGGTTTAGCATGCCGGGAATGGTGCTCCGGGAATGGAGCATGGTTCGGAAGGGGACCACAACTATCACAATTGCGACGCCTCGGGAATGAGGTTTAGCATACCGGGAAAGGCGCTCCGGGAATGGAGCAAGGTTCGGAAGGGGACCACAACTATTACAACCGCGATGCCTCGGGAATGAGGTTTAGCATGCCGGGAATGGCGCTCCGGGAATGGAGCTTGGTTCGGAAGGGGACCACCAAATCAACTCAGTTCGAAGCAACAGGTAAGTCAAGCAGCAGCTGGCGAGCCAGGTAAGTAAAAATGCATGCATAACTTTGATAGGATTGTCACTGTCACACACCGCACAAGTCCCATCAAAGTGGGGGTGACTGTAGGCACCGTATTTTTGTATAGAGCCCGATGACGAGCCTCGTATGGAGGCACTACCCAATAAGTTGCGGAAGTCGTGGAAAACGGACGTCGGAAGGGAAAATTCCAAAATAAATACCTTGACAAATTTAACTCGCTAAATTGGCCTCGAGTTCGCCCGATTAATCTCTGTTTTGAAATATTAAGCCTCGGACCAAAACCCTGGCACCCATCCAAAGCCCATTTCGCCCAAAGCCCAATCCAAAAATAATTAAAACATTTAAAACATATGTCACAAATTAAATCAAATCCAAATAAATACCCTTCCTAAATTAAATTAAATCCAATCAAATCAAATCAAATCTCCTTCCTAAATTAAATAAATCCTTCTCCTAAACTAAATAAATCACCTTCCAAATTAAACATATTCCCCACCAATTACACAATATCATTTCCTTATAACAAACTAATTAAATATATCCCCATTATTGCATTAACTTTGTTTCCTTCCCATACAAGGAAAACCATAGCCCACTCTTATAAAAAGGAACACAAACTAAACCCTTGGACCCAGAGCATTCATGGTACTAGCAAAGAAAGAGAGCTTATCATCACAGCACAAGCAAAGAAATAGAGGATTCACGGCAACTCACGGCACAAACATAAACCCTAAACTTCTTCATTCTCTCTCGAGAGACACTGACGTCAAATCCCTAAAATAATAAAACACACACGGCTCCTACAAATTCTCTCACTCGGAAGTCAACCCTCGACAACCAAACAAATCAAAAGCCCATGCAGCCACTGACATGAAGGAGAATATGCCACACAGCTTCATACACTGCCCTTTTACACGCCATTTGCAGGCACTGCATTTTTTCATATAAGTCTCTATGATGAGTCTCGTATGGAGACACTACCTTTTAAACTACGGAAGTCGCGAGAAACGAACGTCAGAAGGGTAAAGTTGGAAATTGGCATTTTTGTTGGATTTAATTCAGTTGTCTAGCTTCGGTTTGCTCGTTGGATCTCTGTTTCAAAGTTTATCCTCGGACCAAAGCCCCATATGCCACTCACCAAACCATACACCAAGCCCAAATACCCAAATCCACAAAAAATCCAACGCCCACGCCCATGTACTACCCACACGCCCAGCACTCTCCTAATTAGCCAAATACACATTTAACACATGCATAAATCAATCCAAATCCTTTCCTAAATAAAATAAATCTCATGGATCCATTTCATAATCAAAACCAATCACAATCCTAAATTAGAGAGATTCATTCCTTATGAGATACTAATTAGGAGATGTCACCATCATTAGAATATCCTTTCCTATTCAAACTAGGATTGCTTCCAACCCTTTGCCTATAAAAAGAGGTATTCACCCACCTTACAGAACCTGGCTCATTCTCACGAAAAACACAAAGAAAATAACTCCTAGCTCATTCACACAAAAAGAAAACACAAAGAAAATAACCTAGAGCTCATTCTCACGAAATCAACCCTAATATTCTAAGCCCATTCTCACACATCAACACTCCAATCACCACATATTTTTGCCCTTCACGCCACAGCAACCCTACGCATAATCCCTCATTGCCTTCACGCCAACATAGCCCCTTTCAATGCCACAAGCCCCTTGACCACATAAGCCACATGCCCCCCTCAACCTCATTTACGTTACAGCCCATACACTCAACAACAAACAACGCACAAAGCAATCACCCCACCGGATCACAAACAATAAACAACGTACAAAGCAATCAGCCCACCGAATCACACAGCCCTCACTGCCGTACATAACCTCCATACATATTGCCCAGTTTTCCACACAAACCACCTAAAACCTGCCAGCAACTGCCGCACATTCCCTCACCAAACAGCCCCAGTGCACTGCCCCAAACTGCACGCACACACCCCCCACTGCACTGCCCACTTTGCCGCACAAATAGACCCTTAAAACTGCCCAGAAAATACCCCAAAATTGTCGCATAAACTGCCCAGTTTTTAGCCTTATCAACGCACAAACTAACCTCCCGCAGCCCCCCTCAAATCAACACACAAACTGACCTACAGCAGCAGGTAATCAGTCCCCTAAAATAGTCTTAAAAACCGCCAAAACAGTCCCTTAATTACCAAAAATAGTGACCAGAAAATACAACAAAAACAGTAGTGAAATGGAGTAAAAACAGCAGTCCAAACAGCGAAACAGTGAAGGAAAACGTTGAACCAGTGAACCGGAGGAGTTACAGAGCATCAACCCTTCTGACGGTCGTGTAACGCGCTTCCGAGAGACGACTTAAGAGGTTAGACCTGAGGGCACCCCTTTTATTTATTATCCTTTATTTTATATTTATTTATTACTTTATTTCGCATGAGTATTGTGGATTGGTGCATGATGTGATTTCCGGATGAACGGAATATGTGTTCTCTCTTGTGGTATATCGGATGGAAACTCGGACGTAAATTCCGTAGCCGAATCCGAATGGACGGTAGTGCTGTTTGTACTCGGGAAACAATGTCACGTACCACTTGAGAGACACACGTATTTCATTTCATCCAACCTTGTATTTAAACATGATTTATTCTAGTATGTTATTTATTTTTTAAGTATGATTAGGTTACTTTTTATGCATGGTTTAGTTGTTTATCTTAAGCATGATTAGTTATTTATTTTGCGTTTGGAATTTGCATTATGTTTAGGTTGTTTTTTGTTTTCCGCATTATTTAATTGAAGTATGTTCATGAGATTGCCGTGTGATATTGTATGATTGCCGTTATGATGATTTACTTTTCAAGCATGCAAACTTAGACATAGGATTTACTTTGACGAATGTGAACTAGATCCAAGTTACTCTTGAACATATATGTTGCGTAGATTCGGTTAATTCATTGCACAAATCATATCATTACAAGTGGCATAAGTAAGGAACCATTCTGAACCCAACAGTTTAAGGTCTTCCCTTGAGAGGGGTGAGTGTGGCCTTAAATCATTTTCCCGGTTCACACCGCGTGGCGACTCCATGTTATTTCTCCGATTTAGTTCCTCTGTGGGCTATTCTGTACTCCCAATTAGGCCGCGAGCCTAGAACAGCGTCGTCAATTTCTGTGTCCTACACCATTCTTCTACACACACGGCTTACTCAAAATAACGCACACACATCAACACATCGCCCTCAACACACCCAGACCACCACAGAAATAGTAACCCCAAACAACACTAAAAAAACCACAAAACTACCCCACATCATCAAGAAACAACAGCCCATAAACTGCCCTGCATCACCGAGAAAAACTGTAAACCAGAACACCCTTAAATCACCGAAAATAGCCCTAAAACTGCACCCTTAAACCACTGAAACAACAGCCTCAAACTGCACCCTTAAATTACCGAAAATAGTCCCAAACTGCACCCTCAAATTACCACAAACTACAACCAGAACACCCATTAAATTACCGCAAACTGCACCCACAAAAACAACAGCAAAATCACCGAAAATAGTAAGTAAAAACAGCAATAAAACAGAGAAAACAACAGCCTGAAACACCGAAACAATGAAGGAAAATATTGAACCAGCAAACCGGAAAAATTACGGAGCATCAACCCTTCCGACGACGACATAACGTACTTCCAAGAAGCGACTTAAAAGGTAAGACCTGAGGGCACCCTTTGTTTACTTTTGTTCATCTTTTCGGTTATTTATTATTGTTTCTTCGCGTACATCTTGTTAGTTCATGTATGTTATGGTCATTGGATGAATGATTTTGTGTCATCTCTCGCGGTATATCGGATGGAAACCCAAACGTAAATTTCGTAGGCAAATCCGAATGGACGATAGTGCGGTCTGTACTTGGGATATAACTCCACGTACTGCTTGAGAAACGACACATATTTCATTTTATCTAATCTTGTTATTCATCTATTTTCTGTGTCGCATCACTTCATGTTTATTTCTATGCATGATTGCCTCTTTAGTTATTTCATTCACGTTAGGAACTTAATTATCTTCTTCAACATTTATGCTTTTACAGTTATTATTTATTTATATTTTCGTATTTTATCTATTTATTATGTTCATGAGATTGTGTGCTCGCTTTTATTCTGTTTACTCCTATGTATGTGCAAACTTAGATATTAGTCAATCTTGCATGTGTATGTTGCGTAGACTTAGTTAGATTATCTCATAAATCCGTTCATTACAAGTGACATAAGTAAGGGACCATTCCGAACCCAACGGTTTGAGGTCTTCCCTTGCGAGGGGTGAGTGCGGCCTTAAATCATTTCCCAGTTCACGCTGGGTGGCGACTTCATTATGCATGTTGATGATTATTTGTATATGCATCGTTATATGTTTTCGTGTCTATTTTTATGTCTGTTTACATTGCATTGATGATTATGCATGTTATTATCCTTTGCGGTATATCGGATGGAAACCCAGACGTAAATTCTGTAGCCGAATCCGAATGGACGGTAGTGAGGTCTGTACTTGGGATACAACTCCACGTACCACTCAGGAAACACTCATATATGTGTCATTAACCCCCCTCTTTGTTTGCTATTTATTTATTGATGATTTCCTGCTTTTGACTGTTTATTATAATTTTCGTTATCGCATCTTGTACTTCTTAATTTAATATGCTTTTGGAACTATGTTATTGTGATTTATTTTGCTTGGGTATGTCATTACATTTTTTATTCGCTTTTATGCATGAATTGCATTAAGACTTGGCTATACCATTGTGTGAACCCGTCCATTATACTAGCATAAGTAAGGGACCATTCCGAACCCAATGATTTGAGGTCTTCCCTTGCGAGGGGTGGGTGCGGCTTTAAATCTTTCCCAGTTCACACTGGGTGGCGACTCCTTTATTCTCTGGTTTAGTCCCCCGTGGGCTACTTCGTACTCTCTACGGGCTGCGAGCCCAACAGTGTCGTGTTCGCCGAGCATCATAGGCATAGCGGTGAACCCCGCTTCACTTCTACAGATGGTGACTCCATTGGGGATAGAGAATCGACCCCAAAACAATGCCTTGTAGTGTCTGTGGCTTTGGCTTTGGTTACCCAAGTCTCTTATATTTTGAATACCCTTCTTACCTCGATGGCGTCATAGATCGTGAAGTCACTTTCACTCAAGGCGACGGATCGTTATGTGATGATAACCATCACTCGTTGGCACGTACCCTAGGTTATAAAAAAGGCACGCTCACAACTAGGGTTGCTCACCTAGTTGTGAGCAACCCTTCACCGATAAGAGCCTTATCCGTACCCCTGTAAGCCCACATACTAACCATAGTTATATGTCCTATAGAAGCTACCTCCATGCTTGTGTTTGGGCCCATTATCATTCGGATCCATTTGGGCTTCTCGTCATAGGATACGAACTTGTTGGGCCACTTAAACTGGGACTAGTTTATATCTTATGATGATGGACCACCTCGTGTTTGGGCCTCTTATCATTTGAAGTTATTTAGCCACTTTATCGCAAAAGTGTAAACATGTTGGGCCTTTTCAACTGGGACAAGTTTACACCTCGTGATAATCAGATTGAACGCTTTAAAATGATAACGGGCCAACTTGTATGAAAACCTTGATGGGCTTAGAAGGTCCAAACATGATCCGAATATGCCAGATGCATGAGTCTGATATCTGCAATGGCTTTCATCCATGAAGGGTACGCCTTGTTATGGCATATTTTTATACTTTTGGATGTCTCCAAGTCCATCCCCGCCACAACCGTGATTACTGAGGACCCAATTCGTATTTTCTAGACAATAGCACGATCCTCATAATAGGCTTAGTCAATTTTGTAAATGGGCGGTCTTTGTCTTTAACCGATGAAAATAGATTGAGGTAGCCAAGGTTCACCCTTGTAGCGTAAGAGAGAACGATTTTGTGTACCCCACATTGGTGCATAAAATGAGCCATACCTAGGACAAAAATGGACTTACCATGAATGCGGGAGGAATAAGATCGGAAGGGTATATGCTGTTTTGATAACCACATGCATCTCATCCATACACGCATCATACTAACCCCTTGTCTTAAAAGCCATCATAGATATATGTTGGGTTAGAGAAGAATAAAAACTTGTCAAGAAGAGGTTAGCAAGCATGAGTGCATCAGACGGTGAAGGTTCCTGCATGGATCAATTAGAGACCAACATCACCAAAATTACCGAGCAACTATAAACTTTGACAAATGCTATGGCCAATCTGACAGTACCCCGCACAGTGGGAACAAAAAACAACGGGGATGGAAGGCGTGAGGAGCCCCCGAATAGGGTGAGTGAAGAAATCATTGTTTTTGATGATGACATGGTTGAGTATGCCACGGGAAAGATAGCCGGGTCTCAGGCATAGTTACAGAAACTTATAAAACAAGTAGAGTCAGTTACCCGCAAATTGAAGGGAAAACATGAAGATCTATTAGACTATGATGCAATGACTTTTGAAGAACAGCTGCATCCTCAGTTTAAGATGACTGACATGGCCAAGTTCAATGAAAATGGAGATCCTAGGGTCCATCTCTGGCAATATGTTTCAGTGATGAGTTCAGTGGGTTTGTCGAAGCACCAGGTGCAGAAGATGTTTGGGATGTCACTGGAAAGGGAGCCCGTAGTATGGTATCATGGCCTGGAGAGAAAGGTCAATGATGACTGGAGAGCATTAGCAGAGGCCTTTCTGAACCAATATGTCCCGGACCTGGAGATAGACTTGTCGCTCCATGACCTAGAAAACACCAAACAGAAGCTAAGGAGAGCTTCAAAGATTATATGGATCGTTGGAGAGGCTAGCTCTTAAAGATGCAGACACGGCCCTCGGAGAATGACCAGATTAAGATAATCATTAAGGGCACCAAGCCCTCCATTTATAACAAGCTGAGATGACCTCCATGATTAGTGACTTCCGACAGTTAAGAGAAACAGTCATGGATATCGAGGAAGAGGAAGCCGAGAACAGAAAGTGTTACAGCCAGAATAGAAAGACCATTGGGGGACCTTTAGAGACCAAGCTCGCTCTTGTTGAGGTCGCCGCCATCAGAAACAGGCGATTCTCTAATTTTGGTAGACCTTATTCAAAAGTGTTTGAAAATCTTAGAGGCAAGGACTCCTAAAACCCTTAGAACCTAAACCACTTCCAAACCATGTGCCATACCACTTCGACCTAAACCTAAACTGTCACTTCCATCTGTAAAAAGGCCACGAGACTGACAACTGCACCCGCCTTAGGCATGCGATCCAATACCTTATTAACACCCATAAAATACCCGACCCATAAAAAGAATAACCCAACACACACGGGAACCGTCTACCTAACTACCACTCTGTTCCACCACCCACCTACATGATCAACTCTGGCCTGCCCGAAAGATTTGTCCTCCAAACTCTCAACCACATGTAGGCACTGCATTCTTGCATATAAGTCTCTATGATGAGTCTCATTTGGAGACACTGCCTTTTAAGTCACGGAAGTCGCGGGAAACGGACGTTGGAAGGGGAAATTCAGAATAAGTATATCATCAGATTCATTTCACAAGTTCACTGTTTTCGTTCGTACTGCGTTCGTGACCACGTTCGAATGTCAAACAGATTACGAGCGTTCGTGTAGCGTTCGAATCGGCGTTTGAACGGTGTCGGTATTTCTGGTTTTGCTGCTAGCCTCACACCCAAGCCCAATTAGCCCACCAAAGCCCATAAAACACATCCAAATTAATAAAACACATATTTAACACATGGGGAATTAAATAAAATCTAAAAATCTTATACCAAATTAAAATAAATATCAAATAAAATCATGCCTAATTAAAATCAATCAAGATTATTATATTCCTAACTAAACAAATTTCATGCCTAAACCAAACAAATTAAATATATGAACTTCCTAATTTGAACCAATTTTGCCCCCCAATAAATCTTTGATTTTCCTTGTTTAACACCAAATCATATCCTCCTTTAATGCACCAAATCCCTTCCTTGTCAAGCAAGGATTCACCCATCCCCTTTGTCTATAAAAGAGGCCCAAAACCAAGACATTCCCCCCTCTCTCATCCACGCTCAATACACAAAAACAATAAGAAGCAATTTTCTTCTCATCTCTCTAGCATTCACGCCTAACCCTAAGCAAAAAATAGTCCCCATTGCCGAGAATATCAAGCCTAAAAACAGTCCTCACTGACGCACATCCACCGAAACAGCAGCCCCATATAATCCCCCTACACTACCGAAAATCATAGCCCCATACAGCCCTAAACTACCGAAAATCACAGCCCCTAAATCCCCAAAACAGTAACTAAAAACTGCACTCTAATATCACCTAAAACAGTAAGAAAGCAGCAGCCAAAAAATACAGCAAACATCAGCCAAAAACCCAACAAATAGTGACTAAAATACAGCAGCAAAATAGCAGCAAGATAGAAGCAAAACAGCAGCGAAACGAATGGAAAACAGCAGCCCAAACAGCGAAGCAGTGAAGGGAAATGTTGAACCAGTGAACCGGAGGAGTTGCGGAGCATCCACCCTTCCGACGACCGCGTACAGTACTTCCGAGAGTCGACATAAAAGGTTAGACCTGAGGGCACTCTTCGTATTTATTTTTATTCATCTTTTAATCGTTTTAGTTATTTATTTCGTATGAGAGTCGTTCATGGATGCATGTTGTGGCTTTGAATAAAATGGAAAATGTGTCGCCTCTTATAGGATGGAAACCCAGACATAAATTCCGTAGCCGGATCCGAATGGACGGTAGTGCGGTCTGTACTTGGGATACAACTCCACGTACCACTTGAGCAAACGGCGCATATTTTGTTTTATGTTGTTTGATTCGTTTATTATCCGTTATTTAAATTCTACATGTTATTTGTTTGTGTAATGATGAGATAAAGCGTATGGGCTTAGTAAGTTGGATTAAAGGTCCTCCGTTTCGAGGGGTTAAAATCCTTCACCACGATGCTTTGCCGCGCCGGATGAAGTATATTCGGTTGAATGTAAGATGTGTTCAATCGGGTATACAAAGTCTGATATCGTTGTCTTTATTTTTATATGCATTATGTCATTAGCGCATGGGCTTAGTAAGTTGGATTAAAGGTCTTTCGTTTCGAAGGGTTAAAATCCTTTACCATGATGTTTTGCCGCGCCGGATGACGTATATTCGGTTTAATGTAAGATGTGTTCAATCGGGTATACAAAGTCCGATATCGTTGTCTTTATTTTTATATGCATTATGTCATTAGCTCATGGGCTTAGTAAGTTGGATTAAAGGTCCTCCGTTTCGAGGGGTTAAAATCCTTTACCACGATGCTTCGCTGCGCCGGATGACGTATGTTCGGTTGAATGTAAGATGTGTTCAATCGGGTATACAAAGTCCGATATCGTTGTGTTTATTTTTATATGCATTATGTCATTAGCGCATGGGCTTAGTAAGTTGGATTAAAGGTCCTCCATTTCGAGGGGTTAAAATCTTTTACCACGATGCTTCGCCGCGTCGGATGACGTGTATTCGGTTGAATGTAAGATGTGTTCAATCGGGCATACAAAGTCTGATATTGTTGTCTTTGTTTTTATGTGCACTATGTTATTAGCGCATGGGCTTAGTAAGTTGGATTAAAGGTCCTCTATGTCGAGGGGTTAAAATCCTTTACCACGATACTTTTCCACGCCTTGTAGCCCGTTATTAGTTATTAGGTGTCATCTATTCACCCGTTCATGTATGTGTCATGTTGTTTACTGCATTTTGGAGGTCACTGTTGTAACCTCATTCGAACGCGTCTCAGAACGCCGCACGAACGCATGTTCTCTGTCTCGGTTCGTTTGAACGCATTTACGAACGCTACTCGAACGTGAACCTTCTGTTTACCGTTCGAACGCGGCTACGAACACCGCACGAACGCCCACAGTAAACAGGCTCTCTTCCATCACATCTTATGCATGGTTACTCATTTTTCCATTTACCTTTTTGATTGTCCATGTTCTCGCAGTTAGTCATTTATTGTGTCCACAAGATCACATGTTCGTTTCCATGATGTATGTTTACACGGTAGTTATCTACTTATGTTTCTGCATTCACCCATTCAATATGTTCATGAAGTTGTATGCTTGCCGTATTTCAATTTATCTTTATGCATGCAAATTCAGACATAAATTATATGCAAATAGGTTGTATGCAAATTGGGACATAGATTATATGCAAATAGGTTGCATGCAAATTCGGACATAGACTATATGCAAATAGGTTGTATGCAAATTGGGACATAGATTATATGCAAATAGGTTGTATGCAAATTCAGACATAGATTATATGCAAATAGGCTGTATGCAAATATGAAAATGTGTTACATGTGAATTTAGATGAACACTTGATTTATGCATGCGAACTTAGGAGTAAATTATCCTTGGAAATAAATGTTGCTTAGGTTTGGTTGAATTATTGCACAAATCATTTTATTACAAGTGGCATAAGTAAGGGACCATTCCGAACCCAATGGTTTGAGGTCTTCCCTTGCGAGGGGTGAGTGCGGCCTTAAATATTTATCCCGGTTCACACCGGGTGGCGACTCCATCATTCTTCAATTTAGTCCCCCGTGGGCTACTCCGTACTCCCAACCGGGCCGAGAGCCCGGAATAGCATGTGTCGTCCAGTTTCTGTGTTCCCACACCACCAAGCTTCTTGTATGGGGATATGGGACAGCAGCAATGAAGATGAAACAGAACATGGGAGAATAGGAAGATAAATGGGAAGAAAAACTGTTGCAGTTGGAGAATCTGAAGCTCGAAGAAAGCAAGAAGACGGAAGAAGACAAGACAGCAAAATACGAAGATGTTTATTTTCCTAACTTATTTGATTGTAATCCTGCATTTATTAATCATAAAGACATTGATTTTGCCTACTTGTTTGAGTCTTTTCCTGTTATTCTGCATCGTAACATGCATGACATGAGCATATTTGACATTAACTCAACAAAGACAAATGCATTTAATCTTGGTACATGTGCAAACCCCAAGGAGAATTCAATTGCAAATGAGGTTACCTCTGATGAGCGGAAAGAATTAGAGAGAATAGTAATAAAATATGCAAAAGTAATTGTCTGGTCCTATGAAGACATGCCAGGCGTGGACAGGGGTATTGCCCAGCACATGATACCAACTTATCTGAACATGAGACCAGTAAAACAGAATTCGACGATGGAAAGCCGTGGTACTATGACATTCTGCAGTATCTAGAATGTGGGGAATTCCCAGAATGAGCTAGCGAGAAAGACAAAATATCCATTCTCAGTATGTGAGTTTGAAGGGAGAGCTGTATAAGAGACAAGCCAATGGCATCCAACTGAAATGTTAAAAAAAAAAGGAAGTTAAAACTTTTCTCGGGAAAATCCAATATATAAGTCGATTCATTGCCAAGCTAACATTAGTATGTGAGCCCATCTTCAAGCTATTGAAGAAGGACCAGCATGTGGAGTGGAATAAGCAATGTCAAGAAGCTTTTGACAAAATCAAAGAATACTTGGTTAAACCGCCCGTCTTGAAATCCCCAAGGCCGGGCAAACCTTTGGTGTTGTATTTGGTCATAGAACCCGAAGCGCTAGGGGCGATGATGGTACAGGCAGATCAGAAAGGGGGGAGCGTGCAACCTACTACCTCAATAAAAAGATACTTCCGTATGAAGCCCGCCATCAAGAGGTGGAAGTAGAGATACAGTTAATACGGGTACTAGCAGAGGTAGAATTTCCTGAGCGGGAATGGGCCTTGCAGAGGTTCGAACAGCTAGCATTACTGGATGAGAAAAGGATAAAGGCATTGTACCACATGCAACTATACCAGAAACGGTTGGCTCGGGCGTTCAACAAGAAGGTGCGTCCCACCAATATTAGAGAAGGTGATCTAGTGCTCAAGCAGTCGAAGCCACTGATAATGGACCCAATGGGAAAGTTCAGGCCCGATTGGGAAGGGCCCTACCTAATCAAGAAGGTTATGGGAATGGGGCAGTGAGACTGTCATATTTGGAAGGGAACGAGTTCACCGAGCTCATCAACGTGGACAGGCTGAAGCAATATTTTGCATTAAAAAAGAAAGGCTCGTTGGGTTGAAAATCCGCAAATGACAGCCCAAGCAAAATGTAGAGCATGAGTGAGCAAGAAAAATGGTTAATTGTAAAATCGGATAGGAACAGTTAGCGACAGAGGTATCCTTGCAATACAGTTCATTATTTCCTACACATGTACTAAGAAGTAATGCAAACGCCTTTATTGAAACAAATGTTCAAGATGTTCATAGATTGCATAAATCCCAGCTAACCAGGAAAGATTAGAGTCAAGTAATTACAAATCACGTCTTTTGTTTCTTAGATGATGGACCAAGGTCAGGAGATCTATGAGAAGAACTCCAAGAATGGAGAACAACCTCGGGACTGAGGACGAGCGAAGAGCCTCGAGAATGAGGACAGATCTGGAAAAAAAATTAGATCGATGAGTTGAAAACCTGAAAAGGCGACTCAGGCAAGATATAGAGTAATCCGCCAAGTTGATAATCCGAAATGACAGCTTAGGCAGAATGAACCTGCAACTCAATGGACGAAGCACAAGACAGTATCTTTTCCGAATCTTCAGGACAACAAAGAAAAGCTTCGGGAATCGAGAGACATGATTTTCGGTATCCGAGAAGGGTAGTAAGAGAAAAATACGAGCCGAGAATGGCAGCAAACTCCTCGGGGAGAGGACATGTTTTGAAATCGGGGAATCGGAAGACATGAGGCTGCTTTCAAAAAGGCATGATCCACTTTGACCCGGTGCAGGCAGCATAGAGCAGAAAGCTGAGACAGGTCTGGGGATGACCAGTCTACCACCCCGCGAATAAGGGACGCAACGGGATCTTGAGCCATGGGGACATCAAGCCAATAGGACAAAGAAACCCCATGGCAATAGGGAATGCATCAATACATATATGCATATATACATACAATTTTTGTTTTGTATTCGTAGGCTTTGAAAAAAAAAGCGACGAGGACGAACAACTCCGGGAATGGAGAACAACCTCAAGAATGAAGACGAGCAAAGATCCTCGAGAATGAGGGCAGATCAGGGGTCGAAGTGCCTCACCACCATCAGTTCGACAGTTCAGGAATGAATCCTAGGGTCGAGGCCCATGTCATCAACAATTTGGGAATGAATCCCAGAGGTCGAAGCACATCATCATCATGGAAAAATTACCTCAGTGGATTGAAAAGTCACGCAAATAGACCAAAACGCCATCACCCATTCAGTTCATGAATGAATCTCAGAGGTCGAAGCGCCTCAGAGATCGAAGCATCTCACACCCAGAATGGTTCGGGAATGAAGCCCAGAGGTCGAAGCACATCGCCGTCAGTTCAGGAATGAATCCTAGAGATCGAAGCATCTCACACCCGGTATGGATTCGGGAATGAATCCCAGAGATCGAAGCGCCTCAGAGATCGAAGCATCTCACACCCAGCACGGTTCGAGAATGAAGCCCATGGGTCAAAGCACCTCGCCGTCAGTTCAGGAATGAATCCCAGAGGTCGAAGTGCCTCATAGATCGAAGCATCTCACACCCAGCACGGTTCAGGAATGAAGCCCAGAGGTCGAAGCACCTCACCGTCAGTTCGGGAATGAATCCCAAAGATCGAAGCATCTCGCACCCAGCACGGTTCGGGAGTGAAGCCCAGGGTCGAAGCACCTCACCGTCATTTCGGGAATGAATCCTAGAGATTGAAGCATCTCGCACCCAGCACGGTTCGGGAATGAATCCCAGGGGTTGAAGCACCTCACCGTCAGTTCGGGAATGAATCCCTAAGATCGAAGCATCTCGCACCCAGCACGGTTCGGGAATGAAGCCCATAGGTCGAAGCACCTCGCCGTCAGTTCGGGAATAAATCCCAAAGGTCGAAGTGCCTCGGAGATCGAAGCATCTCACACCCAGCATGGTTCGGGAATGAAGCCCAGTGGTTGAAGCACCTCGCCATCAACTCAACTTAGTTCGGGAATGAATCTTAGAGATCGAAGCATCTCACACCCAACATGGTTTGGGAATGAAGCCCATGGGTCGAAGCACCTCACCATCAACTCAACTCAGTTCGGGAATAAATCCCAGGGATCAAAGCATCTCACACCCAGCATGGTTCGAGAATTAAGCCCGGGGGTCGAAGCACCTCGTCATCAACTCAGCTCAGTTCGGGAATAAATCCCAGAGATTGAAGCATCTCACACCCAGCATGGTTCGGGAATGAAGCCCAGGGTCGAAGCACCTCGCCATCAACTCAACTTAGTTCGGGAATGAATCCCAGAGATCGAAGCATCTCACACCCAACATGGTTCGGGAATGAAGCCCAATGGTCGAAGCACCTCGCCATCAACTCAACTTAGTTCAGGAATGAATCCCAGAGATCGAAGCATCTCACAAAGGTAGCGAAACGACAGATAAGTCTGGCAACGGCCAGCGAACCAGGTAAGTAAAAATGCATGCATGACTTTGATAGGGTTGTCTCTGTCACACACTGCACAAGCCTCATCAAAGTGTGGGCGACTGTAGGCATTGCATTTGCATAAGCCCGATGATGAGCCTCGTATAGAGGCACTACCTGAAAAGTTACGGAAAACGGATGCCAGAAGGAAAGAAAACCTCCAAAAATTAGCACCTCATCGGATTCGGACTCACTAGACAACCTCGGATTCGCTCAGTCAGCCGCTGTTTCAAAACCTTAGCCTCGGACCCACCATACACGCCCTTGCACCCTTCAACTTCAGCCCTTGATGCAACCTCATAGCCCCAACTGGCCCATGCAAGCCCACGTCATCCACCATAAACCCCATGCAATCCACATGCTCAAATCCTTTCATCAACAGTTACCAAATTAACAAGATTTGAGATCCCCTCATCACCATATTTATGAGATTTTATTCTCAAAATAATTTGAGAATATATCTCCCAAATTTCCATGATTTATTTCCCTATTTGGAGATCCCTTCAAACCATTATAAAAAGAGACCAAATCTTGACACAAAGGAGGGCTTGGAACGGCAACATCAAAAAAAAAACCCTAGACTCTCTTATTCTTCTTGATCGGCCACAAAGAAAAAAACAACCAAACCAGCAAAAACAACCTCAAACCGAGACAGAAACAACCAAAAAACCGAAGGAAAAACAACCAGAAAAATCGAAGAAAAACAACCAAAAAAACCTAAGGAAAAACAACTAAAATCACCAAAAAAAAAAAACAGCAGCCAAAAACCCCAAAAACTGTAGCCAAAAAACAGTAAAACCAGAAACCAAAAACCGCAAAAATAGTAGCCAAAAATCCCAAAAATAGCAGCCAAAAAATCGCAAAACAACAGCCAAAAACAACCAAAACAGCAGCCAAAAATAACCAAAAACAACCAAAACAGAAACCAAAAAACAGCAAACAACAACCAGAAAATAGCAAAACAGAAACCAGAAAACAGCCAAACAGCAACCAGAAAACAACAAAAACAGCGAACCAAGCTTCAATCCTTCCGGGGACGGTCTAACGTACTTCCTAGAAAGCAACTTAAAAGGTAAGACCTGAGGGCACCCTTACCACATTTATTTCTATAGTTCCGGACATTGCACGCCTCGCTGGACGTGAAATACGTCCAGCCTGGTATGCGAAGTCCTACATCAAAGACGGCCAAATTTCTGGTCACATTTTCTCTTTCTTTGACATTTCGTTATTTATTTATCTATTTATTCACTTTTATTGTTGTTCTATCATTCCGCCTTTATTTTGTTTATTTATTTGTTCATGTTGATGATATTATACGTATATGCATCGTTATATGTTTTCATGTCTATTTTTATGTCCGTTTACATTGCATTGATGATTATGCATGTTATTATCCCTTGCGGTATACCGGATGGAAACTCATACATAAATTTCGTAGCCGAATCCGAATAGACGGTAGTGCAATCTGTACTTGGGATACAACTCCACGTACCACTCGGGAAACACTCATATATGCGCGATTAACCCCCCATTTTTGTTTGCTATTTATTTATTGACGTTTTTCCTGCTTTTGACTGTTTATTATAATTTTCGTTATCGCATCTTGTCATAATTTAATATGCTTTTGGAACTATGTTATTGTGATTAATTTTGCTTGGGTATGTCATTACCTTTTTTGATTGCATTAAGACTTGGCTATACCATTGTGTGAACCCGTCCATTATACTGATGGATCATTTCGAACCCAACAGTTTGAGGTCTTCCCTTGCAAGGGGTGAGTGCGGCCTTAAATCTTTCTCAGTTCACACTGGGTGGCGACTCCTTTATTCTCCGGTTTAGTCCCCCGCGGGCTACTCCGTAGTCGTGGTTGCCGAGCATCATAGGCATAGCGGTGAACCCCGCTTCGCTCCTACACCATTGCCAACCCTGGTACTATTAATATGTAGATAACTGGGTGTCAGTTTCTACCCCAAAAAAAAAAATCAGAAGCTTATTTAATAAACAATAAACTTAGCAAAAATAATCATCTACCGCAGAGGAAAATCTCATTTCACTAGAGGCTAAACACGATGGCCCGAAAACTCATAAAACAGTAAAAACACAGATATACCCTAAACTCAAAGTAGTCTCATTGGGGATCTTAAAGAACATATAAAGATAATTGTTTGTTTTGTAATTTGGATTGTATCCTCACTTAACTGGACGGCACTGTCCAATTTGGAGAAAGGCGATCAGAGGCCATTGGAGGGTGGCCAGGCATGGCACGGACATTGATGTCAATGGGAAACAAGCGGTGCTGAATATCGAGCTCCCTGAAAATTTTCGCCATCTCTTCAATCAACAGGGCTCTTCTGGCCCACCTTTCACCCATGTCTTGGTGGTTCATTCTATGATTTGGCCATATTGCTATCCTCACCCTATTCAACTCTTCCACATCCTTGAATATGAACATCGGATTTGGACACCAGTGATCTTTCTTGTTCTCAATATAACTGCAATGGCAGCAACAAGAAATAATCCATACAATCAGGAAAATTTTCAATCAAAACACCATTTTGGAGCATAAACATACTTGCAGCCTGTGAGGCTTCATGAACCAAGTTAGAAATCAATCATCAAAAGTAAAGATTGTTGAAAGTGAAAGCAAATACGTAATAAGAGGTAATAGAATTTCTCAGTTTTTACCTTAATATTCTCTGTTTCATCTGAGCAATCTTCTCAGCCGGAGTAGATATGTGGACGCAGAACTCAATCGCATCTCCCATTTCAGGGCTACGATAGTAGTTACTGATAGCCTTAGTAGCAAGAACACTGTTCGGGAAGATGATCTTCTGGTTATCGTATCTAAGGAAAACAGTAGTTAAGATGTTCATCTCTTCCACTACCATCTGCAATTCAATAAAACACAACTTAGGCCCTGACAAGTACAAAAGCCAAAACTTGTAGACTAAGCCAAGGAGTTTAAAAGTACTTGCAGAAAAAAAAAAAAAAGAATTAATCCAAATATACCTGAACTCCATCAATTTCACACCGATCACCCACGTCAAATGGATGCATCACGAACAGAAAGATGATAGCCTCGAACACTGTCTTGCAAGTGTTTCCAAATATGAATGCCACTACGACAAGTTGAGAACTTACAAAAAGGAGAAATTTGGTGGTGGCAATTCCTAATATGAGGAGCGAAATTACCACAATAATAATGCCAACCAAAATGTTCACAAATCGATGAAGTTTGTTGACAGCTGTTTTTGTATCGTTCAATGTAAATGCAAGTGCCCTCCGTTCTCTGAAAACATTAACCTAACACAAAACCATTGTCATGTAGATTGCATAGGAACTGTAGACTGTATTTACTGAAAAGATAGAACTATTAAACAATTAAATAACATGTATATTTGCAATCATGTGATAACAAAATTCCTGAAAATCACATAACTTTTTTAGTATAATGAAAATAATACATTATGGAATTCAAATGTCAAAAAGTTGCATCCTGTAAAATTCAAATGAAGACCACTCTAACCATTTGCTAACCAAAGGGAACAGCATCCTTGGAACAACTCCACAACAAGAACACAATAAAACCATCACACACCCAAAAAAAAAAAAAAAAATAAATGTGACGTACACAGTTATTTTTCAATTTTTTTTCAACAGTTTGTTTCTGGAAAATGCTGGAATAAAAAATGTGGTAAAAACAAAAACTTGATAGGACGATTGCATTTACTCCAATAAGAAACAAACGGACAGAAAAGAAAGGAATTTCATAATGTATACACATATTAAAAGCAATGTGTTGCCTAATCTTACCACCCAAGTCTTCATGGCCGACTTGCTAATTTTCTTGCTTTCAGATGCTTCTTCAAAGAAACTCATGGTCTTCGAAGCCTCATCTTCATTCATGAAACGCATAAGGTCCTCGAGGTAGATGAACCTAAGAAAACAATGATAAGCAAAAGTCATTACATGATTAAAAATGTTGACTGAGACCAAAAGTAGATGGACAGATGCAGCCATACAATCATTCAATTGATGGATTCCCCCATAATGTTGAGGCCAGGGCTAATACCATTCATGGAAAACATCTTAAAAGAACTAAAGAAAGGTGGGCTTCTAGATGTAGGATTTGCATGTTCTAGTCTATACTGTACTGATACTTGGAAATTGTAAGAAACAAGAAATGACGATTCGGAACAGGCATGGGTGTTCCCTTAATGATTACACAGCAGTTTAAAGAATAAACTCATTATGTACAGTGAATTTTAATCAGGGTAAAAAATCAATAAAAGCAAATGAGCACTAAAGTTACACATGCAACACCATATCACAAATATGACAGAATAAGGACATACTTGGACCCTGGCTTAGCCACATTGTGGAATATTTTTCTTGCTGCAGCTTTTGCCTCGTACTCACTTCTAATATGTGGTGCAGAGTCGTCTTCATGAGCTGACTCTTGTATCTGCTCATCTAATGTGGAAAGAGATCCATGCCGGATTATGTTGATTAGTCTCTTCATGTTCCAAGCAGAGACATTCTTGGGGTTCAACTTATGCAAGTGATCAATTGTTATCCCATCTTCTTCTTTGTTGGACAAAGTACGAGAAAGCCTTGGACTTTTTCCTCCCCTGGGAGTTTTCTGAAGCATTCCACTTCCTATCACCCTTCCACTTTGTGGTGAGGATAAGACAGAAGCCTTAAGGCCAGGGGGAATAGTGGCACCTGCATTTTGAAGCTTTTGAACCTCACTCGCAATTCTCTCCTCCTCTTCCTCTGCTCTTTGTATTTCAATCAAGGGAGGACCAGAAAGTGTTTCAATCACATATTGATTGAACAATGCCTCCTGAATTCTATCAAAGTATGTGCTCACATGAAAAGAAGATGCAAGAACTTTCACCAATAGGGTCTTTACCAACCACAACAACACACCCACCAGAAGACAAATCAGGACCTTAGTCAGAAACCGAACAGCTTTACTATTAGTCTCCCTCTGTACTCTATCATCAAACAAGTAATGCCAAGCAATCAACACAAGCCCTAACCAAAGACAATTCTGAACTGCCTTCCTGACTCCATAAACAAAATACAGAACCCGTTTTCGCAACAGAAAATTCCTCTCAATGCAGAACACGATTATCCTAACTATCCAACTAGAAACCAACCTACCACATATCAAAACCAACACCATAACCAACCATTTCCACAACTCAAGATTCCACAACTGCTGTTTCTTAAAATAATTAATAGTCAAACTACAAACCAACGCTCCTATAATCACAATCAAACTAAACCATTCGAGCAGAACCCATATACTAATCTTTTCCTTTTTGTACTCTTCAGGCAAGTCCTCTTCCAACAACGGATCTTCCTCTTCATCATCCACATTTTTCCCAATAAACCCACTTTTCAACTGCCCTGATCTCCCCCCAACTCTCCCTGATCTCCGCTCCACTCTCTCCGGCGGCGGGTCCAACAATCTTGACTTGGTCTTTGTCATCAACAAAGAAGACTTCCTATTAATTGACGCATTCCTTTCAAAAGACCTATTTGAAGTACACTTCACAACCTCTCCTTCAGAATCTTTTTGTGGGGAGTTCTTATAACTATTATTAGTAGAATTTGAATGCCTTCTTTTAAAAGATTCAAGAGAAACACTATTTGTAGTTGGTGACTCAGACACAGTTGGTAACGCTTGTGCAGTTTGAGCACTACTACTATTATTAATATTAATACTACTGCTAACAACATTACTGCTACCAGCTTGCTGTTGAAGCTCATCCATCTCTAAGTCCATATCAAGAGAGATCTCACCTGAAGCCTTTTGCTTGTGCAAGAACTGACCAATCAACTTGGAGGGTGGATCCTCCGTTGATGATGGGCCGCGTTGCATGAAATCAAAACTCTCTCCTCCACTACTCTTCACATTATCCTTTTCTCTATCATGCCAAAAATCATAACTTGACTCCCTCCAAATCTTGCTGTTGTTACTCCTGAGGTTGTTGTTGGGTGTGTTACCGTCCATGTTGATGACTATTTCTCTCCGGTCAGGAGAATCAACGGCCATGATGATGATTTATGACAGTCCCCAAAACCGACTGATACTTATCAAAAGATAAGATTTTGATTTCTGGGTTTGTTAAAGAAAGTCGAAATAATTTTTTTTAAAGAAACAACAACAAGGTTTCTTATGTGATGAAGAATGTGCTGGTGTTTGGTTCGTGGGAAAGTATATAGAAAATTGTGAATGCAGTGATAAGGTGACGCGTGTAGTGAGAGAGTGAATAAAGAAAGAATAGCTGGTTTGAATATTGAAGCTTTGTAGATGTTTTTGTTGCAGTGAGTGAAAGAGAACAAGAAGTGCACAGGTGGCCCTCCGTTAAAGTTTTGGCTCTGTGAATGTGAAAGTTGAAAGGTTTGTTAGGTTGAAACTCGTAAATTGTAATGACCATTAATTTATTTTTTTTATAGCATTTTTTTTTTTTAATTTTAGGTACTGACAATTTTAAACTTGCTTTACAAAGTTACATATTTGCTTATTTAGTCGTTCGTTATGCATCCAATTTTGGGAAATAAATATGTTAATTCATTAAAATATGGAATCACAATAAAATAATTTACTTTCGTGTTGCAACTTGTAATCATAGTACGAGAATCTTTGCATTTAAGAACTAATAAATTGCTTTAGTTTTTTTGAGTTTGAGTTAAGCGGTGTATTTTTTGTAATAACTTAGGGTAGTCGGAATTTTACCTACTCCTCTTAAGTTCGGGTTGATAAGAATGGCAATGGGTCGGGTTCGGGCTGGGCTTTGATGAGCCCGGCCCGAGCCCGGTAAGTAGAATTAGGCCCGGGCCCGGGAAAAGCCCGGCCCGTCTTGGGCTCGGGCTCGAGCCGGGCTTTACCCGGACCCGATTTTTTTAATGTAAAAAATTATATATATATATTAAGCCCAGGCCGGGCCGGGCCGGGCCCATGCTTTTTCAATTGAGCCCGGTTCGGGCCCGGCCCTGGTTTTTTGACCTCGGGACCGGGCTTTTTTGCCACACTTACGGATCAGGTGATTTGACGGTGAAATTTCCAACGTTTCCCAAAAAAAACTATGGATGGTAAATATTCATGCACAAATGGAGCGTACAGGGTCTAATACGTTAAGATGAGGTAAAAAATAATTTTATATACCTGTTGGTTGGATAGGTCGATAATGGATATTGACATTCTCGTTCAACTATAGATTAAATTCACGTGTGAACTTAATATCTTAAGAGCGGATGATAGAATAATTTCCATATTCATTACAAGTTGGGTATATAAATTGACATCCTCATATCATAATCAGCCATGTTGCTATCCTTACTAACAAGGCAAAAACTTAGCTTAAAGTGTAAAGTGAAAATATGAAGAAGAAAACCCACGCTAATTATCTTGAGTGAAATTGAATTTAACTCCAGTATGGAAGTGTTGAGTGTTTGGATTAATGATTATGAGTTGTTTAGTCACTCTTGTTTAACAATTTACATTGTTTAGGACTTAATTACAAAGTAAAGAAGATTAATAAAATAATTTGAATAAGTGTGGTTTATATGTGGTTAAAAATTGATTCCTAGGATCGAAGCTACATATTCTATAACATTGCCCTTGTCCAAACAAGTAACAGAGAACACACAAGCTTTAGAATATTATTTTCAGACTAATTTTATATTTTTTAAAAAAACTTAAATGTGTACTTTTATTTAAGGGGAATTATCAATCGTATATTCAATTATCAAAAATATATAAATTATATAATTTTATTTAATTATCCACCCAAATATTGAAAAAATGTATCAAAATTATAATAAATTTGGATATAAGATTGAAAAATATATCAAACATTGGATATATATATTTTATATGATATGTCGACATTTATTACACTTTTTAACCTTTGGGTGAACCAGTGAATAAAATTTTAAAATTTATATATTTTCTATAAATGTCCAACATTAGGTATATGATTCATAATTTTCCTTTATTTAATTTTCTAATCAATCTTATTATTTATTATTATGGTTGATATTTACATTCATTTATTCCTATAATTAAGAAAATCTCATAGAATAAATGTATAAATTATTACGAGTGTCAGATATCTCAACTAACAAATTTTCTTATGTGGAAATAAGAAGTTTAGAATTTAAAATCGACTGACATAAGGTAAGAGAAGGATTGAGTTGTTATAAAAATATACTAAAAAAATACTTCAAATCATCACTATAATTAGTAATTTCTTCTCTATTTTTAGCATTAGAATATTTAAATAAATTTAAAGAACTCGTACCTCTATTTAGAGACTCTCTCAACTGACATCCTCTTCAGAAGCTCTAACAAATCATCTCATGACTGCTCCATTCATTTTTGACGATCCTTCAATCTCTTATGTCGCTCATTGATCCTCATCTGACCCTCCTCTATCGCAATCATGCGGTCATGTAACAAAATGACTAATGGGCCAGTGCGAGATGGGACAGAGCTATCGAAGCCTTCTGGAGGATGGTTATGTTGGGGTTTTGGCGCGGGCGCAGCGGAAGCTCGCGGTTCGGGTGAAATCGTAATTTTAAAACTTTTTAAATTACCGAATAAATTATTCAATATCCAATATGAATAATTAATTAATATTTCACCTAAACATATTTATTCGATATCAAATAACGACATAAATAGTTAAGGAACGTCGCGAAACTTTTACGAAAACGTTTTTCCGCAAAATGGCATAAAACACGTTTTTGACCGAACCGACCACCCAATGCACATGAGGGCTGCCCAGGTCAACCCCAATAGTACTATGGCAGTTCATGGGCTGCCCGAATAGTGACCAATTCACTGTTTGGGCAGCCGTCACCCAGTTCGCTCAAAAGTCACACGATAACGCCATTTTTCACCGTTTTCGTATATTTCAACTCCGAAACAGTTTCCGGCAATTGTTCCAACACCCAAAACACATCCAATACATTTATAGGACATAATTTTCATCACAATAAACCTAGTTTTTTCTAGATCTGATTTTGTAACAAAAATTATCATTTTTCATACTTTAAATCCAATTTTCTCAACATTAATCATATTAATCACAACACCAATCCAAGCCACCACCAATGAAGCACCCAAGAACAATTCTAGGCATTACAAGAGTGGTCATAACACTCTAGAATGGCAACATATCATTAAATGATCAAATTGAACAAATATTACAATAATATCATTCAATACTACTTCACACATGCCCCAAGCCTTCCATTCCATCTTCCAAATCAAAAACACACAAATTCTTAAGAAAAGAAGAAACCCTAGAATCTATCTAGATGATCAAGAATAAGAAACATGTTTTCCAAGCTTAGGGATATTGAGGATTACCTTTAATCTCTTAATTTCCTTGGGTTTTTTTCTTGATTTTCTTTACTTTTCTTTCTTGAATCATCAAGCAAATTTTGGAGAGTATTTGGAAGAGGAATTCGGCCATGGCTTCCTAAGAAGGGAAAAATAAATTTTTTTTTTAAAAAAATGCCATTGCCGACCTACTAGGGGCATTTTTGTCATTTTTGGAAAAATTAATTTGATCCAAAATCAAATTAATAAATCATGCCACATATTACCATTGAATAATAAGCATGTGTGATAACAATTATCACAAATGAAAATTATCTAATTAAATTAAATATAAAGTTAAAGTAGTCAAAATTCAAATCTAACACTTTAACCTTAAATTTAATGTCATGTGTAACCAATAATAATTAAACATATGTTCCATAACAATTATGAAATATATATATATATATATATATATATTATATATATATATATATATATATATATATATATATATATATATCAATTAATCATATAAATATTTAACATTTAAATATCTAAATAATTAATTAATATAACTATTAATCCACATGTATTTTATTTACATTAAATAAAATACGTATAGAAGTGACATGTGTCAAAATCTCATTTGACAATTAATTAATGTGTATCTAATCAAATTATGTATCAAATACAAATACACAATAATTACGATTGACCAAAATATACCCATATGCATGTGTTTTCGTTTAACCGTTTAAACAATTCGAATTAACTCATTTAATCCGGTGAAGTATTATGAATAATCTATATTATTAATAATGTGTTGCCCAAGTGCTCAACGAGTACTCTCTAAGTTTAGGTTTATCCGTCACGAAATCTAATTTCGTGTCCATAATTCACCCACTCATGAATTATGACGACCATGGATAAACTCGCTAAACTATGCAAGTCGAGGTCATTGCATACGTATAATCCTTCCGTCACATGCTATCCATATTATACTTGAGATATAGATATGAACGTCAAATCCTTATGGTATAATATAGTCGACTTTCAAATTTACGATCTCTAAATAACACTCGGAACTCGCTTCCAAAGTTATACCACGGTCATGGATTTACTAGATCACAAAACACGTGCAGGATACATATGCCCTGTACACAGGACTGACAGATTCTATCTTGATACGCACTGGATATCATGAGCATCAGTCCACACCCAACGAACAGGCGAAGGTCTGATCTTAATAGATCAGCGACGTGACTGCCATCAAAGTGTGGAGGATAACTCATATATCCACTGTGGTATCTCAAGTCGAATGACCATTATGCTCGCTCAACTCGAGAAGATTCCTATTGACGTTGGTGTACCATCTATTAGGAAATCTTCAGTGAGTCGTTCAGTGTTTATCAAATAAACACCTACATGTCTATATGAGTCTCCCGAGACTCATGGTTCATCGGGATAAACCATCGGACCAATTCACGATATACGACATGTACTGGTCTCAGTGGATTTTACTAACCGACCCGTGTTAGTAAATCTTGACCAGGAACTTTATTTAAGAATATACAACTCATAGTGACACTTCCCACTGTCAATTATAAACTATGTTGTAACCGCGCACTACATTGTAAATCATAGGGTCTTTGTCTAATATACACGTATCAATAAATCAGATTTAATTTCAATCTAATAATAATTAGATATCTAATCGTAATTAGATCGAATATGTATATAAGAGACAAGAGGTGCTACCATTTAATAAGTTATATTATGGAAAAAGGCATTGATCGTATTCATGAATCAGACATAAATACGATCCGGATTGGCACTCTGAGCACCAACCCTAACAATTTCTCCCACTTTCTCTAGTGCCAATCCACGGTATCATATACACATCTAAATGTGTATCACATACTCATGGCCCTCAAGAGCTCACCTAACACTCAAAATGTAGGCAACAAGAAGTAGGTCCGCTATAACAAATTGAGTTTGTCCAACAAACCCAATCGTTTCCCTTAACAATCATCATTCATATTTTGTAGAACCCAAGTTCTACATCAATATGACTCAGATGCGATATCAATATTGTCATATAGCTATTAAGTTGTCTATGTATTAGAGATCAAATACAAAATACTATCTAGACAACCGTAAACACAATACTAATACCAAAACTTCTAGTTATAAGGTCACTATGCAACTTCATAAGTCAATACTTTATAAGTTACAACTAATTCCACTAATACTGTAGAATCAACTATGACACTCCCACTGCATCTTTTCTGACTTTATATGACGTAGACTGTCTAACGTCATAATTAGACTCAAAACTAATTTGATCCTAATGGTTGCGGATTATATTCTCCATGAATAAGAAACTCGTTCTTAATATCTCAAAGATAACAAAGAACATGTTTCAAGACTCATCCTATGGTCTACAAAGTATCAAAATAGCTCGTAACTATTACGATTAAATTGATATCTTTAATCACACATAATCTAGTATTCATTATGCCATCATTATATGATGCATAAGATTGATTAGACATTCTAATCAATTTCTCTTTCGACAAAGGAAACATCATTTACGAAAGATTAATACTATATACAAGAGACACACTAATTGCCAAACAGTTATACTAACTGTCACACAGATAGTCTTGATGTGTCCTTTATTAGATCATATCTAATGCACGACTAATGGGAGTATCTCACAAGTCTCTTATTTTATATCATATATAAAACTTTATATCAAATATAACAGAGACTACTCTCACTGCTTTCATGGAGAAAAGAAGACTTAGGTAAACCTTTTACCTTACAAACATCTCATTATTACATTAATAATGATAATGTCGTTAGGATATACAATACTAGAAAGAAAATTATATGTTCCCACTGACCCTACTATCAAATATGTATTCTCTATGCTTTGATAAAATCAGACAATCTGACTGTATCAAAATTAGAGAACACAGATTTTCGGAAAGCTCACATGAGTCTACAATAGGCTCTATAAGCATTATACAAAATTGCGATCTTGGCATAATACAAACTCCAGGGTCATTCTAGAATGAACTCTTCAAAAAAAAGAAACCACAATGGATCTCTTATTCGAAGAAACCATTCAGGAATGCCACTTTGCATTCTTTAGCCAAAATACATAGTTTACTATCAACATTAACTAAGAGATCTTTAATTGTTCAATTAGTGCGACTGGAGACAACTTCTCTCAAAATCTACAATAGATTATTGAGTATAACATTTCTCACTGTCATACTATAAAAGTCACTTTGCTTTTGCTGCGCAAATAATTTGCACATCTTATGAACGATTCATAACAAAAGCTCAATCAAGTTCTGAACTTGATCGTAGTAAGCTATGAACAATCTTAGATCTATTGTTTAATGCTAATTTCCGAAATCGATATCAAATATCGCTCCCACTATAAATTATAGGATAATTTTCTTCAATAAGAAAACAAGCAGAACCATTAAGTATCAAATACTTCGTAAATGATTCTGACATCCTATTGGACTGATATGGAAGCTGTCTAAGGGCCTTTTCATCTTATTAATTATGTGGTTTCATTTATAGTTTATCATTCTCACATTTTACTTCAATAAGTCAAGTCTTTTCTTCAACTGTTAACATCTAATGTTACACACCAATTAATAAAATAATTTTATTACTCGGGATCGTAGAAAAGATATTTTATCAAATAGAATATAATATTCTATAAATCGAACAAATGATAAACTTTTATTTGTACCTCTGAGGCGCAAGTACTTTTCAATTATATAACCATTATACAAAAGAAAGATTCAAATCTCAAACATTTTAATATTCGAATTTTCTACTTATACATATCATATACGTAACTATAGAAACTAATGGAACTTTAATTAAAAAGATGAATTAGTGTTGCTAAAGCATATCCCCAAGAGTATTGAAAACTAATTCGGTAACACTCAATATCAAACGAATCAAATCATATAAGATTTGATTTCTCCCACTGACCAATTCCATCACGATGTAATCGTAGAAGAATAATATTGAGTACGAATCACATTCATTAAATAAATTTAGAACTAATTGCCATAAATTCATATGTTTGATCATATCAAACATCCTTGAACAATTCAAAGACTCACAATGAATTTTAAAATTATAGTTTTCAACACTTCAAATAGAATATCTTTGAACCATTCAAAATATTCTATCCGCTTTTCATCAGAAACATATTGAAAGTTCTCGAACCATTCAAGACGTTCAATATATATTCTTTTAGAAACACGCAACTAAGTCATGACAATTCATTAACTAAGTTACGAAGTAAAGAAAATTATCCAAGGTAATTTCTAATTCATTAAACTACATACATCTAATGTATTAGTTTAATAAATCTATGGTCAAATGACGATCATTGATTAAATGAGATTTAATCACATCCTGAATACAATATTCATTAAATGGATAAGGATATATGTTGTGATCTTGTATCAGACCATCCTTTACCATACGGAATAAACATCTAATGCTTATGTGATAAAATCTCATAAAGTACTGTTCTAAGTTATTTAGTTAACCAAATATTTTTCTTAATGTTTATCTCTTCATCAATGACATTACTAGTCATATTAAAATATGTAACAATTGTTATAAAGAACAAGTAACTATTAAATAGTCGCAAGTTCTGATATCAAATATCAAAATAATCATTAAATATTATTTTAAATAACTAGACGGGAGATCTGGTATCCAATACCTACAGTTGTCGTATTGTGAGATTCAATATTCTCTATACACAAATATACAGATCTCCTTTCTTAAGCTCTATAATTTACCTTCAATTATTCACAATAATTGTAAATAATTGATTAGAAAATTGTGTCAAACACGTGACTTCTAAAAAGTCACTAAAGCGAAGAAACGTCATTATAAGATAAACAAATACCTAATGAAGTTTTATTAATGCCAGTCAAGAATCTCGAGATATGAACTAATTCGCGTCAATTCTTACCGCACAAGAAACTATTCTCTCTAGATAATTACATCCTAAAATAGATATCTATTTAGATTACTAATCGTGACTTAGTAACTAAGTCACTAACCATCTTGATTTTCAAGAAAATCGGAACAACAATTCACGATGGTTTTGACTAATCTAACAATATCCAAGTCTACTAACATTCTAGAACCTATTCTAGAAAACACACAACCATAAGTGAAGTCAGAAAACATATTCAAATAATATGCATGCAGTGGATTAGAAGTTTAATTCTATTAACAATATAGAATAAAGGAAAACAAAAACAGCAATTTCCATAATATTACACACTGCTTTAGTTATGGATTTTTAATCCAGCAATGTCTCATACTACTTTATGTAATATCGTAATCCCTAACGGAAAATGAGAATTCAATAATTAAATCGAATTCCATAGTGAGAAGTGGACCCCATGAATATATTTCGACTCACAACTTTGGCATGATCTCGCCTATGTATATTCATTAGGTAGACAACTCATTGTCAATCACACTCAATGTGACTCCTGATTTTGGTCCTGACCGTTTCTCGTTATGACAGCTTTAGCACGTTCACAAGGAGGCGTATCAAGGCTTCACTTGCCAATGACAAACTTAAGCTACCGATGTAGTCCTGACAACTTTGGCACGTTCAGGATTTCCACTTTCACTTGAATTTGTCTAGTATCAAATATACATCCGGCATCGATAAAATTATATCAACCACACCCTCACTGCTTTGGCACTTTCTCGGATACAGCCATATAAGGATACCCATAAGTCGTATTGACAAGACGTACTAAGAAACATGCATCCAATACATGTCACTTTACAGCCTTATTTAAGCGGGGATATTCCTCAAGAAAGCATTGCTCTATATCAAATGTAGAATTTGATCTAGATCAATTTCTAAATAGTTCAATTCTACCTTAGAAAACATAACATAACTTAACCATTAAATTTCTGTTACGTTTCTCGTTAGCATAGAACCGAAAAGTCAAGAAATATCTAAATTACATGCATGTGCAAATATAAAAATTGGATTATATATCATAAATCAAACATGACAAATGTAATGGATGAAGGATCAGACCTGCTCTGATACCATTTTTGTTGGGGTTTTGGCGCGGGCGCAGCAGAAGCTCGCGGTTCGGGTGAAATCTTAATTTTAAAACTTTTTAAATTACCGAATAAATTATTCAATATCCAATATGAATAATTCATTCATATTTTACTTAAACATATTTATTCGATATCAAATAACGACATAAATAGTTAAGAAACGTCGCGAAACTTTTACGAAAATGTTTTTCCGCAAAATGGCATAAAACACGTTTTTGACCGAACCGACCACTCAATACATATGAGGGCTGCCCAGGTCAACCCCAACAGTACTAGGGCAGTTCATGGGCTGCCCGAACAGTGACCGATTCACTGTTTGGGCAGCCGTCACCCGGTTGGCTCAAAAGTCACCCGTTAGCACTGTTTTTCACCGTTTTCGCATATTTCAACTCCGAAACAGTTTTCGGTAATTGTTCCAACACCCAAAACACATCCAATATATTTATATGACATAATTTTCATCACAATAAACCTAATTTTTTCAGATCTGATTTTGTAAAAAAAATTATCATTTTCATGCTTTAAATCTAATTTTCTCAACATTAATCATATTAATCACAACACCAATCCAAGCCACCACCAATGAAGCATCCAAGAACACTTCTAGGCATTACAAGAGTGGTTATAACACTCTAGAATGGAAACATATCATCAAATGATCAAATTGAACAAATATTACAATAATATCATTCAATACTACTTCACACATGCACCAAGCCTTCCATTCCATCTTCCAAATCAAAAACACCCAAATTCATAAGAAAATAAGAAACCCTAGAATATATCTAGATGATCAAGAACAAGAAACATGTTTTCCAAGCTTATGGATATTGAGGATTACCTTTAATCTCATAATTTCCTTGGGTTTTTTCTTGATTTTCTTTTCTTTTCTTTCTTGAATCATCAAGAAAATTTTGGAGAGTATTTGGAAGATGAATTCGGCCATGGCTTCCTAAGAAGGGAAAAATAATTTTTTTTTTTTTAAAAAAATATTCCATTGCCGACCTACTAGGGGCATTTTTGTCATTTTTGCAAAACTTAATTTGATCCAAAATCAAATTAATAAATCATGCCACATGTTACCATTGAATAATAAACATGTGTGATAACAATTATCACAAATGAAAATTATCTAATTAAATTAAATATAAAGTTAAAGTAGTCAAAAATCAAATCTAACACTTTAACCTTAAATTTAATGCCATGTGTAACCAATAATAATTAAACATATGCTCCATAACAATTATGAAATATATATATCAATTAATCATCTAAATATTTAACATTTAAATATCTAAATAATTAATTAATATAACTATTAATACACACGTATTTTATTTACATTAAATAAAATATGTATAGAAGTGACATGTGTTAAGATCTCATTTGACAATTGATTAATCTGTATCTAATCAAATTATGTATCAAATACAAATACACAATAATTACGATTGACCAAAAAATGCCCATATGCATGTATTTTCGTTTAACCGTTTAAACAATTCGAATTAACTCATTTAATCCGGTGAAGTATTATGAATAATCTATATTATTAATAATGTGTTGCCCAAGTGCTCAATGAGTACACTTCATATTGTGAGACTCTCTAAGTTTAGGTTTGTCCATCACAAAATCCAATTTCGTGTCCATAATTCACCCACTCATGAATTATGACGACCACAGATAATCTCGCTAAACTATGCAAGTCGAGGTCATTGCATACGTGTAATCCCTCCGTCACAGGCTATCCATATTATATCTGGGATATAGATAAGAACGTCAAATCCTTATGGTATAATATAATCGACTTTCAAATTTATGATCTCTAAATAACACTCGGAACTCGCTTCCGAAGTTATACCATGGCCATGGATTTACTAGATCGCAAAACACGTGCAGGATACCTATGCCATGTACACAGGACTGACGGATTCTATCTTGATACACACTGGATATCATGAGCATCAGTCCACACCCAACGAACAGACGAATTTCTGATCTTAATAGATCGGCGACGTGACTGCCATCAAAGTGTTGAGGATAACTCATATATCCACTGTGGTATCTCAAGTCGAAAGACTATTATGATCGCTCAACTCGAGAATATTCATATTGATGTTGATGTACCATCTATTAGGAAATTTTTAGTGAGTCGTTCAGTGTTTATCAAATAAACACCTAAATGTCTATATGAGTCTCCCGAGACTCATGGTTCATTAGGATAAACCATCGGACCAAGTCACAATATACGACATGTACTGGTCTCAGCGGATTTTACTAACCGACCCGTGTTAATAAATCTTGACCAGGAACTTTATTTAAGGATATACAACTCATAGTGACGCTTCCCAATATCAATTACAAACTACGTTGTAACCGCGCACTACATTGTAAATCCTTGGGTCTTTGTCTAATATACACGTATCACTAAATCAGATTTAGTTTCAATCTAATCATAATTAGATATCTAATCGTAATTAGATCGAATATGTATATAAAAGACTATAGGTGCTACCATTTAATAAGTAATATTATGGAAAAATGCATTGATCGTATTCATGAATCGGACATAAATATTATCTGGATTAGCACTCCGAGCACCAACCCTAACAGGTTAGAGCTTTTGGAATCTACTGGAGGATCATTAGCAACATAATCATCTTGTGACGACTAATTCTACGTAGCATGACATCCTATAATAAGGGCTCATATGTCCACCATACGACGCTACAAATAAAAATATATTTTGATAGATAATTCAGATATTTTTTGTCATATTATGTTAACTTCGGAGATCTCGGCATTTCCGAAGTTTCAAATAAATTTTTTTTAAAAAAAAAAAAATCGGTGCATTCTCTGAAATCCACTTCGGAGAATGTGATTATTTTTATAAAATTCAAACATTATAATTCATTTTAACAAATGATAAAAAAAAAATTGGCTAATTTTATTAAATTGCCTTTATTTTTCCCTTCTCTCAAAATAACATGGCAGAGTCGACGCGGTTTAGACGACATTGGTCCCCACAATTGACTGCGTGTTCTAATTGGTCTCTACAAAATCTTTTAAATAGGAAAATATTAATTTTTGATTACCGGCCGGTGACGCATCCATGCTAGTGACTGACAGCCCATCATGACCTTTATTCCCAATATTTCCATCACTATAATCACGATTCACGGCGGACAAAATGCCAAACTCGAAATTCGTGTGATGATACGTGTCGTTATCTTATTGGTATCCAGATACCAAACCCGGTGATGCTAAGGCCGTTGTTGACGAAATTTTACGCGGCGCTACGGGGCCAAGCCCACGAGTTGAGTTGTCAAAGAAACGACAGTGCGGGTGCATGAAGCTGTCGCAGAAACGACATGAGTTGGATGAAAACGGAATGTCGTTTTGTTTTTTTTGCCAATGGCATAAAGATTGCATTATGTAATCAATAAAGAAAGAAAATAAAGTAAAAAAATTATTAAAATGTGAACAAAGCACTTAAAATACTGTGAATTAAATAATTGTATCCCATAATTAAGAATAACCCATTATGTGATTACGAGTTATATATATATATATAATTAAAGATTACAAAATATAAATGATGAAAGTCTTTCCATCCAAAAACGGACTATATCTCTATCACAAGCTAACTTAACTATCTTATGGGTAGCTTCTTGGTTCATGAATCTCTACAATAATCCAAGAAATCTCCTTGTGACTAACAATTTTACGCAAGACTAAATTAACGACATTTTGGACATCTGATTGAATAATAATTGATGACATCTCATTGTCCTGAGCATAAAGGATTTCGAACAACATAACTTCAGCCTATGCCATCTAAACGTCACCAGAGAATTTGATTCCCCTATATGCCACACCAATGGTCTCACACCTCTGGTTTCGAAACACCACACCAATGCCTGCTAAATATGTATCCGGATGTATATTTTCTATCATCTGGATCTCCCTAAAAGTCGGAGTTTGTATAATCATTAAGTTGTAACTCATCTTCTCCATATATTAGAAACTTATCCTTATTACCCTTAAGATATTTCAGGATATGTTTCACAGTTGTCCAATGATCATTAACCAGATCAGATTGATATCGTCTAGTCACAATGATGCCGAAACTGATGTCAGGTCTTGTACATAACATAACTTACATAATCCTTCCAATACAAGAAGCATATGACAAGTTAGACATTCTAACTCTCTCTTCCTTTATCTGAGGTATCATTTTCTTCGAAAGATGTATGTCGTATCGAAAAAGTATATTTACCGTCTTACAGTTAGTAAAACCGTACTTTTCTAATATCTTATCTATGTAAGCTTACTTAATCTATCCCGGTTGAGCCTTATACCCAATATATAGGAAGCTTAACCCATGTATTTCATGGAGAAGTTCTTGCAAAGGAATATTATCATGGTCCCACTAACTTTCTTATAAATACACGATTCTTCCTCGTTCTTGATGAATCCAGATAGTCTAATTATCTCATCAAAATGACGATTCCAGCTTTGGGGTGCCTGTTTAAGTTTATAAATATACTTTTTGAGCTTATAAACCAAATTTTAAGACTCATTGGATAAGAAACCCCCTGGTTGTTCCATATAAATATCTTCCTCGAGGAATCCACTTAGGAATGCGGTTTTCACATTCATCTGCCATATCTCATAATCGTGATATACAACAATGGCTAAAAGAATCTTAATAGATTTTAGCATGACTACTAGTGAAAAAAATTTCTCATTATCAATCCCAGAATGTTGAGTGTAACCTATCATAACCAGTTGGACTTTAAAGGTTTCCACATTTCTATCGGGCCCTCAATTCCTTTTATAAACTCATTTACAACCAATAGGTTTAACTACTTCAGAAAGTTCAACAAATCACAGACTTGATTGTCATGCATAGAATCCATCTCGGACTTCATGGATTCCTGCCATTTTCTCGAATCAATATCCAATATCGCATGTTTATACGTAGTCAGATCTGTTTCCTCCAAGAGGAGAACATCGAGGCTCGCA
This sequence comes from Zanthoxylum bungeanum, assembly GCA_019454045.1. NCBI lineage: Eukaryota > Viridiplantae > Streptophyta > Magnoliopsida > Sapindales > Rutaceae > Zanthoxylum > Zanthoxylum bungeanum. The sequence goes on along the minus strand of SKCR01033453.1, from coordinate 111,040 downwards.
TCAGACATTAACAATAGTCTCTCTAGAGGCATTGATATTCTATTCGACCTACGTAGTACATGTGTTATAGATTCTTCACATAGTTGGATCTCTGGTTCCATCTCAGGTTCCTCAATATTGGGATCAAACTCATCGAGTTCAATCTTTTTACCATTCTTATTTTCTTTCAAAAACTCCTTTTCAAGAAAAGTGGCAAAACGAGCAATAAAAATATTTCGTTGTCCAAAATCGTAGAATTGATATCCTAAATAATTTTCAAGATATCCAACGAACTTATATTTATACCCCATGGGTGCTAGTTTATCCCGCTGCGCAACTCTAACGTATGCGGGACAACTTCAAATCTTTAAATACATAAGACTTTGATTTTTACCGTATCATAACTGATATGTGGTCATAGAAATAGCTTTCGATAGAACTTTGTTAAGTATATGGGCAGTAGTAAGTGAAGCATAACCCCAAAGGTAATATGAAAGATCCGTATAGCTCATCATGGATCGCACTATATCCAATAAGGTACGATTTCTCTGCTCAGACACACCATTGTGTTGAAGAGTTATGGTGGGCTATATTGGGTGAGAATCCTATCCTCACTTAAATAACTTCTGAATTCATCGCTCATGAATTCACCGTCTCGATCTGATCAAAGACACTTGATGAATTTCCGGTTTGTTTTTTAACTTTATTTCAGAATATTTTAAAATTTTAAAATATTTCTGATTTATGTCTCATCAATTAGACATATACACTTCTTGACTTATCATCAGTGAAAGTCACGAAGTAATTTGAACATGTTGTAGTTGGTGCTTGGAGCGCCAATCCGAATAATGTATTGTACATTTTATTATTTATTAATAAAATAACTACATTTTCATATCTTACCTTATTAATTGTATTGTCATTATGCATATTAGATTGATGTATAAATATGCTAAGAATGACATCGACCTTAGAATAGTCATGTAATAATACTGAACACTATGGGGTCCGACATTGGGATAAGTATTACTATTGTAAATTATTCTTAAAGTAGATATTCCTAGTCGTTGGTTTTGGAATACGATTGAATTCCTATAACCTAGAAGACTGGAACATGTCGTATATTGGAATTTAAGTTCCAATGGTTTAACCCGATGTACCATGAGCTTTGGAAGCTCGTATAGACGTGTGGGTTGTTGGATAATTATGACCCATAGCGTCACTATTTGTAAAAGACATTGTGGTTTTTGTACAAATTAACTATGTGACAATGGAAATTTCATTTTATCATTTCGTAATTAGATTACTTTAATATACAAATGATAAAAGTCATTATGATTAGTTCCAGATTATAAGATATGAGACAATATCAATCCATAAAGGTTTAATCATTAAATATCCCTAGTCGTAGTATTATCGAGACTGAACATCGATAATGCAGAATAGACTAGTATTGCACTTGTGCGTGTTATGGAAGCGTAACAGCATAGTTCTCATATTTTTAAGTATTGGATACTTATGCAAGTGTGATAGGAGGTTGTGTTTACCGATGGTACGGAAACAGCTTCGCTCTGGATAGACCCCTCGGAATCCCATTGGTTATATGACTATGTGTCTATGGGAATCCGAATCAGGGTAGGTGTATTTGGTCTTAACCTGAGACTTGCATCGCTAGTACTTGCGACAATCAATACGCTTTGGTTTTGGTCGTCCGGGACTTTAACAGGTTCTGTGTACGCCTCTTCTGGGTTTGTTGAGAATCGTAGTGTATTGGGTGTGATGTCAAGACGGATGTATCACTTCAGTCATATGGAGATGATGATCACGCATGGATACAGAACTAGTACTATAATGTGTTGCAACCATCGGGATAATATGACGAGGTCATGATTATTCGATTAAAGAGACTAGTTTCTTGTGATCCGATATATGCTTCGTACGAGGCAGACACTATTCCAGCCTCAGGCCTTGCATGTGACATCCGATACCGGATCGAAATACGCAATACTACGTATACTACACCTGACAAAGATTATATATTCCTTTAAGAATATTTCTGGAGAATTGGGTAGGCACGACGCTTTGTTAGAAGCCAACCATGTCTCGTAAATCGGTAAAAATATGGTACGAGGTACGCACGTGATCAGATAGTCCGACGACCGGATTTACTACCAACATATCCAGGGATCTCATGGGTCACTTCTCGAAGATTCACCGATGACGTATGATTCGAACATAATTAATCTAGGATTAATTACTGAGAGATTTTATCTGGGATAAAATACTATTAGAAGAGAGAGAACGATTAATTTGGAATTAATCGATAAAATAATATATTCGATATATTAAATGAAATTAGATTTCATAACGGAATTAAAATTAGATTTTAATTCGGGCGAACGAATTAATTTAGAATTAATTCGCGAGCGATGTGAATAGTAATTTTGCTAGGCATAATTATTTAATTAAATTTGATTTAATTACGTCGCAACAGAAAATTTGTTAATTCGGAATTAACGAACTCGAGCCCGGAATGTGATTGCGGGCCCACTCGGATTTTGAATCAAGTGGGGCCCACAAGTCACATCACCTAGTCACTTTGCCTAACTTTTTGGTGATGGAATTTGGTGATGAAATGATGGTGGCTTGTAAGACACACAAGTGTGAAAGGAAGTGAGTGACATTTACCAAACATTTGGTATATCATTTGATTTTTGGAAAATCAAATAAACAAGTTACATAACTCAATTTTTCCTTCTCTCTAATTAACGCCACTTCCTCTCTCTCTTACACTCTCATTGGCCGAAACTTGCAAGAAGTTGTTGGAAGATTTGTTGCATTTTTTTTGAGTGCTAGCACACAAAGAATTATATCAAGGTGATAGGGAAACCATTCCCAAGAGCTTGGAATCAATCTCAAAGCTTGGAGCTTGGACATCAACATTCAAAGTGAGCTTGGAGCTATCACTCAAGGAGCAAATTTTGTGTTCTACACACATCCTACAAACCGATCAAAATGAGTATATTTCCGCTATTCTCCTTTACGTATTCACACTATTTCATGCTTGGATTGATCTTGGGATGACCTTAGAAACCCAACAATGGTATCATGGAGCCTATTTGAGCATGAAATTTGATTAGGGTTTATATACTAAAATTTGGGTAAATTTGATTTGAGCATGAATTGATCAAATTGTTTGTTTGAGTATGATTGTATATTGATAACTTAGAGTTATATATGATCAATTTGATGAAAAATTAATTGGATTAATTTTCCCCAATCTATTAGGCTTGGCCGAAACTAGTGGAACCCTAGGTCATGGTGATTTTTTATTTTTTAAACCATTGGATGTGTTTAAATGCATGATAAATATTGATTTGAAATCAAAATCGGATTTAAAAATCCCTAATTGTCGTGACCATAGTAGCATGAAAATGAGTTGATTTTGTTTCAATAATGTTGGACATGTATTGATTATAATAAAGCATGATTAATTGATTAAATTAGTATTTTAGAAATGTTGATTTAAATAATTAATTATGGATAAACACTTTAATTAATTAAATTGTGAAATTTGGAATTTTAGAATTTAATTAATTGAGCTTAATTTGGAATTGGGCTAAAATTGTTGTATTTGGGCCTAATGGGCTTGGTTGGGCCAAGTTAGTTTAAGACAATTGGATTTGATCCAAATTGGGCCTAAACCATTCCATTAAGTCCAAATATAATATATGGGTCTTTAAACATTTAATTGGACCTAATGAGCCAAAATTGATTTCTTGGCAAATAGGGTGATTCCTTAATTGGGCCTTGGTATTTGGGTTTGACCCATGTTGACCAAAGCCCATGCTTTAAGAAATTAATTGAAAGCCCATTGGACTTTAATTAAATGAATATTGGATGTTAATTGGGCTTTGAGAGTCATTAAGATTATATTTAGAATCTAAGTCGTAAAGACGCATTAAACATGTAATTATTTAATTTGGAATTAAATATAGAATTAGTATTGAATGCAAATTAAATTGGATTTAAAATTGTAGTTCGATATAATTCAAGAATTTGTACTTTGAGTACTTATTCTTAAACGAGTTGGACTCGCGCAAATCAAATCGTTTTTTGAACAATGGATGATCACTTAATTCAAAGATTAATTAATTGGATTAGATTGATTGAATAACATGCTTTGTGTGAATACATGGATGTGTTGAATGAATAATGTATATCGGATGGATATTAGAAAGGTGAAGGCAATTTTGGAAATTGTTGTAATAAATTTAGAATTTATTAAATTGGACCTGCGTGTCCAGCCTTATATCTGATTCTTTGTAATTCTCTTCTCACCAATTCCCCTCAATGTTAATGAGGTTTCTTTAATTGTATTATGTAATTGGGTAGAAGTTAGAGTAATGCTAGCCGGGGAGGGGAAAGAGAGTGATTTATTCTAGGAACAATTCCCCTCAATGTTAATGAGGTTTCTTTAATTGTATTATGTAATTGGGTAGAAGTTAGAATAATGCTAGCCGGGGAGGGGAAAAAGAGTGATTATTCTAGGAACAATTTGTTAAATATCCATCCGCATATCATTATTAATTTATTTACCGCGCCTTATTATGCTTTTAGAATGCATGCTTAAGGGTGTATGATGAGACCTAATCAAAGATAATAAATTGGTTGCCAATTTACTTGAAAACCCTCAACAAATATTAATCATTTTTCCTTCCATTGAGTGATTCTTTCTCAAGATCCAAGATTGACACTGGTTTGTTGGCCAAAGTCAAGACCTTTGTCCATCTCGGATGTGTTTGAATCATGAAGACTTTGTTCCATATCGTATGTCTTGTCCAAGTTGTGATTTGTTGGCCAAAGTCAAGATCACTTCTTGTCCATCGACATCGATTACGAAGCTTTCCAAAGTCAATGAGTCCCGCTTAACTGGAATCATTAAGCTTGTTGTGCCAAGCCAAAGCTTAGTTGATTTAGAGGAAAAGGTTAGGAAAATATATTGGATATATTGGCATATATATTGTATATATGTTTCGGACTTGGAGGTCCACCTACCGGATCTAGGAATTGGATGAGATCCAATTGATCTTAGAGATCTACCTAGTTAAATATCATACAACTTGTTGGCCAAAGTCAAGGTTGTGTGTTATTTAACGGGATCCTAGCCCACTAGGAAACTAGGTTTCCCGAGTACTCAACAGAGGGTTAGAGGCTCGTCGAAAAATAGTGGGAGGCTAGTATTGAATTTGCAATTTCGTTCAAATACTTGCCAAATACGCGCTTTCAAATTATTTCGTCAATTATAAATATTTATTAGTTGGACTAATATTTTATTATTTTCTTGTAACAGTTGGACTGTACCCAAACATCGTTAATTGAATAGTTTGACTATTGCAATTAAGATAACAGGAAAGTTTAACATTAGAGATATTATCATGGGCGACAATGTCTTTAATGGCGCGAACTTTCAAGATTGGGATATGAATCTCATGATTGTCCTGGGATCCGAGAAGTTGCTCTACACTATAGAGAGACCTCTTGGGCCTAAGCCTAGATCTGATCAGATAGATAGTTGAGCTAGAGCTTTGGAAGACTCATAGCGATGACAACTTCACTGCTCAATCTATAATGCTTGCTGCTATGACTCAACAATTCTGTCATCAGAACAAGGGATTGGATCCCTATGAGATGATGGGGAAGTTGCATGATCTTCATCGATCTAATCTTAGATCGCAGAGATATGAGTTACAGAAGAAGCTCTTTCGCGCTCGCATGTCAGAGATTACATTTGTCGAGCACCATGTGTCGCAGATGATTGCTGATATTGAACAGCTGGGACAGCTGGGCATAGTTTTCGAGGCTGAGACTTCTATAGATTTGATCTTACAGTCTCTCATCGACAACTGGATTGGGTTCATCATGAACTACAATATGATGAACTAAGACAAAACTCTTGGAGAGTTAATGTCAACACTACGCGAAGCAGAAAAAGAGCTCATGAAGAGCAAAAAGTGTGAGGCGCCCTTCGCTTCAACATCTCAATCTCCCAAGGCTTGGCCGAAGGCAACTGGAGGTGTAAAGAAGAAGAAGAAGAAGAAGGGCAAGGCCAAATCGTCAAAACCTTCTAGGAAAGGTAAGGACAAATCCCAAGATGCATGTCTGCAGTGAGGGAAGCGGGGTCACTGGAAGCGTGACTGCCGCGAGTACAAGGCACACATGAAGGAAATCAAAGCGGGCAAGGCACCGGCTTCAGGTATGTTTGTTATAGAAATAAACATGTCTACTACTAGTTTTAAAAATTAGATTTTTGATTCTGGTTGTGGTACTCATATATGTACTGATGCATAAGATCTGCTGATTAGTAGGAGACTGGCCTCAGGGGAGATTGATCTACGCGTTGGAAACGGGACACGAGTCGCCGTTTTGGCCGTTGGCACTTATGTTTTGGAACTGCCCTCGGGACATGTACTTAAACTTACAGACTGTTATTATGTACCTAGTTTGAATATGAATATTATTTCTATATCTATGTTAGCCCAATGTGGGTATACTTTTGTATCTAGAAACACTGGGTGTTTTACGTATAAAAATGATACGGAGATTTGCACTGCTGATGTAAATAATGGTCTTTATATTTTGAATATAAATCAATCTCAAACATATTATGTAACAAACAAAAGGCTTAAACTAATTAACAGAGATGAAACTTATATGTGGCATTGTCTTCTGGGACACATTAACAAGACTCGCATATCCACACTTTCGAAGAGTGAGTACTTGGACGGATTTGATCCAAATTCATATGACGTCTGTGAATCTTGTTTATTAGGAAAAATGCCTAAATCACCTTTTAGCGGTAAATGTGTACGTGCTACCGAACTGTTAACCCTCGTTCATAGTGAAGTATGTGGGCCCATGTCTATCCAGGCTAGAGGTGGATATGAATACTTCGTAACCTTTAGGGATGATGCATCGCGTTATGGTTATGTGTATATTATGAGACACAAGTCGGAAACCTTTGAGAAATTCAAAGATTTTCGACACAAAATAGAAAAACAGACCGGTAAAAGTATTAACACATTATTGTCGGACTGTGGTGGCGAATACTTAAGCAATGAATTTCTTGATTACTTGAAAGAATATGGTATTCTTTCACAGTGGACTGCTCCCGGAACACCGCAATCAAACGGTGTGTCCGAACGGAGAAACCGAACTTTATTAGACATGGTAAGGTCTATGATGAGTCATATAGAGCTACCTATTTCCTTATGGGATATGCATTGAACAGTGCAATACTTATTTTGAATAAGGTTCCGTCAAAGTCTGTTCAACATACTCCGTACGAGATATGGACAGGAAAGAAACCGGGTTTCTCATTCCTGAAGATTTGGGGATGCTGGGCATACATCAAACGTTTGGAAGGTACCAAACTTGAACCCAAATCAGATAAATGCCTATTTGTAGGATATCATAGGGAAACCAAATGATATTACTTCTATCACCCACAAGAGAACAAAGTATTTGTTGCTCTACATGCGGTTTTCCTTGAGAAGGAATTCCTAAATGCAGTGGTAAGTGGGAGGAAAGTAGAACTCGATGAAAATCGGAGTAATACTGTTCCTGGCACAGAATCCTTAACGGAACATGAACAGTCCATCAGGGATGAGACTATACCACAATCTTCGAATACACAAGAACCGCATAGGTCAGAGAGATTCAGAAGACAACCTGAGAGATATGGGTTTCTGATCTCACCTCATGTGGATATCAATCTTATTGAGGATAACGAGCCGGCTACATATGAGGAAGCGATACAGGATATCGACTCCACTTTATGGCAAGAGTCCATGTAGTTCGAAATGGATTCCATGTACACCAACCAAGTTTAGACACTGGTTGATGCACTAGAAGGCGTAAAGCCTATTGGTTGCAAATGGGTCTCCAAAAAGAAGACCGACATGGATGGCAACGTACAAATGTACAAAGCTAGGCTTGTAGCGAAAGGGTATCATCAACGACATGGTGTCGATTACGATGAAACTTTTTTACCTGTTACCATGATAAAATCCATTCGGATTATGCTTGTTATTGCTGCATATTTCAATTACGAGATATGGCAGATGGCCGTCAAAACTGATTTCCTTAACGGAAACCTTTTGGAGGATGTTTATATGCAACAGCCTGACGGTTTTGTCGTACCAATACTTGCAAACAAGGTTTGTAAGTTAAATCGATCCATTTATGGATTGAACCAAACATCGCATTCTTAGAACCAACGTTTTGATTAGATCATAAAAGAATATGATTTCTTTCAAAACGAGGATGATCCTTGTGTATACAAGAAGGTTAGTGAGAGTGCACTAACATTCATTGTCCTTTATATCGATGATGTATTGCTTATTGGAAATGACATTCCCATGCTATAATCGGTGAAATCTTGGCTTTCATTAAAATTCTCCATGAAGGATCTGGGAGAAGTAGCCTTTATTCTAGGAATAAAGATCTACCGGGATAGATCTAGAAAGCTGCTTGGACTCTCCCAGAGCACGTACATTGACAAAGTTTTGAAAAGATTCAACATGGAACAGTCTAAGAGGGGACTGTTGCCAGTGTCACATGGCGTCACTCTATCTAAGGACATGTGTCCTAAAACTCAAGATGAGAGAGACAACATGAGTCAGATTTCGTTCACCTCGGCAGTCAGATCGATCATGTATGCCATGATATGTACGCGACCTGATGTCTCATATGATTTGAGGATGTGTAGTCGCTATAAGGCCGATCCAGGTGATGGTCACTGGATGGCAGTTAAGAATATCCTTAAGTATCTTAGACGAACTAAGGATGCTTTCTTAATCTATGGAGATGGAGAACTTGAGGTAACTGGGTATACCGATGCAAGTTTCCAAACCGATAAAGACGACTGCAAGTCGTAATCCAGGTACATATTTTGTTTGAGCAACATAGCAGTAAGCTAGAAATCTTCCAAGCAAGAGACTGTTGCCGATTCAACAAAAGAAGCGGAATACATTGCTGCAGTTGAAGCAGCAAAAGAGGCAGTTTGGATCCGTAAATTCCTAATTGGATTAGGAGTAGTTCCGTTAGCAGCTGTGCCCGTTCCATTGTATTGTGACAATAACGGGGCTTTAGCGCAGGCTAAGGAACCACGGTCTCATCAACGATCCAAGCATGTTCTTTGACGTTTCCATCTGATTCGTGAGATCATACATCGTGGCGATGTGAAGATCGAGAAGGTCGCATCAGAGGACAACATTGCAGATCCGCTGATGAAAGCTATTCCTCAGCAAAAGTTTGAGCGATATGTACATAGTTCAGGTGTTGGATGCTTGAGTGACTGGCTATAGGCCAAGTGGGAGATTGTTGGATAATTATGACCCATAGCGTCAATATTTGTAAAAGACATTGTGGTTTTTGTACAAATTAACTATTTGACATTGGAAATTGTATTTTATCATTTCGTAATTAGATTACTTTAATATACAAATGATAAAAGTCCTTATGATTAGTTCTGGATTATAAGATATGAGACAATATCAATCCATAAAGGTTTAATCATTAGATATCCCTAGTCGTAGTATTATCGAGACTAGACATCGATAATGCGGAATAGACTAGTATTGCACTTGTGCGTGTTATGGAAGCGTAACAACATATTTCTCATATATTTAAGTATTGGATACTTATGCAAGTGTGATGAGAGGTTGTGTTTACCGATGGTACGAAAACAGCTTCGCTCTGGATAGACCCATCGGAATCCCATTGGTAGTATGACTATGTTTCTATGGGAATCCGAATCAGGGTAGGTGTATTTGGTCTTAACCTGAGACTTGCATCGCTAGTACTTGCGACAATCAATACGCTTTGGTTTTGGTCGTCCGGGACTTTAACAGCTTCTGTGTACGCCTCTTCTGGGTTTGTTGAGAATCGTAGTGTATTGGGGGTGATGTCAAGATGAATGTATCACTTCAGTCAAATGGAGATAATGATCACGCAGGGATATAGAACTGGTACTCTAATGTGTTGCAACCATCGGGCTAATATGATAAGGTCATGATTACCAATTAAAGAGACTAGTTGCTTGTGATCCAATATATGCTTCGTATGGGGCAGACACTATTCCAGCCCCAAGCCTTGCATGTGACATCCGATACTGGATCGAAATACGCAATACTACATAGACTACGCCTGACAAAGATTATATATTCCTTTAAGAATATTTCTGGAGAATTGGGTAGGCACGACGCTTTGCTAGAAGCCAATCATGTCTCATAAATCGGTAAAAATGTGGTACAATGTACGCACGTGTTTCGATAGTCCGATGACCAGATTTACTGCCAACATATCCAGGGATCTCATGGGTCGCTTCCCGAAGATTCACCGATGACGTATGATTCGAACATAATTAATCTAGGATTAATTACGGAGAGATTTTATTTGGGATAAAATACTATTAGAAGAGAGAGAACGATTAATTTGGAATTAATCGATAAAATAATATATTCGATATATTAAATGAAATTAGATTTCATAACGGAATTAAAATTAGATTTTAATTCGGGTGAACGAATTAATTTAGAATTAATTCGCGAGCGATGTGAATAATAATTTTGCTAGGTATAATTATTTAATTAAATTTGATTTAATTACGTCGCAACGAAAAATTTGTTAATTCGGAATTAAAGAACCCGAGCCCGGAATGTGTTTGCGGGCCCACTCGGATTTTGAATCAAGTGGGGCCCACAAGTCACATCACAAGTCACATCACCTAGTCACTTTGCCTAACTTTTTGGTGGTGGAATTTGGTGATGAAATGATGGTGGCTTGTAAGACACACAAGTGTGAAAGGAAGTGAGTGACATTTACCAAACATTTGGTATAACATTTGATTTTTGGAAAATCAAATAAACAAGTTACATAACTCAATTTTTCCTTCTCTCTAATTAACGCCACTTCCTCTCTCTCTCACACTCTCCTTGGCCGAAACTTGCAAGAAGTTTTTGGAAGATTTGTTGCACTTTTTTAAGTGCTAGCACACAAAGAATCATATCAAGGTGATAGGGAAACCTTTCCCAAGAGCTTGGAATCAATCTCAAAGCTTGGAGCTTGGACATCAACATTCAAAGTGAGCTTGGAGCTATCACTCAAGGAGCAAATTTTTTTTTTCTACACACATCCTACAAACCGATCAAAGAGAGTGTATTTCCGCTATTCTCCTTTACGTATTCACACTATTTCATGCTTGGATTGATCTTGGGATGACCTTAGAAACCAAACAATATTGGTTGAACCGAATACTGAATGACTCACATGTGATTCATAATAGTTGGAAGTACACACTAGTTTCAATAGGAATCTCCTCGAGTCGAGTAGCATATGTGATCCTTTAACTATAAGATATCATTGATTTTGTGTGATATCCTTCACACTTTGATGCCATGTATATCAAAAATATTTCATGGTCTTACCTCTAGATGTTCTTTGGGTGTGGACTGATGTGCTCGTTAATCAAGTGTGAATCAATATATGGTCCGTCGGCCCGTATATGTACCATAAGGGGTTTAGGTATCCGTGTGAGTAAGTTACGATTCTTAAGACTTTGGCCAAAGCTGATCTCCTAGGGTGGATCGTATTAGTTGTAAAGAATCGTGGACATTTCGACATGATATGTGCGATTTGAAAACTTGACGGTGTATTCTATGTTTCCAAAGCACAACTCGGATAGCCTACGATAGAGGGATTGATAAACATATGTGATGACCTCGACTTGTATAGTTCAGAAAGGTCGGAGGTGGCCGAATTATGTACATATTAGCTAGACTTATATGACGAACGAGTCTGATCTTAGAGAATCCCAATATGAAGTGTACTTGTTGAGTATCTGGGCAGCCGATTAATTTTGATAAAAGATTATATTCGATATTATAATTATAAACTAAGATAATCAAGTGTTATTGGATAATATTGATGATTTACTTTGACCTAATTGGATTAATTCAATAATTACACAATGACTTAATTATAAATTCATACATATCTCTACCATTTGAGGATATTTTGGTAATTCCAAATATGTAATTATAGGTATTTTTGGCTTTATTTAGTTGGATTAAATCAAAGTGTAAGACATGTAACAAATCTATTAACTAAGATTTGTTTTGATTTAATTGGATTAAATCAAAGTGGTAAAGAAAGGTGATTAGTCACACCTAATTATACATATTTGGACAAATTAGATTAGGTTCACAAAAAAGTTGAATAAAACTTTTATTAATTAAAAATTTCCTAAGTTTTTGCTATAAATAGCAAGCTTGTTGAAGGTTTTAATTAACGCTTGAGAAATCTAAATACAAGCAATTATTGGAGAAATTAACTTAAGTTAGAGAAGTGTTAAGAGAAGCTTTGTGAGGTCTCTACAACATTTCATCTAGGAGAAATCAAGGTTGGATCTTGGAGTGAAGCTTGCTAGCATTGGAATCAAGATTGGATCTTGTAGTCAAGCTTTTAAACCTTGGAAGTTCTCCAACCATTTCAATAAGGAGAGGAAGATTGGATCTTTGTATCAAGCTTACTAGGTAATGTTTAATCTTCTCATAAGCTATGTTTCTCATTAGTGAGTTTTCATTAGTGAGACGTCTAGTGATGAATTATGTATTGGATGCATGATTATATAGCTTAAAATTGAAATAAAGCTAATAAATTGTGTTATGATGATTTGTAAATATAAACACAATATGCTTGTTAATTAGGTCAAAGATGTTCATGTTGGACATGGAACAATTAATAAGAGTTTCGAACTCTAGATTAAAGCTTAGAGCTATGGCTACCATTCTAGAATAACTTGACCACCTTTGGGTGAACTAGATTGTTCATGAGATATTTCATAGTGAGATTCAAAATTGGTTCGTGTTTTGGTTCAAACAAATGCATATAAGTATTTATAGTACATGTATGTTAGTTGTATAACATGTATTGATGGTGGTTATGATGCTAAAATTTGATTTTAGGTGTATTTGAAATATTAAGAGAAAATTGGAAGTGTTTAGCATTGGTTTGAAGTAGAAAATGCTCATTGCCTAGGGCAGCGTCGTGACTGTGACCTCTCAGCGTCATGAAACCGAGCATCATATCTAGGAGCATCGTGACGCATACCTTTTCACGTCGTGACTCTGAGACGTTCAGCTCTCACAGTTTCTCTCGCACTTTGGTGCGTCTCGACGAATCGTGACACGCAAAGCTGATACATACTGAAACTTCATTTTCTCCATTTTGGATTTTCGGACTCCATTTTGCTCCCCGTTTTGTCCTACGAACTCAAAACAGAATTTAGTTTTACATAAAATATTTTAAAATACACCTATGTTAGATATCCACTGGTTATACCTACTTTTGTTGTGCGAGGCACCGATCCGACCCTAAAGATTCCACATCTGTCCCAACATAATGGTATCAGTAGCAAGACTTAACCACACAACACATGTTGCATGTTTGACATGTAATTGAATCTATGCCTCTGTATTTTAATTTAATTATGCATAAGGCATATTGGATATGTATTGTATGTTTTAAATTAAAATTTTGACCTAATTATGATTGTCATAAAACTCTCATGATTAGGTGATTATTTTATTTTAAGTTATAGTTTTAGTAATGTTGGAGCATTATTGGAAGGTTGACCGGCGTAACACACACGTATAACGCAAGCGCACGTATCGTTCAAGTAGTATAAAAATATCGATCCCACGAGGACTTAATTCCTACTGTTGTTATTAATTATTGAATCTATTTATTTATAAATATCTAATTGAGGGTGAAGAGAATGATTGTTTGATTGGTTGAAAGTGGTTTTACAAAATAAATAAATAAATAAAAAGACAAAAGAAAATACTAAGGAAAATAACAAAAGACACAGAGATCTAGGGTTGTGAATCCTTCTAATATCTTTTAAAAGATGAAGTGATTATTTTATGTTCGTGTAATAAATCAGTTTACTAACCTGGAACACTAAATTATGAAAAAGCCTCTGTCGATGGTCATACGCAAATACCCAGTTTAACCCAATTGAACCATATGTCTATGTCAACCAAATTATCTGAATTCATTAAGTTTAAGTTCCAATTATGGCTACCCCCGCCCGAAAGGTATATTCTTATCCTGTAAGGAAATCTATTAAAGGGTTATCTATCTTCAAGGAAGATCGTGGGCTATTAAGTCTAAGGCTGAAACCTAAAATCCCTATGTCTAGTTCATTTTAGATTTACCACATCAATCTTATTGGTGATCAAACAACAAGAAGCATTAAGCTTAAGACTTAATAAATAAACCTTTAAATTACCCAAACTATAAAATAAACCCTTATAAACCGGTGATATTAGAATTCATCACAACCCCAGATAACTAACACATAACTAGGGCTAGTAACAACTTAAAAGTAAAAGACATAAAGTAAAAATACTGAAAAGTAAAAGACATAAAGTAAAACTGAAAAGTAAAATAAAATAAAATGCTAAGGTAAAAGGAATTACTTTTACTACTACTAATTTAGATATCTCCCATAAAATAATATATAAACTTGAGATTCTTTTTCCAACCAGCCATATAGGCAGTATCCTGATTAAGTCAAATTAAGTCCAACCAACCATAAAGGCGGAATCAAAATTAAATTACCAACCGACCAATCTTGCGGTATCCTTGATTAGTCAGGTTTAAACCAGATTAAAATGAATTACCAACCGACCAATCTGGCGGTATCCTTTTGAAGTCAATATTTTAAATAGTGAATATATTATTTTTAAGGGAGATTAATCTAAATAGCAATAGTAAAAGAATTACCTTTCACCCTAGCTGGGGAAGTTACCTCCTCATGGTAAATAGTAAAAACTATAAAAAGTAAAAAGTAAAAATTAAATTACTATTATTACAAAACGTAATTAAAATTATTTACAAAACTAAAAATTAAAAAAAAATAAAAACTAAAAAACTAAAAGAATCTAGAGAGAGAAACTCTCTCTTTAGATAGAATATAAGAGAGAGAGTGGTACACTGAATTCTGAAATCTCGAGCTCAATTTATAGGCATCGGTAGGCTTCCAGCGTCGCGACGCCAAGGCCTCTGGCGTCTCTACGCTGGCTTTTATCGACGTGGCACGCTCTGGTTCGCCGGTTTGAAGATTCTTGATAAGTTGATAAGGTGACACGTGGCGAGGTGGTTGGGCTTCAATTATTATGACACGTGGCAGCTTCTGATTGGTCGCTGAGATTCTTATCCGCCACATGTCAGATAAGGATTAGATACTCAATGATTGATGCTGACGTGGCGGTGACGTGGCGACACGTGGGAAAGAGACTGTCGGCACCGTAGGATTGCGACACGTGTCACTTCCTGATTGGCTGATGATGACATGGCACGACATGTGGCAGTGTTGACTTGCTGATATGGCTGATGATGACGTGGCACGTAGGATGCCACGTGGCACACGTGGCGATGATGACTGTCGGCACCGTAGGATGCTGACACGTGGCACGGCGCTTGTTAGCAGATAGACTGTGATGGTGACACGTGGCACGACGCATTTTAGTAAAGTCAAACTTTTCTCAGATTCTGATTTATGGACCCGGCGCACGTTAGCACTGTTCGACGCATTTTAGGCGTCGCGACGCGGAAGGTCTTGGAGTCGCGACGCTGACAATTTACTGAAATGTCTTTTTCGTCCAATTTTCACTGTTTTGGCCCAAATCACCTCCAGAATGTCGTGAAACTTTATTTATCTACAAAATAACACAAAACACATCAAAACGTTCACAAAACTCAAGAAACTATACAAAATATTAGGTTAAATGAGTGGGAAATAATGATATAAATATCACTCATCACACCCCCAAACCTAACATTTTGCTAGTCCTCGAGCAAAACATAGAGTAAAAACATAAATAAATTAACTAAGCCACTTTCGTAGGGATCACGGTTGCAGTTAGCATATGCAACAAGCCTTTTTAACCCCTAGGTGTCCCTAGTGGACGAGTTGTAGTCTCTTGAGGGTTTACAACAATGATACCCACAAACATTTTACAAAAGTAAACAAGTAATAAAACTAATGCACACAAAAGCAAAAAGACAAGCGAAAAGAGAATAAAGATGTTAGTGACTAATCAGGTGAAACTTCTACTCCAAGTTACTAGTTTTTTGTTTTATTCTAAATTACTGAATAAGTAAATTCTCCGATTATTTTTACCATTCTTCATATACATAGCCAACAAAATATTAAACAACTTATTTTTGCCCACAACAGTCATAAGTGCAGTTGATAGAGAGTAATATTTTTGTCCTAAAGTTCTATCAGATTTCACCTTTTGCAGCAATGGAATAATTTTTCAGATTTTCTGATTTTTTCTTTGATTTTTTTTCTATTTTTTATTTATATACAATATCTTCCGTCTATGTAGCGAGTGTTGGGTCGGTGGCTCCCAAACCAGTTGGCTTTAGGGCACCAGGTGTTTAAGACACCCCTACGGACTTAATTACTCAGACTTCAGATATATATCTTTTTGCAGCATCTTTGATCCATGTAACGAGCTTTGGGCCAATGACTCCCAACCAGTTGGTTTTATGGCACTAGGTGTTAAAAACCCTTACAGACTTAATAACTCGGATCTCAGAAGTTTTTTTTTTTTTTTTTTTTTACTTCCCATTGCTTTTTGAGATGTTTCCCCTCCAATTAAACTAGAGCACTGAATATTACAAACTTTTCAATGTTTAGCTCATGTCCGTATGTTACTATATATGTTGATAATATCTGCTAACTGAACATGAAGATTCCTTTTAGTCCGTTTTAAGGAGAATTCACAAATTAAATAATTCAAATGAAATAAACAAAAATTAACTTGTTTCGAAATAGGTTTGAGATACGTCTCAGGAGTGGAAACTCCTTACTCAGCTATCTCTTACCAATTTCACATTTTTAGTCAAATTAAAAACACAAAAACACAAAATATTTTTGTAATTTTTGAAATTTTTCAAGTTTTTTTGTATTTTTCGAAAAATTTGGGACTAAAAATAAAAACAACATACAAACTAAAAACAAGGTACTAATCAACTAATTTCCTCCCCCAAACCTAAATGAGACATGTCCCCAATTGTCCCCATTTAAACAGTAAAAGGAGAGTTAAGAAGGTCGTACCTGGTTAGCTGAAAATCTACAGGAAATTAAGGTAAGATCCAGATTAATCCGACGCCTCTTACCACGATCGTCCGGACCAATTTATCTTTTAAAGGATATGGTCAACTGTGGTTCATAGGCTAAGAGTTGGTCAATAGATCCGGAGCAGTTCTGGCAGTGAATAGGAGTTCTTTCATAGGTTTTGACACGAACCCATTTCTTCGAGCATCATCAAGAAACACACAAAGAAAATCATAAAATCCATCAACGTTGAGCAGTCCAAGCGGTTTCTGGTGTATGTTCGGTTCGTCGCCCAAGATAGTACTATAAAAATTTCCTCCAATGTGCCCAAGCCACCTGGCAAAGCGATAAAAGCATCAGCACGGTTAATCATTTCTACCAATCGTTCAGACATACCTGGCACGATCAGTTCCTCTCCGTTTGATGATCCATAAGTTTTGCCTCTGCCAGGGTTTTGGGATGTTTCCCAAAACATGACTGCCTCCTTCCTGTACAGCCTTTGAAATGATCCCCATTAGTCCAAGATTGCCTCCGCCATATATTAAGTGCATATTCCTTGCAGCTAAGACTCGACCAATTCCTGTGCTGCTTCTACGTATTGTGGCTTAGTACCACACTAGTACCGCAAAACACACAGATGTTTTCAACTCGTCTTCTTGAAGTGGCTTCCATTTTTTTTATGTATTTCTTTCTCAAATCTGGATGCCTTCAAAAGTACAATGACGGGCTGAATTTATAGTACCTGAAAAAGGGTGAGAAATAATAGCACTAATATCTTCCAAATGACGATTGTTAGCTAAAACAAAAGAAATCTTAAAAGGTCAAAAGTCTGGATCCTGTCTACGAAAATAAAGATAATTACAATAGAAAAGCTAATCAAAGCAATAATTAAGGCAATGGAATTGTGTACGCAATACGCCACTCGCTTAGTATAAATTCATTAGGATGCGTCTCAAGATTTCATTCTTTACTCAGCCATCGCAATGAATTAGCTCTTCATTTTCTGATTGCCAAACCAATTCCTTCTGTCTTAAATGCTTCGTTTGTGCTTTTCCCTACAAAAATAACACACAAATTAAAAACTCTACAACATGTATACACAAAATATGAAAACAAAATTACAACAAATTGCATGGGTTTCCTCCCTGCTAGCGCTAAATTTTTCATCTTCAGCCAGACGTGAATGAAATCCATCTGTTAAGGAGGTTTCAATGTCGTTTTGGATGTCCGATTAAAGACAATCCCGTGAGCGTTGCTTTTGAATAGTCTCTTCCAACGGTAAAGTGGCAAAAAGTGTTTTGTCTCATTCAGTGCTCGTGCCACCTTTTTGCTCCTTGTTGTTCCAGTGATTCCTGCAAAGAAAGAAAGAAAATCAGGAGGTCTCATATGGTGATTGACTTGGAATGGGAGTTCCATTCTGTCAAGCTTTTGGGCGATATCTTTGATTTGTACTTCCAAAACAGCGATGTTTCTCTCCTGAATGCTCTGGATTTTCAATTTGGTCTGATGTTGTTGCTCCTCCATTTGCTCTGCTTCTTGTTCCACATTTTCATCACAGATGTATTGTAAATTTTTGTATTCAGCTCTTTATCTGTCATCTGTGAAATACATGCTTCAAAATTGTCAACCTGAGGATGCAAAGATGTTTCTGACATTAGGTTTTCATCCTCTGATACGACTGGAATGGATGGTTCAGATAGATCTTCTTCAAACATCATGGTAAAACATGCTCCAAGATCTTCATTTTGAGGATTGAAAGTTTGATCCTCCGTTGTTGGTGCAGTTGGTACAAATAGATCAGCTTCATCCTCGTCAGAATCTGAATAATAAAAGTCAAATTGAGACTTTTCCGGTTCAGGCTCCTGAACTGATACCTCTGGTTGTTGATACTGGCTCAGCTCCTCCTCTGTTGAAGTGTCATTGTGAAATGATTGGTACTCGAAGGCTTCATTAGTGTCATCTGAAACTGGTTCTTGAGGTATGTAGTTCTGGTTTTCTGTGAATTGTCTCATTTGATCTGTTATCCTCTGAATGGATTCTGATTGTCTCTGAATACTTTCGAGTTAATTCTGGAATGTTTCAAGCATTGTATCCATATTTTCTTCTCGTTTCTTGAACACATCTTTGAGCATGTCAATCATCTGATCTTTTTCTGATTGTTCTGATTGTTGATGAAGATCATTGTAGGTGGGTGGTGGATAAGATGGAAAATGTGATGGTTTTTCGTACCATGAAGGATTTTGATAGCTCTGCCACTCTGGATGGTAGTTGTATTCACAATAATCTCTAGGGTGGTTACCATTACATATATGTCATATCTCCCCATTGCGTTCTGTTGAGCAAATGTGGTATTTCTTGGTCTGGCATCCAGTGATAGTTGTTGGGATGGACAACAGGCCTCAGAAAACCAGACTGTTGTTCCCAGATGTGGGGTGTATCTTCTTGTAAAGCTCGTAATCTTTCAATCTCCCAGTAGTGTTCCATTTTTCAATCACCTGAAAAAGAAAAGAAAAAGATAAAAATTACAGATAAAAGAAAATTAGATACAAGTAAATTAGATAGCTTCAAAATTAACAACTCAAGAAATATAAGTCCCCGGCAACGGCGCCAAAAACTTGACCGGCGTAAACACACACGTATAACGCAAGCGCACGTATCGTTCAAGTAGTATAAAAAATATCGATCCCACGAGGACTTAATTCCTACTGTTGTTATTAATTATTGAATCTATTTATTTACAAATATCTAATTGAGGGTGAAGAGAATGATTGTTTGTTTGTTGAAAGTGGTTTTACAAAATAAATAAATAAATAAAAAGACAAAAGAAAATACTAAGGAAAATAACAAAAGACACAAAAATCTAGGGTTGTGAATCATTCTAATATCTTTTAAAAGATGAAGTGATTATTTTATGTTCGTGTAATAAATCAGTTTACTAACCTGGAACACTAAATTATGCAAAAGCCTCTGTCGATGGTCAGACACAAATACCCAGTTTAACCCAATTGAACCATATGTCTATGTCAACCAAATTATCTGGATTCATTAAGTTTAAGTTCCAATTATGGCTACCCCCGCCCGACAGGTATATTCCTATCCTGTAAGGAAATCTATTAAAGGGTTATCTATCCTCAAGGAAGATCGTGGGCTATTAAGTCTAAGGCTGAAACCTAAAATCCCTATGTCTAGTTCATTTTAGATTTACCACATCAATCTTATTGTGATCAAACAACAAGAAGCATTAAGCTTAAGACTTAATAAGTAAACCTTTAAATTACCAAACTATAAAATAACCCATTATAACCGGTGATATTAGAATTCATCACAACCCCAGATAACTAACACATAACTAGGGCTAGTAACAACTTAAAAGTAAAAGACATAAAGTAAAAATACTGAAAAGTAAAATACATAAAGTAAAACTGAAAAGTAAAATAAAATAAAATGCTAAGGTAAAAGGAATTACTTTTACTACTACTAATTTAGATATCTCCCATAAGATAATATATAAACTTGTGATTCTTTTTCCAACCAGCCATATAGGCGGTATCTGATTAAGTCAAATTAAGTCCAACCAGCCATAAAGGCGGAATCAAAATTAATTACCAACCGACCAATCTGGCGGTATCCTTGATTAGTCAGGTTTAAAACAGATTAAAATGAATTACCAACCGACCAATCTGGCGGTATCCTTTTTAAGTCAATATTTTAAATATTGAATATATTATTTTTAAGGGAGATTAATCTAAATAGCAATAGTAAAAGAATTACCTTTCACCCTAGCTGGGGAAGTTACCTCCTCATGGTAAATAGTAAAAACTGTAAAAAGTAAAAAGTAAAAATTAAATTACTATTATTATAAAACGTAATTAAAATTATTTACAAAACTAAAAATTAAAAAAAAAAACTAAAAACTAAAAAACTAAAAGAATCTAGAGAGATAAACTCTCTCTTTAGATAGAATATAAGAGAGAGAGTGGTACACTGAATTCTGAAATCTCGAGCTCAATTTATAGGCCTCGGTAGGCTTCCAGCGTCGCGACGCCAATGCCTCTAGCGTCGCTACGCTGGCTTTTGTCGACGTGGCACGCTCTGGTTCGCCGGTTTGAAGATTCTGGATAAGCTGATAAGGTGACACGTGGCGAGGTGGTTGGGCTTCAATTATTGTGACACGTGGCGGCTTTTGATTGGTCGCTGAGATTCTTAACCGCCACATGTCAGATAAGGATTAGATACTCAATGATTGATGCTGACGTGGCGGTGACGTGGCGGTGACGTGGCGACACGTGGGAAAGAGACTGTCGGCACCGTAGGATTGCGACACGTGTCACTTCCTGATTGGCTGATGATGACGTGGCACGACACGTGGCTGTGTTCACTTGTTGACTTACTGACGTGGCTGATGACATGGAGACACGTAGGATGACACGTGGCACACATGGCGATGATGACTGTCGGCACCGTAGGATGCTGACACGTGGCACGGCGCATGTTAGCAGATCGGCTGTGATGGTGGCACGTGGCACAACGTATTTTAGCAAAGTCAAACTTTTCTCAGATTCTGATTTGTGGACCCGGCGCACATTAGCACTATTCGGTGCATTTTAAGTGTCGCGACGCAGAAGGTCTTGGCGTCGCGACGCTGAAAATTTACTGAAATGTCTTTTTCATCCAATTTTCACTGTTTTGGCCCAAATCACCTCCAGAATGTCCTGAAACTTTATTTATCTACAAAATAACACAAAACACATCAAAACGTTCACAAAACTCAAGAAACTATACAAAATATTAGGTTAAATGAGTGGGAAATAGTGATATAAATACCACTCATCAAAGGTCTGTCTTGTCAATACGATGATGAATGAGTTCTTACTAATTATGCCCAAGATCGTCATTAGTGTGAGGGTATAAGTGCTCAGAACTTAGGTCACTCCGGTAAAACATTAGATGTAACATGATAAGTTAACGCAGTCACCCAATACCGTCATTATTGTGATGGTGTACATACGAAGCTCATTAGTGCACATTAACAAGTATACACCTAGAACACGTCTTAATTTGAGATTGTCATTAGTGTGAGGATAAGAAACGATTTAGGACCAAACTATGAGTCACATGAATGTGATTGACCTTGGAGGTCTACCTAATGAGTTTATAAAGGCCAAGATCGTCATTAGTGTGATGCTAGAGTAAATGGCATGGGATTCACTTCCCACTATAAAATTTTAATAGTCAAATTTCTATTTTTCCGTTAAGGGAGAATATAAAATTACGTAAAGTAATAAGAGGACACTAATAGATTTAAAATTCCATAATCAATTAGTGTTATTATTTTGAAATGAAAAATGTTCTGCTACTGCTTAAAATATTATCTTGTAGATGACTGTCGCAAATCCATTGATGCTACTTTTGGATTCTAATAAACTAAAAAGAGCCGAGAATTACTTTGAGTGGGAAATGAACATCCGTCTTGTCTTGGAGTTCGAAAAATTAAGCTATGTAACTATTAATCCATTGCCTGTTGAAATAGATTCTGAATCAACTCCTGAAGAGCGAGAAGTTCTTGAAAAATGGAATGATGATAACCTTTGGGTGAAATCCTACATTTTAGGACCGATGATTCCAGATTTGCTGAGACAGTACATAGAGGTACCAGATTTTTAGAGCATTATGCGAACACTCAAGGAGTTGTTCTAGGAAAATCAAGAAATCGAGATTTATCGGAGGTCTAAGGAATTGTTCCGTGATTCACTCAAGGATGGATGAGCTGTCAGCATTCATGTTTTGAACATGATCGACCAAATATGATATTTGGAACTATAAAACATTGTGATTGATGAGCGACTAGGCCATAATTTGACTCTGTCTTCTTTGCCTGGAACTTATGCTGGCTTTGTGTTAAGCTTTCATATGCATTCGATGTAAGCTAGCTATGAAGAACTTCATAACATGTTACACACGACATAGCATGATTTGAGAAAATGCAACCCCACTTTATACCTACATGATAGAGCTGGCTCTTCAAATACTTCTAGGAAGTCAAAGAAAATCAAAATGGGGAAGAAGAATATATCAAAGAAAAACTCCAAGAAGCGTAAAGGTGTAAGACCGCAAGTAGCTCATGATGAATGTCTACATTGCAAGAAGTCTGGACACTGGAAGAAGGATTGTTCAGAGCTGAAATGAAAAGCAGAACCCCTTAGGTATGCTTTGTATTTTTCCTATTATTGATATCTCATTAGCCTTAGATGCAAATAGTGGATGGGTGTTAGACACCGGCAGTCCTACTCATATTTGCAACTCCATACAGATCATGAGGGTTAAAAGAAGGTTAAACGAAGGGGGAGATCTATCTTAGAGTTGGCAATGGTGAGAAATTGGATGTCCACGCCATAGGAATAGTTGTTCTAGATCTCTCTAATGGATGTAAATTAGGTTTACATGACTGTTATTATGTACCCTCACTTATCAGACAAATAATATCACTGCCGATATTAGATAAAATAAACATTAAAGATGGAGCTTTATGTTTATATGATAAATATAATTTTTTGAAATGTGAATGTTCTTTACCTAACGGCCACTATGTTTTGGAAACATATAGAGATGTCTTTAATGCAGAGGAAAATACGAATAGGAAATCTGAATTAAATAATACTTAATTATGACATATGAGATTGGGCCACATAGGTGTTAGACGTCTATCCAAATTGGTAAATGATGGTTTGATTGAAAATCTTACCTTAGATCCTTATTTGATTTGTGAGTCATGTATCCAAAAAAATATGACAAATGCCGCACATAATAGTTCAACATACTTTGTGACTTTCACGGATGATAAATCTAGATATGGATATGTCTATTTAATAAGACATAAATCGAAAATATTTGACAAGTTCAAAATATTCTGAAACGAAGTAGAAAAAAAAACCAGTAAATTCATCAAATACCTTAGATCAGATCGAGGTTGTGAATACATGAGTGAAGAATTCAGAAATTATTTAAGAGAGAATAGAATTCTTTACCCATTATAGCCCACCAAGAACACCTCAACACAATGATGTGTCGTACTTTATTGGATATGGTGTGATCCATGATGAGCCATACATATTTTCCTTATTACCTTTGGGGTTACGCTTTACTTACTGCTGCCCACATACTTAATAGGGTTCCATCGAAAGCTGTTTCTACGACCCCCTATCAGATATGATTCGGTAAAAATCCAAGTCTTAGATATTTAAAGATTTGGGTTGTCCCGCATACGTTAGAGTTGCACAACGAGGTAAACTAGTACCCATTGGGTATAAATGTAGATTCATTGGATATCCTGATAATTCCATTGGATATCAATTATACGATTCTGAGCAAAGAAATGTATTTTTTGTTCGTTTTTCCATTTTTCTTGAAAATGAATTTTTGAGAGAAAGTGGGAATTATATAAAGTTGAACTTGATGAGTTTGATCCCAACATTAAGGAACCTGAGATGGAACCAGAGATCCAACTAGGTGAATGATCTATAACACAGGTTCTACGTAAGTCGAATGGAATATGAAGGCCTCCTAAGAGATTATATTTAACATCTGATGTGAGCAATGATGTTTTACTTTTGGAGGAAACAGATCTGACTACGTATAAACAGGCGATATTGGATATCGATTCGGGAAAATGGCAGGAAGCCATGAAATCTGAGATAGATTCTATGAATGACAATCAAGTCTATAACGTAGTTGAACTTCCTGAAGGAATTAACCCTATTGGTTGTAAATGGGTTTACAAAAGGAAGCGAGGGCCTGATGGAAATATGGAAACCTTTAAGGCCCGACTGGTAGCAAAATATTACACTCAACGTCCTAGCCCCTAGGATTGACTATAAGGAAACTTTTTCACTAGTAGCCATGTTAAAATCCATTAGGATTCTTTTAGCCATTGTTACATATCACAACTATGAGATATGACAGATGGATGTGAAAACCGCTTTCCTAAATGGATTCCTTGAGAAGGATATCTATATGGAACAACCAGAGAGTTTCGTATCCAGCGAGACTTCAAACTTGATTTGTAAGCTCCAAAATTCTATTTATGGACTTAAACAGGCATCCTGAAGATGGAATCATCATTTTGATAAGATAATTAGATTATATGGATTCATCAAGAATGAGGAAGAACAGTGTGTTTATAAGAAAGTGAGTAGGAGAATGATAGTTTTCCTAGTTTTTTTTTATGTAGATGACATCCTTATCATTGGAAATGATATATGATTTATGCAAAGTGTGAAAGCCTACCTTTGCAAGAACTTCTCCGTGAAAGATATGGGTGAAACTTCCTATATACTAGATATAAGGATCTATCGGGATAGAGTTAGAAAGCTTATAGGGTTGTCGCAATTGACATATATAGATAAGATGTTAGAAAGGTACAGTTTTATCAACTGTAAGGTAGCAAATATACATTTCCGTTACATCATATATCTTTTGAAGAAAATGGCACCTCAGACTGAGGAAGAGAGAGTTATGATGTCTAACTTGTCATATGCTTCTTGTATTTGAAGCATAATGTATGTTATGTGTTGGACAATTATGACCCATAACATCACTATTTGTACAGATCATGGTGTTGTTGTACAAATTAACTATGTGACAAAGGAAATTGCCCTTTTATCATTTGTAATTGGATTACCTAGATGTATAAATGATAAAAGGTCTATATGATTAGTTCCGAATTGAGATGATATGAGAAAGTATCAATCCACGAAGGTTTAATCATTAAATATCCCTAGTCGGAGTATTATCGAGATTGGACATCGATAATGCGTAAAAGACTAGTATTACACTTGTGCGCGTTGTGGGAGCATAACAACATAGTTCTCATATATTTGGGTATATGATACTCATGCAAGTGTAATAGGAGGTTGTGTTTACCGATGGTACGGGAACAGTTTCGCTCTGGATAGACCCCTCAGAATTCCATTGGTAGTATGACTATGTGTCTATGGAAGTCCGAATCAGGGTAGATGTATTTGGTCTTAACCTGAGACTTGCACCGCTAATACTTGCGACAATCAATATGCTTTGGTTTTGGTCGTCCAGGGCTTTAACAAGTTCTATGTATGCCTCTTCTGGGTATATTGAGAATCATAGTGTATTGGGTGTGATGTCGAGATGGAAGTATCACTCCAGTCATAGTGGAGATGATGATCACATAGGATACGAAACTGATGCTCTTTTATGCTGCAGCTATCGGGATATTATGACTAGGTCATGTTTATCCGATTATAGAGACTAGTTACCAGAGATCCGACTAGTTACCAGAGATCCGATATGTGTTTCGTGACATCCGATACTGGATCGTAATACGCAATACTACGTATACTACGCCTGATATAGATCACATATTCCATTAAGAAT
Organism: Zanthoxylum bungeanum; assembly: GCA_019454045.1. NCBI lineage: Eukaryota > Viridiplantae > Streptophyta > Magnoliopsida > Sapindales > Rutaceae > Zanthoxylum > Zanthoxylum bungeanum. Next base: position 84,459 of record SKCR01033453.1, on the reverse strand, counting down.
ATTTCTGGAGAATTGGGTAGGCATGGTGCTTTGCTAGAAGCCAACCATGTCTTGTAAATCTATAAAAATATAGTACTAGGTACGTACGTGTTCGGATAATCCGACGACCGGATTTACTGCCAACATATCCGGGGATCTCATGGGTCGCTTCCCGAAGATTCACCGATGACGTATGACTTGCACTTTATTAATCTGGGATTAATTAGTAGAGAGAGAAAATTAATCTGAGATTAATTACAGAGATATTTTATCTGGGATAAAATATTATTAAAGAGAGAGAACGATTAATTTGGAATTAATCGATAAAATAATATATTCGATATATTATACGAAATTTGATTTCGACGCGGAATTAAAATTAGATTTTAATTCGGGCAAACGATTTAATTTAGAATTAATTCGCTAGCGACGTGAATAGTAATTTTTCTAGGCATAATTATTTAATTAAATTTGATTTAATTACATCGCAACAGAAAATTCGTTAATTCGAAATTAGCGAACCCGAGCCCGGGAGTGTTTGCGGGCCCACTCGTATTTCGAATTCAAGTGCGGCCCATAAGTCACATCAAGCGTCAAATCACTAGTCAATCAAGTGATGGAAGTCACATCACTTTGAGTGAAGTGATGCTTGTCATCATTGATTGGTGTGAATAGTTGATGGGGGTGGTTGAAGACTTAAAGTTTTGTACCATTTTTTTGAATTTTGAAAAATGGTAATTGTTTTTGGTAATTTTTTTTTTGAAAATCAAATAAACCAAAAATATATATTACACACATTTTTCTCTTCCCTCATCTCTCTCCCTTACACGGTTTGGGAACCCTTTTTTCCCTCCTCTCCCTCTCGGCTTTTGAAGCCAAATTTCTCTCAATTTCTTGGCAAGGTCGAGACATGTAAGAAGAAACAAGGAAGATTTGTGGCAAATCTTTCCAATGCTAGCACATGAAGAGTCATTCAAGGTGATAGGGAAACAAACCCTTGAGCATGGAATCACCAACACAAAGCTTGGAGCTTGGAGATCCATCCATGGAGTTGACCGAAAATGATGGAGCACAAAGAAGTACCATTGCCGAGAGCTTCAAGGATTTTTTTTGTTCCTCGTATCGCAAAAGCCAATCAATGTAAGTATGATTCCGCCATACTTCTTTTGAGTATTCACACATGTTTCTATGCTTAAATTGATCTTGGGACTAACCTAGAAACCCAACAATGGTATATTGAGCCATTTTGAGCATGAAATATACTTAGGGTAAAATTTGGGTAAATTGGATTTGAGCATGCTTGTATATGGATGACTTGGAGTTGTTTGTGATCAATTTTGTGAAAAATGGATTGGATCAATTTTTCCCCAAATTCGAGGCTTGGCCGAAATATATGCTTGCCCTAAGGTCATGGTGATTTTATTTTTTGAAACATTGGATGAGTTTGAATGACTTGGGAAATGTTGATTTAGGATTTAATTGGATTGAATTCGGAATCGAACAAAAATTCCCCTAAATGCCGTGACTTGTAGCATGTAAAATGATATGATTTTTGATTCAATTGTGTTGGACATGTATTGATGATAATAAGCATAATTAATTGTGTAAATTGGTGTTTTGGAAATATTAACTTGGTTAATTAATTATGGCTATACACTTTGAATTAATTAAATTGTGATATTGGAATGTTGTGATTTAATTAATTGGGCTTATTTTGGGAATGGGCTTGTAAAGTTGTATTTGGGCTTAATGGGCTTGGTTGGGCCAAGTTTGGTTTAGGCTAATTGGTTGAATCCAATTGGGCCCAAAACCATATCCATAAAGTCCAAATATAATAAAATGGACCTTTAATTTTAATTGGGCCTAATGGGCCTAAATTGGTTTCTTGGCTAATAAGGGTGATTCCTTAAATGAGCTTTGGTATTTGGGTTTGACCCATGTTGACCAAAGTCCATGCTTTATGAAATTAATTAAAAGCCCATTGGACTTTAATTAAATTGACATTGGATGTTAATTGGGCTTTGAGACCCGTAACGATTAGATTTAGAATCTAAGTCGTAAAGGCACATTAAAAAGTGTAATTATTTAATTTAGAATTAAATATAGAATTATTATTAAATACAAATTAAATTGGATTTAATGTTGTAGTTTAATATAATTCAAGAATTCGTACTTTGAGTACTTATTCGCAAAACGAGTTTGACTCGCGCAAAATCAAATCGTTGTTTGAACATTAGATGGTCATTAATTTCAGATTAATTAATTGGATTAGATTGATTGATAACATGCTTTGTGTGAATACATGGATGCGATGTATGAATAATTTATATCGGATGGATATTAGATAGGTGAGGGCAATTTTGGAAATTGTTGTAATAAATTTAGAATTTATTAATTGGACCTGCGTGTCCAGCCTATTACCTCTTGAATCTTTGTATTTCTCTTCTCACATATTCCCCTCAATGTAAATGAGGTTTCTTTAGAAGTGTTATGTAATCGGGTAGAAGTAAAAATTGTGCTAGCGGGAGAGAGGAAATGGATAGATTTGTTCTAGGAACAATGTGTTAAGTATCCATCCGCATATCATTATTATTTTATTTATACGCGCCTTATTATGTTTTTAGAATGCATGTTTAAGGGTGTATGATGATGAGACCTTAACAAAGATAATAAATTGGTTGCCAATTTACGCGAAAAACCCTCAACATATATTAAGCGTTTTTCCTTCCATTGAGTGATTCTTACTCAAGATCCAAGATTGGCACTGGTTTGTTGGCCAAAGTCAAGACCTTTGTCCATCGCGGATGTGTTTGAATCATGAAGGCTTTGTTCCATATCGGTGTCTTGTCCAAGTTGTGATTTGTTGGCCAAAGTCAAGATCACTTCTTGTCCATCGACATCGATTACGAAGCTTTCCAAAGTCAATGGGTTCCGCTTAACTGGGATCATTAAGTTTGTTGTGCCAAAGCCAAGGCTTAGTTGATTCAGAGGAAAAATGTTAGGGAATATATTGGATATATTGGCATATATAAGATATATGTTTCAGACTTGGTTGTCCACCTACTAGATCTAGGAATTGGATGGGATCCAATTGATCTTAGAGATCTACCTAGTTAATTATCATACAATTTGTTAGCCAAAGTCAAGATTGTTTGTTATTTAACGGGATCCAAGCCCACTAGGAAACAAGGTTTCCCGAGTACTCCACAGAGGGTTAGAGGCTCACCGAAAAATAGTGGGAGGCAAGTATTAAATTTGCAATATTCGTTTAGTTACTTGCCAATACGCGCTCATTTCATTTTTCGTCAATAAATTAATATATTAGTTGGACTAATATTTAATGTTGTTTTAAACTAAACAGTTGGACTGTATTCAAACTACTTCAATTAATAGTTGATTTTATAATTGGATTATAGTAATCAATATAATTGAATTTAACCTATTAAATTATAGTTGATTATATAGTTAGACTATAGTAATCATTATAATCAATAGTACCTAAAATCGTTGATTCGATAGTTGGACTATTGGAATCAAGATAAATGAAAGATTAGCGTTTAGAACATAATCCTGAGAGAAAATGTTTTAAACGGCTTTAATTTTCACATTGGGAATAAAATCTCAGGATAGTCCTGGAGACCGAGAAGTTACTTTATTTGATAGAGTGACGTCTTGATCCTAAGCCCGGAGTTGAGCAAATAGTAGAACATGATATTTGGAATATTCATGTGATGATAACTTTAGTGCTTAATCTGTTATGCTTGCCGCTAAGACTCCTTAATTTCTTAGTCAGAACTAAGGATTAGATCTTTATAGTATGATATTGAAATTGAAGGATCTTCATAGATCTATCCTTAGATCTTAGAAGTACAAATTGCAATAGAAAAATCTTGGAGAGTTAATGGCTATACTCAAGGAGACAAAGCCAGAGTTTGCAATAGGGCAAGAAGCGCAAGGCGCATCTTACTTCGACATCCCAGAAAGCCAAGGCTTGGCCAAAGGCTTCTGGGGTGTGGAAAAGGGGCAAAGGCAAAGTCATTATAATCTTCTGGGAAGACATAGGACATATCCCAAAATGTCTGCCTGAACTGTGGCAAACGGGGTCACTGGAAGAGTGACTGCCGTATGGACAAGGCAGACATGAAGGAATTGAAGACGGGCAAGGCTCCGACTTCAAATATGTTTGTCATAAACATGTTCACTACTAGTATTAAAATTGGATTTTAGATACTAGATGTGGTACATATATTCGTACTAGTGTGCAGAATCTGCTGATAAGCAGGATACTGACTTCAGTTGAGATTTACCTGCGAGTCGGAAATGGGACGAGAGTCGCTGTTTTAACCGTAGAATCCTAAGTTTAGGAACTACCATTCGGGTGTATACTTAAATTAGGAAACTGTTAGAAAGTAACTAGTTTGACTAGAAATATTATCTCTATGTCAGAGTATAATCCGTTGCGGGTATACCTTTATATTCTAGAAGACTAAAGTGTTTTATTTTATAAAGATGATATTGAGATAAACACATTAGATGTGAATAAAAGTATTTATATTTTTAATATAAATGAATCTCGAACATATGACATGACAAACAAATTGTTGGACAATTATGACCCATAGCATCACTATTTGTACAGATCATGGTGATGTTGTACAAATTAACTATGTGACAAAGGAAATTGCTCTTTTATCATTTGTAATTAGATTACCTAGATGTATAAATGATAAAAGATCCATATGATTAATTCCGGATTGAGATGATATGAGACGATATCAATCCATAAAGGTTTAATCATTAAATATCCCTAGTCACAGTAATCGAGATTGAACATCGATAATGAGTAAAAGACTAGTATTACACTTGTGCGCGTTGTGGGAGCATAACGTCATAGTTCTCATATATTTGGATATAGGATACTCATGCAAGTGTAATAGGAGGTTGTGTTTACCGATGGTACGGAAAAAGCTTCGCTCTGGATAAACCCCTCAGAATTCCATTGGTAGTATGACTATGTGTCCATGGAAGTCCGAATCAGGGTAGGTGTATTTGGTCTTAACCTGAGACTTGCACCGCTAATACTTGTGACAATCAATATACTTTGGTTTTGGTCGTCCAGGGCTTTAACAGGTTCTGTGTACACCTCTTCTGGGTATATTGAGAATCATAGTGTATTGGGTGTGATGTCGAGATGGAAGTATCACTCCAGTCATAGTGGAGATGATGATCACATAGGATACGAAACTTGTGCTCTTTTATGCTGCAGCTATCGGGATAATATGACTAGGTCATGTTTATCCGATTATAGAGACTAGTTAACAGAGATCCGATATGTGCTTCGTTCGGGGCAGACACAATTCCAGCCCCAGGCCTTGCACGTGACATCCGATACTGGATCGAAATACGCAATACTACGTATACTATGCCTGATATAGATCACATATTCCAGTAAGAATATTTCTAAAGAATTGGGTAGGCACGGTGCTTTGCTAGAAGCCAACCATGTCTTGTAAATCGGTAAAAACGTAGTACTAGGTACGTACGTGTTCGAATAGTCCGACGATCGGATTTACTGCCAGCATATCCGGGGATCTCATGGGTCACTTCCCGAAGATTCACCGATGACGTATGACTCGCACTTTATTAATCTGGGATTAATTAGTAGAGAGAGAAATTTAATCTGGGATTAATTACTGAGATAGTTTATCTCGGATAAAATATTATTTAAAAGAGAGAGAACGATTAATTTGGAATTAATCGATAAAATAATATATTCGATATATTATACGAAATTGGATTTCGACGCGGAATTAAAATTGGATTTTAATTCGGGCGAACGAGTTAATTTAGAATTATTTCGTCAGTGACGTGAATAGTAATTTTGCTAGGCAAACTTATTTAATTAAATTTGATTTAATTAAGTCGCAACGGAAAATTCGTTAATTCGGAATTAGCGAACCCGAGCCCGGGAGTGTTTGCGGGCCCACTCGTATTTGGAATTCAAGTGCGGCCCACAAGTCACATCAAGCGTCAAATCACTAGTCAATCAATTGATGTGATGTCTAGTCACTTTGAGTGATGTGACAACTTGTCACTTGTGATTGTTGGTGGTAGTTGGAAAGCATTAATTGCTTTTTGGCTCCAAATTTGGTTGACCTTTTTTGAAAAGGCAAATACCAAATTTTGGTATATGTTTTAATTGTTTTTAGAAATCAATGAAGTGTATTAGATACACAACTCTCAACCAACACATTCTCTCATTCTCTCATTCTCTATCTCTCGGCCAAGAGGCCATTTCTCTCTTTTGTTATCCAAAAACCGTGAGCAAGGAGAAGCAATATGGGAAAATTTGTGGCAAATTTTTCCAATGTTAGCACATGAAGAGTCATCCTAAGGTGATAGGGAACTAACTTATGAGCATGGAATCACCACACATAGCTTGGAGCTTGGAGATCCATCCATGGAATTGACCGATTTTTTGGAGCACAAAATGGAGCAAATGTCGTGAGCCACCTTGGAGGAAAGCTTGAAGATTTTTTGTTGTTCCTCGTATCGTAAAAGCCGATCAATGTAAGTATGATTCCGCCATACTTCTTTGTTGTATTCGAACATGATTTCTTGCTTGAATTGATCCTTGGGACTAACTAGAAACCCAACAATGGTATCTTGAGCCATTTTGAGCATGAAATGAACTTAGGGAGCATGATTTGATAAAATTGATTGATTGAGTATGCTTGAATGATGATGTATTGAAGTTGTATATGATCAATTTCATGAAATATTGATTGGATCAATTTTCCCCAAATTGGTTGGCTTGGCCGAATCACGATGCCCTAAAATTCATGGTGATTTTTTTGATTTTGATCATTGGATGAGTTGAAATCATTTGGGTAATGTTGATTTAGGATTTAATTGGATTGAATTCGGAATCGAAGAACAAATCCTTACCATTACCGTGAGCTTAAAGCATGAAAATGATGTGATTTTTTGATTCAAATGTGTTGGACATGTGTTGATGATAATGAGCATAATTAATTAGGCTAATTGGTGTTTTGGAAATATTAATTTGGTTAATTAATTATGGCATACACTTTAGGTTAATTAAATTATGAAATTTGGAATTTTGCTAATTTAATTAATTGGGCCAAATTTGGAATTGGGCTTGTAAAGTTGTAATTGGGCTTAATGGGCTTGGTTGGGCCAAGTTTGGTTTAGGCTAATTGGTTGGATCTAATTGGGCCCAAAACCATATCCATAAAGTCCAATTATGACTTAATGGACCTTTAATTTTAATTGGGCCTAATGGGCCTAAATTGGTTTCTTGGCAAATAAGGGTGATTCCTTAAATGGGCTTTGGTATTTGGGTTTGACCCATATTGACCAAAAGTCCATGCCTTATGAAATTAATTAAAAGCCCATTGGACTTTAATTCAATTAACATTGGGTGTTAATCGGGCTTTGAGACCCGTAACGATTAGATTTAGAATCTAAGTCGTAAAGGCACATTAAAAAGTGTAATTATTTAATTTAGAATTAAATAAATGAATTAGTATTAAATACAAATTGAATTGGATTTAATGTTGTAGTTTAATATAATTCGAGAATTCGTACATTGAGTACTTATTCGCAAAACGAGTTTGACTCGCGCAAAATCAAATCGTATATTGGATATATTGGCATATATATTGTATATATGTTTCGGACTTGGATGTCCACCTACTGGATCTAGGAATTGGATGAGATCCAATTGATCTTAGAGATCTACCTAGTTAATTATCATACAATTTGTTGGCCAAAGTCAAGATTGTGTGTTATTTAACGGGATCCTAGCCCACTAGGAAACAAGGTTTCCCGACTACTCTACAGAGGGTTAGAGGCTTGCCGAAAATTAGTGGGAGGCAAGTATTGAATTTTCAATATTCGTTTAGTTACTTGCCATACGCGCTCATTACAAATATTTCGTCAAATAAATTAAAATATTAGTTGGACTAATATTTAATCGTTGTTTTAATTATACAGTTGGACTGTATTCAAACTATTTCATTTATAGTTGATTATATAATTGGATTATAGTAATCAATATATTTGAATTAACCATTTCAATTAATAGTTGATTTTATAATTGGATTATAGTAATCAATATAATTGAATTTAACCTATTAAATTATAGTTGATTATATAGTTAGACTATAGTAATCATTATAATCAATAGTACCTAAAATCGTTGATTCGATAGTTGGACTATTGGAATCAAGATAATTGAAAGATTAGTGTTTAAAACATAATCATAGGTGAAAATGTTCTTTAAACGGCTTTAATTTTCAAATTGGGAATAAAACTCAGGATAGTCCTGAAAACCGAGATGTTACTTTATTTGATATAGCGAGCCCGGAGTTGAGCAAATAGTAGAACATGATATTTGGAATATTCATGTGATGATAACTTTAGTGCTTAATCCGTTAAGCTTGCCGCAAAGAATCCTTAATTTCTTAGTCAGAACTAAGGATTAGATCCTTATAGTATGATAATGAAATTGAAGGATCTTCATAGATCTATTCTTAGATCTTAGAAGTATAAATTGCAATAGTAAACCCTTGGAGAGTTAATGGCTATACTCAAGGAGACAAGGCCAGAGTTTGCAATAAGGCAAGAAGCGCAAGACTCACCTTATTTCGACATTCTAGAAGGCCAAGGCTTGGCCGAAGGCTTCTGGGGTGTGGGAAAAGGGGCAAAGGCAAAATCATTATAATCTTCTGGGAAGACAAAAGACATATCCTAAGATGTCTGCCTATACTGTGGCAAACGGGGTCACTGGAAGCGTGACTGCCGTATGGACAAGGTAGACATGAAGGAAGAGAAGAAGCGGTAAGGCTCCGGCTTCAAATATGTTTGTCATAAACATGTTCACTACTAGTATTAAAATTGGATTTTAGATACTGAGTATGGTACATAAATATGTACTGATGTGCAGAATCTGCTGACAAGAAGGATACTGACTGTTGGACAATTATGACCCATAGCGTCACTATTTGTACAGATCATTGTGTTGTTGTACAAATTAACTATGTGACAAAGGAGATTGCACTCTTATCATTTGTGATTAGATCACCAAGATATATAAATGATAGGAGGTCCTTATGATTTGTTCCTGGATTGAGAATGATATGAGACAGTATCAGTCCACGAAGGATAAATCATTAAATATCCATAGTCAGAGTATTATCGAGATTGGACATCGATAAATACGTAAAGACTAGTATTACACTTGTGCGCGTTGTGAGGGCATAACGTCATAGTTCTCATATATTTGGGTATAAGATACTCATGCAAGTGTAATAGGAGGTTGTGTTTTACCGATGGTACGGGAAATAGCTTCGCTCTGGATAGACCCCCTCAGAATTCCATTGGTAGTATGACTATGTGTCTATGGAAGTCCGAAATCAGGGTAGGTGTATTTGGTCTTAACCTGAGACTTGCACCGCTAATACTTGCGACAATCAATATACTTTGGTTTTGGTCGTCCAGGGCTTTAACCGGTTTCTGTGTACTCCTCTTCTGGGTATATCGAGAATCGTAGTGTGTTGGGTGTGATGTCAAGACGGAAGTGTCACTCCAGTCATATGGAGTTGATGATCGCGTAGGGATACAGAACTGGTTCTCTAAAGGGTTGCAACCATCGGGATAATATGACATGGTCATGATTATCCAATAATAAAGAGACTAGTTGCTCGTAATTCGATATATACTTCGTACGGGGCAGACACTGTACCAGCCCCAGGCCTTGCATGTGATCATCAGATCTGGATCGAAATACGCAATACTACGTATACTACGCCTGATATAGATCCTTATATTCTTGTAAGGACATTTCTGGAGAATTGGGTAGGCATGGTGCTTTGCTAGAAGCCAACCTTGTCTTGTAAATCGGTACAAACGTAGTACTAGGTACTTACATGTTTGGATAGTCCGACGACCGTATTTACTGCCAACATATGTGAGGATCTCATGGGTCGTTTCCCAAAGATTCACCGATGACGTATGACTCGCACTTTTATTAATATGGGATTAATTAAAAATGAGTGAGAAAATTAATCTGGGATTAATTGCGGAGATATTTTATCTGGGATAAAATATCAATTAAAGAGAGAGAGTGATTAATTTGGAATTAATCGAATAATTAATATATTCGATATATTAAACAAAATTGGATTTCGACGCGGAATTAAAATTAGATTTTAATTCGGGCGAACGAGTTAATTTAGAATTAATTCGTTAGCGACGTGAATAGTTATTTCGCTAGGCATAATCATTTAATTGCGTCGCAACGGAAAATTTGTTAATTTGGAATTAGCGAACCCGAGCCGGGGATTGTTTGCGAGCGCATTCGCATTTCGAATTCGAGTGCGGCATGCAAGTCAAATCAAGCGTCAAATCGTTAGTCGCATCAAGCGTCAAATCGTTAGTCACTTTGAGTGATGTGACAACTTGTCACTTGATTTGATTGATTGAGTGATGTGACTTGATGGGAGTTGTTGAAGCTTTTAATTGCTTGACTTTTGGAAAGCCAAATTCATTGTAAATGAATTTGAAATTCACATTTGTGTATAAGATACACAAATTAGAAACAACTCACACAACACTTCCTCTCTCTTCCTCTCCTCTCAAACACGCCCAAGGGGCTGTGTTCTTCACTGGTTTCTGCCCAGAAACCGTGAGCAAGGGAAGCCAAGTGGGGAAATTTGTGGCAAATTTCTTGAGTGCTAGCACACTACGAAGTCATGCGAAGGTGATAGAGAAGTCCACTCATGAGCTTGGAATCATTTGACGAAGCTTGGAGCTTGGATTCTTGAAGATTGAAGCCGAAAATGGGGACTCCAAAACAGCCACTGCCGTGACCATGACAGTGAGCAGAAAATGTTTTTTGTTCATTGCCGCGTCGCTCAAACCGATCGATGTGAGTATTTCGAAACTCCCTCGTTGTATTCGCACTTATTTCTTGCTTTGTATTCGATCCTTGGGGCCGTAGAAACTCCAACAATTGGTATCAGAGCGATTGAAAATCATGAAATTTGATTAGGGCTTAAAATTTGGGTAAAATGTGTTTGAGCATGTTTTAATTAAATTGGATGTTTGAGTATGCTGAAAAAATGTTTTATTGAGGATTGATTAGATCAATTTGAAGAAATTGTGTTTGGAATATTTTTCCCCAAATTTCCTTGCTTGGCCGAGAGGTGTAGATGCCCTAATTCTTGGTAATTTTTGTTTCGTTGATCATTGGATGACTTGAAACGATTGACGATGTTGATTTAATGTTTATTTGGATTTAATGGATTGAATTCGGAATTGCATAAATTAGTCCCCATTGCCGAGAGCTATTAAGCATTTTTGGGTTTGATTTTTTGTTAAATTGTGTTGGACAAGATTTAATGTTAATGAGCATGATTAATTAGGCTAATTGGTGTTTTGGAAATGTTAATTGGGAAATTAATTATGCTATACACTTTATGTAATTAAATTGGGAATTTGGAATTTTTGTAATTTAATTATGTTGGGCCTATTTTGTGAAATTGGGCCTAAATGTTGTAATTGGGCTTGGTTGTACCAAGTTAGGTTTAGGCCAAATTGGTTGGATCCAATTGGGCCCAAAACTGCTTCCATAAAGCCCAAATGCGACTAATGGACCTTTAAAGTTTAATTGGGCCTAATGGGCCTAAATTGATTTCTGGGCTTATGGGGTAACTTCCAGATTGGACTTTGGTTATTGGGTTCAACCCGAGTTGACCAAAAGTCCACGCCTTAAAGAAATTAATTAAAAGCTCATTGGACTTTAATTAAATTGATGTTGGACGTTAATCGGGCTTTGAGATCCGTAGCGATTAAATTTGGAATTTAAGTCGTAAAGGTTCGTCAAATAAAGTGTAGTATTTAATTTGGAATTAAATAAATGGATTAGTATTAAATACAAATTGAATTGGATTTAATTTTGTAGTTTAATTTAATTCGAGAATTCATACTTTAAGTACTTATTCGCAAAACGAGTTGGACTCGCTCAAAATCAAATCGTTGTTTGAACATTGGATGATCACTAATTATCAGATTAATTAATTTGATTAGATTGATTGATAACATGCTTGTGTGAATACATGGTTGCGATCCATGAATAATGTATATCAGATGGATATTAGTTGGGTGGGGCAATTTTAGAAATTGTTGTAATAAATTTGGAATTTATTAATTGGACCTGCGTGTCCAGCCTTATTACCTCCTTATTCTTTGTATTTCTCTTCTCACCTATTCCCCTCAATGTAAATGAGGTTTCTTTAGAATTGTAGTGTAACGGGTAGAAGCAAATACATATGCTAGCGGGAGAGAGAAATGAAGAGATTTGATCTAGGATCAATGTGTAAAGTATCCATCCGCATATCATTATTATTTTATTATACGTGCTTTATTATGTATTTAGAATGCATGTTTAAGGGTGTATGATGATGTGACCTTAACAAAGATAATAAATTGGTTGCCAATTTGCACTCGAAAAATCCTCGCAAAATATTAAGCGTTTTTCCTTCCATTGAGTGATTCTTACTCAAGATCCAAGACTGGCATTAGCTTGTTGGCCAAAGTCAAGGCCTTTGTTCGTCGCAGATGTGTTTGAATCACGAGAGCTTTGTTCCATATTGGTGTCTTGTCCAAGTTGTGGTTTTTTGGCCAAAGTCAAGACCACTTCTTGTCCATCGACATTGATTACGAAGCTTTCCATGGTCAATGGGTCGCGCTTAACTGGGATCACTAAGTTTGTTGTGCCAAAGCCAAGGCTTAGTTGATTCAGAGGAAAAAGGTTAGGTAATATATTGGATATATTGGCATATATAAGATACTAGTTTTTGCCCGTGCCTACGGCACGGTATTACAGTATTTGGCCCGTACCTACGGCACGGTGTTACAGTATTTACTCGTGCCTACGACATGGTGTTACAGAATTAAATGATTTTATTTTTTAATTAAATGATGTCCGTGCCTACGGAACGGTGTTACAGTATTTACCCGTGCCTATGGCACGGTGTTACAGAATTAAATGATTTTATTTTTTAATTAAATGATTTTATTTTAACTTTATATTTTTTAATTTGAAAATTTGAAAATTTTTGACCCTTTCCATCAATCAATTCACTCTCTTTCCTCCAATTATCAATGAAATGATCTGGGCCGTCAATTAAGCCACATAAAGAGAGCCGTTGGATACACTCTCTTTCCTCCAACACCATTCTCCTTTATTATATAGATATATGTTTCGGACTTGGATGTCCCCCGACTGGATCTAGGAATTGGATTGGATCCAATTGATCTTAGAGATCTACCTAGTTAATTATCATACAATTTGTTGGCCAAAGTCAAGATTGTGTAAATATTTAATGGGATCCTAGCCCGCTAGAAAACACGGTTTCCCGAGTACTCGACAGAGGGTTAGAGGCTCGCCAAAAAATAGTGTCAGGCAAGAATTGAATTTGCAATATTCGTTTAATTACTTGCCATACGCGCTCAAACAAATATCATTCGTCAAATAAATTAAATGTTAGTTGGACTAATATTTAAATTGTTGTTTTAATTAATAGTTGGACTATATTCAAACAAATTAAAATTATATTTGATTAAATAGTTGGACTAGAGTAATCATTATAATAAATAGTACCTAGATCGTTGATTAAATAGTTGGACTATTAGAATCAAGATAAAATTGAAAGATTGACATTTAAAATATGATCCTAGGGAAAATGTATTTAAATGGTTTAATTTTCAAATTGGGAATAATTTCAGGATGGCCCTGGAAAATAATAAGTTACTTTATTTGATAAAATAACATATTAAGCCTAAGCCCGAAGTTAATCAAATAGTAGAGCATAATCTTTGGAAGATTTATGTGATGATAACTTTAGTGCTTAATCCATTAAGCTTGTCGTAGTAGACTTCTTAATTTCTTAATCAGAATTAAGGATTAGATCCTTAAAGTATGATAAAGAAATTGAAGGATCTTCAAAGATCTATCTTTAGATCTTAGAAGTAATAAATTGCAATAATTAACCCTTGGAGAGTTAATGGCTAATCTCAAGGAGACAAAGTCAAAGTTTGCAATAAGGCAAGAAGCGCAAGGCGCACCTTACTTCGATATTCTAGAAACCCGAGGCTTGGCCAAAGGCTACTGGAATGTGAAAAGGGCAAAGGCAAAATCATTATAATCTTCTGGGAAGATAAAAGACATATCCCAAAATGTCTGCCTAAATGTGGCAAACGGGATCGCGGAAGCATGACTGCCGTTTGAACAAAGCAGACATGAAGGAATTGAAGTCGAGTAAGGCTCCGACTTCAAATATTTTAGTCATAAATATGTTCACTACTAGTATTAAAATTGGATCTTAAATACTTAGTGTGATACATAAATAAATACTGGTGTTCAGAATCTGCTTTGAGCAGGATACTGACTTCAGATGAGATTTATCTACGAATTAGAAACGGGACGAAAGTCGCTGTTTTAACAGTAGATACCTAAGTTTAGGAACTACCCTTTGGGTGTGTACCTAAATTTGGAAACTGTTATAATGTAACTAGTTTGACTAGAAACATTATCTTTATATCCGTGTCTAATCCGTTGCGGATTTACCTTTATATTCTAGAACACTAAAGTGTTTTATTTTATAAAGATGATATTGAGATAAACACATTAGATGTGAATAACAGAATTTATATTTTGAATATAAATAAATCTCAAACATATGACAAACAAATAGCTCAAACTGATTTGATCAGAAGAAACTAATTTGTGGCATTGTTGTCTGGGACACAAATAAACAAGACTCGTATATCCAAACTTTCGAAGAGTGGGTACTCGGACTGATTTGATTCTAATCAAATAAAGTCTACGAATCTAGTTTATTGGGCAAAGTGCCTATAACACCTTTACTTGGTAAAAGTGCAAATGCCACCGATCTGTTAGCCCTAGTTCATAGTGAAGCAAGTGGGCCTATGTCTAGCTAGGCTAGAGGTGGATATGAATATTTCGTGACCTTTACGGATGTGGCATCGCGTTATGGTTATGTGTTTCTTTTGAAACACAAATCGGAAACTTTTAGAGTTTCGACACGAATACTTAAATAATAAGTTTCTGAAATACTTGAAAGAATATAGTATTCTTTCAAAGAGGACTCCTCCCGGAACACGTCAATTTGACGGTGTGTCCAAAATAAGTAACCGGATTTTGTTGGACATGATAAAGTTAATCATGAGTCGCTCTGAGCTACCATTTCCTTCAACGGATACACATTAACAGTGCAAAACTTATTTTGAATAAGGTTCCATAATGTCTGTTTGACAGATATCATATTAGATATGAACAGGAAAGAAACTGGGTTTCTTATTCTTGATTATTTGGATATGCTAGGCATATGTTTGGATGATACCAAACTAAAACCCAAATTGGATAAGTGTCTAATTGTAGGTTATCCTAGGGAAACCATAAGTACAGTACTTATACAATTCACATGAGAATAATGTAATTGTTGCTCACCATGCGGTTTTCCTAAGAGGAATATCGATATGCAGTGGTAAGTGGGAGGATAGTAAAACTCGATGAAAATCGGAATAATACTATTTCAGACACCGAATCTTTATGGAACACATATAGTTCATCAAGGATGAAACTATACCATAATCTTCGTATACACAAGAACCGCGTATGTCGGAGAGAGTCAGAAAAACAACCTGGGGTATGGGTTTCTGATCTCACCTCATAAAGATGTCAATCTTATTGAGGTATACCAACTGACTACGTATGAGGAAGTGATACAAGGTATCGACTCCCTATTATAGCAAAATGCCATGAATCCGAAATGGATTCCATGTATATCAACTTAGTTTGGACACTAGTCGATGTACCGCAATACATTGTGCCTATTGGTACTGTATAAGACTTCAAGGAAGATGTACATGGATGGCAACATACCAACGTATAAAACTAGGCTTTTAACGGAAATGTATCGTTATCAACATTGTGTCGATTACGATTCAACCTTTTAACTGTTGCCACGGTAAATCCATTTGGATAATGCTTGCTAAAGCTGCGTGTGTCATTTATGAAATATGACAGCTTTACGGGAAAATCGCTTTCCTGAAAAGGAAACCTTTTGGAGGATGTTTACAACATCCTGTCGATTTTATCGTACCATAACAAGCAAACAAGGTTTGCAGGTTATTCGATCCATGTTTGGATTGAAGCAAGCATTAGGTTCTTGGAATTATCGTTTTGATGTAATCATAATGGTATATGATTTAATTCAAAATGAAAATAATTCTTGTGTATATAAGGAGGTTAGTGAGAGCGCACTGATAGTGGATGTCCTATAAATAATGATAATATGTCATTTCTTGGAAATGATATTCCCATATAAACAATCGGCGAAAGCTTGGCTTTCGAGAAAACTCTCCGAGAACTCGTACATTGAAAAATGTACGCTATCTGGTGTCTCATACGCTTTGAGCATATGGATTCACAATCAGGCCAATTCATGTGATAGTCACTGGATTGATATTAAGAACATCCATTAGTATCTAAGAGATCTAAGGATGCTGTCTTATACTATGGAGAAGGAGAACTTGAAGTAGGATCACTGTAGCAAGTTTCCTAACCGATAAAGACGACTATAAGTTATAAATGGTACTATACAAGTTTGAATAACGGAACAATGAGCTGGAAATCTTCCAAGCAAGATACTGTTACCGAATAAACAACAAATGCGGGTTATTGCTGTAGCTGAGGCAGCAATAGAAGCCTTCTGGGTCGATACAAAATCTAATTAGATTAGATATAGTTCTGTTAGCAGCTGAGCTAGGCTGCAGCGCAGGCTAAAGAATTAATGGTCTCATCAACGATCCAGATACATACTTCGACTATTTATCTGATTCGTTCGGATCATACATCGTGGCGATGTGATGATCGTATAAATCGCATCAGACGATAATCATGCAAATCCGCCGACGAAAGCCTTTTCTCAGCAATTTGAGCCAACTGTACATAGTTCGGGTGTCAGACACTCGAGTGACTGACTATAGGCCAAGTGGGAGATTGTTGGACAATTATGACCCATAGCGTCACTATTTATACAGATCATGGTGTTGTTGTACAAATTAACTATGTGACAAAGGAGATTACACTCTTATCATTTGTGATAAGATCACCAAGATATATAAATGATAGGAGGTCCTTATGATTTGTTCCTGGATTGAGAATGATATGAGACAGTATCAGTCCACGAAGGATAAATCATTAAATATCCCTAGTTAGAGTATTATCGAGATTGGACATCGATAAATACGTAAAAGACTAGTATTACACTTGTGCGAGTTGTGAGGGCTTAACGATATAGTTCTCATATATTTGGGTATAAGATACTCATGCAAGTGTAATAGGAGGTTGTGTTTTACCGATGGTACGGGAAACAGCTTCGCTCTGGATAGACCCCATCGGAATTCCATTGGTAGTATGACTATGTGTCTATAGAAGTCCGAAATCAGGGTAGATGTATTTGGTCTTAACCTGAGACTTGCACCGCTAATACTTGCGACAACCAATATACTTTAGTTTTGGTCGTCCAGGGCTTTAATCGGTTTCTGTGTACACCTCTTCTGGGTATATCGAGAATCAATTAATATATTCGATATATTAAACGAAATTGGATTTCGACGCGGAATTAAAATTAGATTTTAATTCGGGCGAACAAGTTAATTTAGAATTAATTCGTTAGCGATATGAATAGTGATTTCGCTAGGCATAATCATTTAATTGCGTCGCAACGGAAAATTCGTTAATTTAGAATTAGTGAACCCGAGCCCGAGATTGTTTGCGAGCTCATTCGCATTTCAAATTCGAGTGCGGCACGCAAGTCAAATCAAGCGTCAAATCGCTAGTCGCATCAAGCGTCAAATCGTTAGTCACTTTGAGTGATGTGACAACTTGTCACTTGATTTGAGTGATGTGACTTGATGGGAGTTGTTGAAGCTTTTAATTGCTTGACTTTTGGAAAGTCAAATTCATTGTAAATGAATTTGAAATTCACATTTGTGTATAAGATACACAAATTAGAAACAACTCACACAACACTTCCTCTCTCTTTCTCTCCTCTCAATCACGCCCAAGGGGCTGTGTTCTTCACTGGTTTCTGCCTAGAAACCGTGAGCAAGGGAAGCCAAGTGGGGAAATTTGTGGCAAATTTCTTGAGTGCTAGCACACTACGAAGTCATGCGAAGGTGATAGGGAAGTCCACCCATGAGCTTGGAATCATTTGACGAAGCTTGGAGCTTGGATTCTTGAAGATTGAAGCTGAAAATGGGGACTCTAAAATAGCCACTGCCGTGACCATGACAGTGAGCAGAAAATGTTTTTTGTTCGTTGCCGCGTCGCTCAACCGATCGATGTGAGTATTCCGCAACTCCCTCTTTGTATTTGCACTTATTTCTTGCTTTGTATTCGATCCTTGCGGCCGTAGAAACTCCAACACAGACTTCAGATGAGATTGATCTGCGAATCGGAAATGGGATGAAAGTCGTTGTTTTAACCGTAGATACCTAAGTTTAGGAACTACCCTTCGGGTATGTACTTGAATTAGGAAACTGTTACAATGTAACTAGTTTGACTAGAAACATTATCTCTATATCAGAGTATAATCCGTTACGGATATACCTTTATATTCTAGAACACTAAAGTGTTTCATTTTATAAAGATGATATTGAGATAAACACATTAGATGTGAATAATAATATTTATATTTTGAATATAAATAAATCTCAAACGTATAACATGACAAACAAATAGCTCAAACTGAATTAATCAGATGAGATTTATTTGTGGCATCGTTGTCTGGGACACAATTAAACAAGACTCGTATATCCACACTTTTGAAGAGTGGATACTAGGATGAATTTGATTCTATTCAAATAATGTCTACGAATCTAGTTTATTGGGCAAAGTGCCTAAAACACCTTTTACTTGGTAAAAGTGCAAGTGCCATCGATCTATTAGCCCTCGTTCATAGTGACGTAAGTGGGCCAATATCTAGCTAGGATAGAGGTGGATATGGATGTTTCATGACCTTTACGGATATGGCATCGCATTATGGTTATGTGTTTCTTTTGAAACACGAATCAGAAACTTTTGATAAATTCAAAGAGTTTCGACACGAAGTAGACAAACAGATCGGCAAAAGTATTAAGGACATCTCGGTTAGACCATGATGAAAATACTTAAGCAATAAGTTTCTCAAATACTTGAAAGAGTATAGTATTCTTTCAATGAGGAATCCTCCCGGAACACATCAGTTATGACGGTATGTCTGAACGGAGAAACCAAATTTTGTTGGACATGATAAGGTTAATCATGAGTCGCTTTGAGCTACCATTTCCTTCAACAGATACGCATTACACAATGCAAAACTTATTTTGAATAAGGTTCCATAAGAATCTGTTTGACAGACTTCATATTAGATATGAATAGGAAAGAAACTGGGTTTTCTCAATCCTGAAGATTTGGCAATGCTGGGCATATGTTTGGATGATACCAAACTAGAACCCAAATCGGATAAGTGCCTAATTGTAGGATATCCTAGGGAAACCAAAGTATAGTACTTATACAACTCACAAGAGAACAATGTAATTGTTGCTCACCATGCGATTTTCCTAGGAGGAATACCTATATTCAGTGGTAAGTGGGAGTATAGTAAAACTCGATGAAAATCGGAGTAATACTGTTCAAGGCACCGATTCCTTGATGGAACAATAATATTTCATCAATGATGAAACTATACCAATAATCTTCGAATACACAAGAACCACGTAAGTCGGAGAGAGTCAGAAAACAACCTGGGGTATGGGTTTCTGATCTCATCTCATAAAGATGTTAATCTTATTGAGGAATACGATCTGAATTCGTATGAGGAAGTGATACAAGGTATCGACTCCCTATTATGGCAAAGTGCCATGAAGTCCGAAATGGATTCCATGTATACCAACTAAGTTTGGATACTAGTTGATGTACCGAAAGGTATTGTGCCTATTGGTACTATATAAGTCTTCAAGGAAGACAAACATGGAAGGCAACATACCAACTAAGCTAGGCTTGTAGCGAAAAGGTATCATTATCAACATTATGTCGATTACGACAAAACCTTTTATTCGTTGCCATTGTTAAATCCATTTGGATAATGCTTACTGATGCTGCATGTTTCATTCATGAAATATGACAACTGAATGCCAAAACTGCTTTCCTTAACGGAAACCTTTTGGAGGATGTTTACAACATCCTGATGGTTTTGTCGTACCAGAACAAGCAAACAAGGTTTGCAAGTTAATTCGATCCATGGATGGATTGAAGCAAGCATTGCGTTCTTGGAACAATCGTTTTGATGTAATCATAATGGTATATGATTTAATTCAAAACGAAAATAATTCATGTGTATATAAGAAGGTTAGTAGGAGCGCCCTGACAAAGAATGTCCTATATAATGATGACATGTCATTTCTTGGAAATGATATTCCCATAAAACAGTCGGTGAAAGCTTGGCTTTCATGAAAAATTCTCCGTAAAATTCTTGTGAGAGACAACATTTATTCTAGGAATAAAGATCTACTGGGATAGATCTAAAGGTTGTTGGCACTCTCCGAGAACTCGTACATTGAAATAAATGTACGCGACCTGGTGTCTCATATGCTTTGAGCATATGGAGTCACAATCGGTGAAAGCTTAGCTTTCATGAAAAATTCTCCGTAAAATTCTTGGGAGAGACAACCTTTATCCTAGGAATAAAGATCTACTGGGATAGATCTAAAGGTTGTTGGCACTCTCCGAGAACTCGTACATTGAAATAAATGTACGCGACCTGGTGTCTCATATGCTTTGAGCATATGGAGTCACAATCGGGCCAATCCAAGTGATAGTCACTGGATTGATGTTAAGAACATCCTTAAGTATCTTAGATGAACTAAGGATGCCGTCTTATACTATGGAGAATGAGAACTTGAAGTGACTCGGTTCACTGCTGCAAGTTTCCTAACCGATAAAAACGACTATAAGTGTAGGCATTGCATTTTCGCATGTGAAACCCGATGATGAGTCTCAATTGGAGGCACTACCTTTTTAGCTAAGGATATTGCGGGAAACGGAGGTCGGAAGGGGAAATTCGGAAAAGTATGTCATCAAGTTCATTCCACAAGTTCACTGTCTTCGTTGGTGCTGCGTTCGTTCCTCCGTTCGAACCTCGTGCAGATTGCGGACGTTCGTGCCGCGTGCGAGGAGGCGTTCGAACGGAGCCGGTGATTCTGGTTTTGCTGCTAGCCTCACACCCCAGCCCATTTGGCCCCCCAAAGCCCATAAAACACACCCCAAATTAAATAAATAAATATTAAACATTAAATAAAATATTTAAATCATTTACCAATTAAATAAAACATAAAATAAAATCATGCCTAATATAAATAAATCAAATATATTATATACTAAAACTAAAAAGAAGATATGCCTAATTAAAATCAATCTTAACCAATTAAAGCCAATCACATATTTGACTTCCTAATTCAATAAGATATCCACCAATTTAAAAGTATTGACTTCCTAATCTAAACCAAATTTGTCCCCCCCTCAATCTTTGACTTTCCTTGCTAAACACCAAATCCTATCCCCTCTTTAATGCCAAAATCTCTTCCTTGTGAGACAAGGTGAAGCCCTAGCCATTCTCTATATAAACAACCCCTAACCTAGCCATCCCTCCTCTCCAATCTCTCTAGCTCATACACACAATTCACACAAGAATTATAGCAAGAAATCCTAGACAGCACAAGCATATCACTCCCTTGATCCTCACCCTCACACCACCGAAAATCACACCAAAACAATCCCTAACCACCACCGAAAATCACACAAAAAACAGCAACCTAAACCACTCCCAAAACAGCCATTAATCCCTTAAAAACGGTAACCTAAAAGAAACTTAGAACCTTTGAAATAATCACACCAAACCACACTAAAAAGAACACCAAAACAGTCCACCAACAATAAGCAGAAAATACAGAGGGAACGGTAGCAAAACCATAAGGAAACAGCAGCAAAACGGAGTCGGAACAGTAGCTCGAGTGGCCGAACAGCAAAGGAAGAGGCAAACCAGTGAACCAGAAAAGTTGCGGAGCTTTATCCCCTTTCGATCTTCGTGGAGCGCGAGTCCGAGAGACAGCTTAAAAGGTTAGACCTGAGGGTATCTATCACACTTATTCCCATTTAATTTCTGGTTATTTATTTTGATTATATTTTCTGTATTTGTGGCATTTGTTATGTGTATGATGCGTGTTGTGGGTATTGGATGAATGGAAGAGTGTCGTCTCTTGTGGTATATAGGATGGAAACCCAGACGTAAATTCCGTAGCCGAATCCGAATGGACGGTAGTGCGGTCTGTACTTGGGACACAACTCCACGTACCACTTCAGTAAAACGGCACCTCCTCTTGTTTTGAGTTGCTTTGGTTTATTTAATTCTTGTCATTTAAATTCTGCATGTTGTTTAATCCCATGATACGATCGAGTGCATGGGCTTAGTAAGTGCGATGAAAGGTTCCCTAATTGGAGGGTTAAAATCATTCACCACGATGCTTTGCCGTACCGATTGATGTGTGTTCGGTTGAATGCGAAATACGTTCAATCGGACATACTTAGTTTGATATGATTGTCTTTATTTTCGTATGCATGATTCAACCGAGCGCATGGGCTTAGTAAGTGCGATGTGAGATCCCCTATGGGGATGGGCTAAAGCCCGTTACCACGAGGCTTTACCGCGCCGGTTGATGTGTGTTCGGTTGGATACAAGATACGTTCAATCGGGCACACTATGTTTGATATTATTGCTTTTCATTCTATGTATGCATGATTCAGTCGAGCGCATGGGCTTAGTATGTTGATCTAAAGGTCCTCTCTTTGAGAGATCAAGAGCCCCAAAAGGCCACCTTTACGGCAGTACTTCGCCGCGCCCTTTTATTCTGTGTTTATGTATTGCGTCCCATTTCATGCATCAGGTCTGTTCCCGTTCGAACGCGTTTACGAACGCAACTCGAACGCGCATGTGTTTTTTTGCCTTATCATGTGTCAGGTCTCATTTCCGTTCGAACGCGTTCACAAACGCCATACGAACGTGAGCATCCTGTTTCATTTCCGTTCGAACGCGTTATCAAACGCCATACGAACAAGAACCTTCTGTTTTCCGTTCGAACGCGTTTACGAACGCTACACGAACGCGCACCCACTGTCTTAGTTTCATAATACATCAGGTCTGGTTCCGTTCGAACGCGTTCTCCGACGCTACACGAACGCGAACCTTCTGTTTACCGTTCGAACGCGTTTACGAACGCTACACGAACGCGCACCCACTGAATCGAGTCATCTTCATTAGGTTTCATGCATAGTTTTCCTAGTAGCCATCCCCACATGTATGAATACAACTATGTTAATGAATTACAATCCATATGCTTGTGTCGTGATAACATTTGAGTATTATTTCTTGTGGTATATCGGATGGAAACTCAAACGTAAATTCCGTAGCCGATTCCGAATGGACGGTAGTGCGGTCTGTACTTGGGATACATTCCACGTACCACTTGGAAAAATGCCCATATGTATGTTTGTATGGTTAATATGTGTGCTGGTGTTTTCTTGAATGTAATATGCAAATAAAGTTGTATGTTTGTTGCTATTTTGATATATGTTAAGCATGCGATTTTAGATATGAGATATATGTGAAATGTGTGCATAAGTTTTATTTTGCATATGAGAATTTAGAAGCACGATACTCTTGGAAATAAGTGTTACTTAAACCTGATTAAATTATTACATAAATCCTTTCATTACAAGTGGCATGAGTAAGGGACCATTCCGAACCCAACGGTTTGAGGTCTTCCCTTGGCGAGGGTGAGTGCGGCCTTAAATCTTTGTCCCGG
Organism: Zanthoxylum bungeanum; assembly: GCA_019454045.1. Classification (NCBI taxonomy): domain Eukaryota; kingdom Viridiplantae; phylum Streptophyta; class Magnoliopsida; order Sapindales; family Rutaceae; genus Zanthoxylum; species Zanthoxylum bungeanum. The sequence continues at coordinate 60,465 of SKCR01033453.1, read as the reverse complement.
TTCACACCGGGTGGCGACTCCATGTTATTTCGTACTTCCCAATTAGTGCCGCGAGCCTAGAAACGGCGTCGCCCAGGTCCTGTTGTCCTACAATAAGTCGTAACAAAGGTACTATAAAGTTTGAATAACGGAACAGTGAGCTAGAAATCTTCCTTCCAAGATACTGTTGCCGAAAAAAAAACAAAAGCGGAGTATTGTTGCAGCTGAGGCAGCAATAGAAGCCTTTTGGATCGATAATAATCCTAATCAGATTAGGAGTAGTTCTGTTAACAGCTGAGCTAGGCTACAACACAGGCTAAATAATTAATGGTCTCATCAATGATCCAGATATATACTTCAAATATTCATCTGATTCGTTCGGATCATACATCGTGGCGATGTGATGATCGTATAAATCTCATCAGATGATAATCATGCAAATCCGCTGACGAAAGCCTTTTCTCAGCAGAAGTTTGAGCGAACCGTACATAGTTCAGGTGTAGGACACTTGAGTGATTGGCTATAGGCCAAGTGAGAGATTGTTGGACAATTATGACCCATAGCATCACTATTTGTACATATCATGGTGATGTTGTACAAATTAACTATGTGACAAAGGAAATTGCTCTTTTATCATTTGTAATTAGATTACCAAGATGTATAAATGATAAAAGGTCCATATGATTAGTTCCGGATTGAGATGATATAAGACAGTATCAATCCATAAAGGTTTAATCATTAAATATCCCTAGTCGGAGTATTATCGAGATTGGACATCGATAATGCGTAAAAGACTAGTATTACACTTGTGCGCGTTGTGGGAGCATAACGACATAGTTCTTATATATTTGGGAATAGGATACTCATGCAAGTGTAATAGGAGGTTGTGTTTACCGATGGTACGGAAACAGCTTCGCTCTGGATAGACCCCTCGTAATTCCATTGGTAGTGTGACTATGTGTCTATGGAAGTCCGAATCAGGGTAGGTGTATTTGGTCTTAACCTGAGACTTGCACCGTTAATACTTGCGATAATCAATATACTTTGATTTTGGTCGTCCAGGGCTTTAACAGGTTCTGTGTACGCCTCTTCTGGGTATATTGAGAATCGTAGTGTATTGGGTGTGATGTCGAGATGGAAGTATCACTCCAGTCATAGTGGAGATGATGATCACGTAGGATACGGAACTGGTGCTCTTTTATGCTGCAGCTATCGGGATAATATGACTAGGTAATGTTTATCCGATTATAGACACTAGTTACCAGAGATTTAATATGTGCTTCGTACGGGGCAGAAACAATTCCAGCCCCAGGCCTTGCACGTGACATCCGATATTGGATCGAAATACGCAATACTACGTATACTACGCCTGATATAGATCACATATTCCTTTAAGAATATTTCTGGAGAATTGGGTAGGCACGATGCTTTGCTAGAAGCCAACCATGTATTGTAAATCGGTAAAAACGTAGTACTAGGTACGTACGTGTTCGGATAGTCCGACGACCGGATTTACTGCCAACATATCCGGGGATGTCATGGGTCGCTTCCCGAAGATTCACCGATGATGTATGACTCGCACTTTATTAATCTGGGATTAATTAGTATAGAGACAAAATTAATCTGGGATTAATTACGGAGATATTTTATCTGGGATAAATTATTATTTAAAAAAGAGAGAACGATTAATTTGGAATTAATCGATAAAATTATATATTCGATATATTATACGAAATTGGATTTCGACGCATAATTAAAATTGGATTTTAATTCGGGCGAACGAGTTAATTTAGAATTAATTCGTCAGTGATGTGAATAGCAATTTTTCTAGGCAAAATTATTTAATTAAATTTGATTTAATTACATCGCAACTGAAAATTCGTTAATTCGGAATTAGCGAACCCTAGACCGAGAGTGTTTGCGGGCCCACTCGTATTTGGAATTCAAGTGCGGCCCACAAGTCACATCAAGCGTCAAATCACTAGTCAATCAATTGATGTGACGTCTAGTCACTTTGAGTGATGTGATAACTTGTCACTTGTGATTGATGGTGGTAGTTGGTAATCATTTATTACTTTTTGGCTCCAAATTTGGTTGACCTTTTTTGAAAAGGCAAATACCAAATTTTGGTATATGTTTTAATTGTTTTTAGAAATCAATGAAGTGTATTAGATACACAACTCTCAACCAAAACATTCTCTCATTCTCTATCTCTCGGCCAAGAGGCCATTTCTCTCTTTTGTTCTCTAAAAACCGTGAGCAAGGAGAAGCAATATGGGAAATTTTGTGGCAAATTTTTCCAATGCTAGCACATGAAGAGTCATCCTAAGGTGATAGGGAACTAACTTATGAGCATGGAATCACCACACAAAGCTTGCAACTTGGAGATCCATCCATGGAGTTGACTGATTTTTTGGAGCACAAAATGGAGCAAATGCCGTGAGCCACCTTGGAGGAAAGCTTGAAGATTTTTTATTGTTCCTCACATCGCAAAAGCCGATCAATGTAAGTATGATTCCGCCATACTTCTTTGTTGTATTCGCACATGATTTCTGTCTTGAATTGATCATTGGGACTAACTAGAAACCCAACATAAATAGCTCATACTGAATTAATCAGTTGAGACTTATAAGTGGCGTTGTTGTCTGGGACACATTTAACAAGACTCATGTATCCACACTTTTGAAGAATGGATACTAGGATGGATTTGATTCTATTCAAATAATATCTACGAATCTAGTTTATTAGGCAAAATGCCTAAAACACCTTTTTACTTGGTAAAAGTGTAAGTGCCACCGATCTGTTAGCCCTCGTTCATAGTGACGTAAGTGGGCCCATGTCTAGCTAGGCTAGATGTGGATATGAATACTTCGAAACCTTTACGGATGTGGCATCGCGTTATGGTTATGTGTTTCTTGTGAAACACGAATCGAAAACTTTTGATAAATTCAAAGAGTTTCGACACGAAGTAGACAGACAGATCGGCTAAAGTATTAAAACCGTCACGGTTAGACCATGATGGAAAATACTTAAGCAATAAGTTTCTCAAATACTTGAAAGAGTATAGTATTCTTTCAATGAGGACTCCTCCCGGAACACATTAGTCTGATGGTGTGTCCGAACGGAGAAACCGAATTTTGTTGGACATAATAAGGTTAATCATGAGTCGCTCTGAGCTACCATTTTCCTTATAGGGATACGCATTAACAGTGCAAAACTTATTTTGAAAAAGGTTCCATAAAAATCTATTTGACAGACTTCATATTAGATATGAACATGAAAGAAACCGGGTTTCTCATTCCTGAAGATTTGGGAATGTTGGGCATATGTTTGGATGATACCAAACTAGAACCCAAATTGGATAAGTGCCTAATGTGTAGGTTATCCAAGGATAACCAAAGTATAGTACTTATACATCTCACAAGAGAACAATGTAATTGTTGCTCGCCATGCGGTTTTCCTAAGAGGAATACCTATATGCAGTGGTAAATGGGAGGAAAGTAAAACTTGATGAAAATCGTAGTAATACTATTCTAGGCACTGATTCCTTAATGGAACACAAATAGTTCATCAAGGATGTAACTATACCAATAATTTTCGAATACATAAGAACCGCAATAGTCGGAGAGAGTCAGAAAATAACCTGGGAGGTATGGGTTTCTGATCTCACCTCGTAAAGATGTCAATCTTATTGAGGAATACAAACTGACTACGTATAAGGAAGTGATACAAGGTATCGACTCCCTATTATGGAAAAGTACCATGAAGTTTGAAATGGATTCCATGTAAACCAACCAAGTTTGGATACTAGTTGATGTACCGAAAGGCATTGTGCCTATTGGTACTATATAAGTCTTCAAGAAAGACATACATGGAAGGCAACATACCAACGTACTAAGCTGAGCTTGTAGCGGAAAGGTATCGTTATCAACATTGTGTCGATTACAACGAAACCTTTTACCTGTTGCCTTGGTTAAATCCATTTGGATAATGCTTGCTAATTCTGCATGTTTCATTTATGAAATATGGCAGCTGAAGGTCAAAATCGCTTTCCTTAAACAAAAACCTTTTGGAGGATGTTTATAACATCCTGACGGTTTTGTCGTACCAAAACGAGCAAACAAGGTTTGCGAGTTAATTCGATCCATTTATGGATTGAAGCAAACATATCGTTCTTGGAACAATCATTTTGATGTAATCATAATGGTATATGATTTAATTCAAAACAAAAATGATTATTGTGTATATAAGGAGGTTAGTGGGAGCACACTGACAGTGATGTCCTAAATAATGATGATATGTCATTTATTGGAAATGATATTCCCATAATACAATCGGTGAAAGCTTGGCTTTCAAGAAAATTCTCCGTAGAATTCTTGGGAGAAACAACCTTTATTCTAGGAATAAAGATCTACTGGGATAGATCTAAAGGTTGTTGGCACTCTCCGAGAACTCGTACATTGAAATAAATGTACGCGACCTGGTGTCTCATATGCTTTAAGCATATGGAGTCACAATCGGGCCAATCCAAGTGATAGTCACTGGATTGATGTTAAGAACATCCTTTAGTATCTTAGATGAACTAAGGATGCTTTCTTAATCTGTGGAGAATGAGAACTTGAAGTGACTGGGTTCACTGATGCAAGTTTCCTAACCGATATAAACGACTATAAATCGTAACAAAGGTACTATATAGTTTGAATAATGGAACAGTGAGCTGGAAATCTTCCAAGCAAGATACGGTTGCCGAATAAACAACAAAAGTGGATTATAGCTATAGCTGAGGCAACAATAGAAGCCTTTTGGATCGATAATAATCCTAATCAAATTAGAAGTAGTTCTGTTAGCAGTGAGCTAGGCTACAACACAGACTAAATAATTAATGGTCTCATCAACGATCCAGATATATACTTCAAATATTTATCTGATTCGTTCGGATCATACATCGTGGCGAAGTAATGATCGAATAAATCGCATCAGATGATAACCTTGCAAATCCACTGACGAAAGCATTTTCTCAGCAAAAGTTTGAGCGAACCGTACATAGTTCGGGTGTAGGACACTTGAGTGATTGGATATAGGCCAAGTGGGAGATTGTAGGACACTTGAGTGATTGGATATGGTGTTGTTGTACAAATTAACTATGTGACAAAGGAAATTGCCCTTTTATCATTTGTAATTGGATTACCTAGATGTATAAATGATAAAAGGTCCATATGATTAGTTCCAGATTGAGATGATATGAGACAGTATCAATCCACGAAGGTTTAATCATTAAATATCCCTAGTCGGAGTATTATCGAGATTGGACATCGATAATGCGTAAAAGTCTAGTATTACACTTGTGCGCGTTGTGGGAGCATAACGACATAGTTCTCATATATTTGGGTATAGGATACTCATGCAAGTGTAATAGGAGGTTGTGTTTACCGATGGTACGAGAACAGCTTCACTCTGGATAGACCCCTCGGAATTCCATTGGTAGTATGACTATGTGTCTATGGAAGTCCGAATCAGGGTAGGTGTATTTGGTCTTAACTTGAGACTTGCACCGCTAATACTTGCGACAATCAATATGCTTTGGTTTTGGTCGTTCAGGGCTTTAATAGGTTCTGTGTACGCCTCTTCTGGGTATATTGAGAATCGTAGTGTATTGGGTGTGATGTCGAGATGGAAGTATCACTCCAGTCATAGTGGAGATGATGATCACGTAGGATACGGAACTGGTGCTCTTTTATGCTGCAGCTATCGGGATATTATGACTAGGTCATGTTTATCCGATTATAGAGACTAGTTACCAGAGATCTGATATGTGCTTCGTACGGGGCAGACATAATTCCAGCCCCAGGCCTAGCACGTGACATCCGATACTGGATCGTAATACGCAATACTACGTATACTACGCCTGATATAGATCACATATTCCTTTAAGAATATTTCTGGAGAATTGGGTAGGCACGGTGCTTTGCTAGAAGCCAACCATGTCTTGTAAATCGGTAAAAACGTAATACTAGGTACGTACGTGTTCGGATAGTCTGACGACCAGATTTACTGCCAACATATCCGGGGATCTCATGGGTCGCTTCCCGAAGATTCACCGATGACGTATGACTCGCACTTTATTAATTTGGGATTAATTAGTAGAGAGAGAAAATTAATCTGGGATTAATTACTGAGATATTTTATCTGGTATAAAATATTATTAAAGAGAGAGAACGATTAATTTGGAATTAATCGATAAAATAATATATTCGATATATTATACGAAATTGGATTTCGACGCGGAATTAAAATTAGATTTTAATTCGGGCAAACGAGTTAATTTAGAATTAATTCGCTAGTGTCGTGAATAGTAATTTTGCTAGGGATAATTATTTAATTAAATTTGATTTAATTACGTCGCAACGGAAAATTCAATAATTCGGAATTAGCGAACCCGAGCCCGGGAGTGTTTGCGGCCCCACTCGTATTTCGAATTCAAGTGCGGTCCACAAGTCAAATCAAACGTCAAATCACTAGTCAATCAAGTGATGGAAGTCACATCACTTTGAGTGAAGTGATGCTTGTCATCATTGATTGATGTGAATAGTTGATAGGGGTGGTTGAAGACTTAAAGTCTTGTACCATTTTTTTGAATTTTGAAAAATGGTAATTGTTTTTGGTAATTGTTTTTGGAAATCAAATAAGCCAAAAATATATATTACACACATTTTTCTCTTCCCTCATCTCTCTCCCTTACACGGTTTGGGAACCCTTTTTTCCCTCTGTTGGTTTCTATGATTAGTCCCAAGATCATATTGAACAATGAAACATGAATGAATAACGAAGAAGTATGGCGGAAACACACTTACATCGATCGGTTTTGGATGCGTCAAACAATAAAATTTTTCCCCTCCTAGCAGTCCAAGATTCGGCCAAGGCAGTCCACAATGCTCCAAGCTTTGTTTTGTCTTTCCAAGCTCTTGAATAGGTTTCCCTATCACCTCTTGATGATCCTTGAAGAGTGCTAGCCCTTAGTGAATTTTTGCTACAAAACTTCACACATTTTCTTCACAAAATTCGGCTAAGAAATGAAGAAAATGGAGAGCCAAAAATTGTCACAGGTTTCGGCAATTTGGGAGAGAGAAGAAGATGAAGATTTGATTTCTAAAATCAATATTAATTGTTTCAAAAACAATTGTAAATGATATACCAAACCTTGGTTGGTATATGTCTTTCACCTCACTTGATTTGGAGTGTTTTACACTCTTTAACCAACCCACCAAAACCCATCAAGCTAAAGTGAATTAGTTGACTAGTGATGTGATGGTTGATGTGACATGTGGGCCCCACTCGATTCCAAATGCGAGTGGGCCCACAAATACTCCCGGGCTCGGGTTCGCTAATTTCGAATTAACGATTTTCCGTCGCGACGTAATTAAATCGAATTTAATTAAACAATTAAGCATAGAAAAATTACTATTCACGTCGCTTACGAATTAATTCCAAATTAACTCGTTTGCCCGAATTAAAATCTAATTTTAATTCCTCATCGAAATCTAATTTCGAATAATATATCGAATATATTATTTTAATGATTAATTTCAAATTAATCTTTCTCTCTCTTTAAATAGTACTTTATCCAAGATAAAGTCTCTCCGCAATTAATCCCAAATTAATTTAGCTCGAATCATACATCATCGGTGAATCTTCGGGAAGCGACCCAAGAGAACCAGTTCTGAATCCCTGCGTGATCATCATCTCCATATGTCTGAAGTGATACTTTCGTCTTGACATCACATCCAATACACTACGATTCTCAATAAACCCAGAAGAGGCGTACACAGAACCTGTTAATGCCCTGGACGACCAAAACCAAAGTTTACCGATTGTCGCAAGTACTAGCGATGCAAGTCTCAGGTTAAGACCAAATACACCTACCCTGAAGCGGACTCCCATAGACACATATACATACTACCAATGGGATTCCGCGGGGTCTATCCAGAGCGAAGCTATTTTCCGTACCATCGGTAAAACACAACCTCCTATCGCACTTGCATAAGTATCCTATACTTAAATATATGAGAACTATGTCGTTCTGCCCTCATAACGCGCACAAATACCATTTATATATGAAAGTAAATAAATTACAAAACGGTAAAAGGCAATTTCATTACTACATAGTTAATTTTGTACATAAACACAATGTCTTTTACAAACAGTGACGCTATGGGTCATAACTGTCCAACAATCTCCCACTTGGCCTATAGCCAGTCACTCAAGCATCTAATACCTCAACTATGTACATGTCGCTCAAACTTTTGCTGAGGAATAGCTTTCGTCAGCGGATCTGCCATGTTGTCATCTGATGCGACCTTCACATCACCACGATGTATGATCTCACGTATCAGATGGAAACGTCGAAGAACATGTCTGTGCTATAGCTCTGTTATTGTCACAATACAATGGAACGGGCTCAGCTGCCAACGGAACTACTCCTAATCTAATTAGGAATTTTTGGATCCAAACTGCTTCATTTGCTGCTTCAGCTGCAGCAATGTACTCCGCTTCTAATGTTGAATCCGCAACAGTCTCTTGCTTGGAAGATTTCCAGCTCACTACTCCGTTATTCAAACAAAATATGTACCCGGATTGCGACTTGCAGTCGTCTTTGTCGATTTGGAAACTTGCATCGGTATACCCAGTTACCTCAAGTTCTCCATCTCCATAGATTAAGAAAGCATCATTAGTTCTTCTAAGATACTTTAGGATATTCTTAACCGTCATCCAGTGACCTTCACCTGGATCGGCCTGATAGCGACTACACATGCTCAAAGCATAAGAGACATCAGGTCGCGTAGATATCATGTCATACATGATCAATCCTACTGTTGGAGTTTACTAAGGTCCTAAGGATTAATAAACAAGCATGAACATGTGTGAATACAATCGAGAAAGTCACGGAATACTCACATCGATCGGTTGAGCGACGCGTGAAGCAACAAAAATTTCATTTTCTGCCTTGTACTGCTTACGACAATGAGCTGCAACACCCCACTGGTTTCGGCTTTGCGGATCAACTTCGTCAAGCTCCAAGCTTCGTGATTTGATTCCCGGCTCATGGGTGGACTTCCCTATCACCTTCGCATGTCTCTCGGAGTGCTAGCTCTCTTGATTTTTGCCACAAAAACCAAGCACTTTGCTTCCCTATTTTTTAAAACTCTCGGCAGTTCACTGAACTAGAAGAAAGAAAAAATGGCAGTCCCTTGGGCGAAAATGAGAGATGAGATGAGAGAATAAAAATTGTGATGGATTTGGAAAAGTGTATCTAATACCCTTATACAATTTCCAAATAAATTTAGCAATTTATTTACTTTCAAAAAGTCAAACATTAATGCCAACAACCAATCTATCACTATTCACATCATTCAAGTTGTCAAGTCACATCACTCAAAGTGACAAGTGATTTGACGCTTGATGCGACTAATGATTTGATGCTTGATTTGACTTGCGTGCCGCACTCAAATTCGAAATGCGAATGCGCTCGTAAACAATCCCGGGCTTGGGTTCGCTAATTCCAAATTAACGAATTTTCCGTTGCGTCGTAATTAAATGATTACGCCTAGCGAAATCACTATTCACGTCGCTAACGAATTAATTCTAAATTAACTCGTTCGCCATATTAAAATATAATTTTAATTCCGCGTCGAAATCCAATTTCTTTTAATATATCGAATATATTAATTTACCCGATTAATTCCGAATTAATCGTTTTCTCTCTTTAAATGATATTTTATCCCAGATAAAATATCTCCGCAATTAATCCCAGATTAATTTTCTCTCTTATCTTATTAATCCCAGATTAATAAAAAGTGCGAGTCATACGTCATCAGTGAATCTTCGAGAAGTGACCCATGAGATCCCCGGATATGTTGGCAGTAAATTCGGTCGTCGGACTATCCGAACACATAAGTACCTAGTACTACGTTTGAACCGATTTACAAGACAAGGTTGGCTTCTAGCAAAGCGCCATGCCTACCCAATTCTCCAGAAATATCCTTACAGGAATAAAGGATCTATATCAGGCGTAGTATACGTAGTATTGCGTATTTCGATCCAGTATCGGATGATCACATGCAAGGCCTGGGGCTGGTACAGTGTCTGCCCCGTACGAAGCATATATCGGATTACGAGCAACTAGTCTCTTTATTATCGGATAATCATGACCAAGTCATATTATCCATACGGTTGCAACCTTTTTAAGAGAACTAGTTATGTATCCCTACGCGATCATCATCTCCTTATGACTGGAGTGACACTTCCATCTTGACATCATACCCAACACACTACGATTCTCAATATACCCAGCATAGGCGTACACAGAACCTGTTAAAGCCCTGGACGACCGCAACCAAAGTATACTGATTGTCGCAAGTGTTAGCGGTGCAAGTCTCGGGTTAAGACCAAATACACCAACCCTGATTTCGAACTTCCATAGACACATAGTCATACTACCAATGGAATTCCGAGGGGGTCTATCCAGAGCGAAGCTGTTTCCCGTACCATCGGTAAAACACAACCTCCTATTACACTTGCATGAGTATCCTATACCCAAATATATGAGAACTATGTCGTTGTGCCCTCACAACGCGCACAAGTGTAATACTAGTCTTTTACGCATTCAGATGTCCAATCTCGATAATGCTCTGACTAGGGATATTTAATGATTTATCCTTTGTGGACTGATACTGTCTCATATCATTCTCAATCTAGGAACAAATCATAGGGATCTCTCATCATTTATACATCTAGGTGATCTAATCACAAATGATAAGAGTGCAATCTCCTTTGTCACATAGTTAATTTGTACAACAAAACCATGATCTGTACAAATAGTGACGCTATGGGTCATAATTGTCCAACAATCTCCCACTTGGCCTATAGCCAGTCCCTCGAGTGTCTAACACCCGAACTATGTACGGTTGGCTCAAACTGTTGAGGAAAGGCTTTCGTCAGCGGATTTGCATGACTATCATTTGATGCGATTTATTCGATCATCACATCGCCACGATGTATGATCCGAACGAATTAGATGAATATCGAAGTATGTATCTGGATCATTGATGAGACCGTTAATTCTTTAGCCTGTGTTGCAGCCTAGCTCAGCTGCTAACAGAATTATATCTAATCTAATTAGATTTGTTTATCGACCCAGAAAGCTTCTATTGCCGCCTCAGCTACATCAATAACCCGCATTTGTTGTTTATTCAGTAACAGTATCTTGCTTGGATGATTTCCAGCTCACTGTATCGTTATTCAAACTGTATAGTACCGTTTGCGACTTTTAGTCATCTTTATCGGTTAGGAAACTTGCTACAATGATCCCAGTCACTTCAAGTTCTCCATCTCCATAGATTAAGACATCATTCTTATATCTTTAAGATACTAACGGATGTTCTTAACATCAATCCAGTGACTATCACATGGATTGGCCTGATTGTGAATCCATATGTTCAAAGCGTATGAGACACCAGGTCGCGTACATTTTTCAATGTACGGGTTTCTCGGAGAGTTTTCTCGAAAGCCAAGCTTTCACCGATTGTTTTTATGGGAATATCATTTCCAAGAAATGACATATATTTTCATTATTCATAGGACATTTAATTTTCAGTGCGCTCCCACTAACCCTCTTATATACACAAGAATCATTTTCGTTTTGAATTAAATCATAAAATATTATGATTACATCAAAACGATAATTCCAAGAACCTATGTTTGCTTCAATCCAAACATGGATCGAATAACCCGCAAACCTTGTTTGCTTGTTATGGTACGAAAAAACTGACAGGATGTTGTAAACATCCTCCGATTTTCCCGTTAACCTGACATATTTCATAAATGAAACATGCAGCTTTTGCAAACATTATCCAAATGGATTTACCGTGGCAACAGGTAAAAGGTTGAATCGTAATCAACACAATGTTGATAACGATACCTTTCCGCTAAAAGCCTAGCTTAGAACGTTGGTATGTTGCCTTCAATGTATGTCTTCCTTGAAGACTTAAAAAGTACCAGTAGGCACAATGCCTTGCGGTACATCAACTAGTATCCAAACTTTTTGATATACATGGAATCCATTTCGGACTCATGAAACTTTGTCATAATAGGGAGTCGATACCTTGTATCACTTCCTCATACGTAGTCAGTTTGTATACCTCAATAAGATTGACATCTTTATAAGGTGAGATCAGAAACCCATACCCTAGGTTGTTTTCTGACTCTCTCCGATATACGTGGTTCTTGTGTATTCAAAGATTAATGGTAATAGTTTCATCCATGTTGAAATATTTATGATCCATTAGGAATCGATGCCTGGAATAGTATTACTCCGATTTTCATTGAGTTTTACTATCCTCCCACTTACCACTGCATATAGGTATTCCTCTCAGGAAAACCGCATGGTGAACAACAATCTAATTGTTCTCTTGTGAGTTGTATAAGTACAATACTTTGGTATCCCTAGGATAACCTACATTAGGCACTTATCCAATTTGGGTTTTAGTTTGGTTTCATCCAAACATATGCCTAGCATTCCCAAATTATCAGGAATGTGAAACCCGGTTTCTTTCCCGTTCATATCTAATATGTAATTTGTCAAACAGATTTTTATGGAACCTTATTCTAAATAAGTTCTGCACTGTTAATGCTTATCTGTTGAAGGAAATGGTAGCTCAGAGCGACTCATGATTAACCTTATCATGTCCAACAAAATTTGGTTACTCTGTTCGGACACACCGTCAAACTAACGTGTTCCGGGAGGTGTCCTCATTTGAAAGAATACTTTACTCTTTCAAGAATATTAGAAACTTATTGCTTAAGTATTTTCCATTACGGTCTTACCGTGACGGTATAATACTATAGCCGATCTGGTTGTCTACTTCGTGTCAAAACTTTTAAAAGTTTCCGATTTGTGTTCCAAAATGAAACACATAACCATAACGCAATTTCTATTCCAAGGACAATCCTCAGATTCATTTCCCAATCAGCAAAGTTTATGCCCTTGAAGACATTTTCGCCCATGATAATGTCTCGGACATTTCCCTTTCCTGTCATTTTGATTACGATAGTCTAACTATCTAATCAACGATATATGGGTACAGTCTAACTGTTACAAGAAAAATAACATTATATTAGTCCAACTAATAAAATAATTTTGACGAAATAATTATGAAAGCGCGTAAAGCTAAGTATCTGAATGAAATTGCAAATTCAATACTAGCCTCCCACTATTTTTCGGCGAGCCTCTAACCCTCTGTCGAGTACTCAGGAAACCTAGTTTCCTAGTGGGCCAGGATCCCGTTAAATAACACACAACCTTGACTTTGGCCAACAAGCTGTATGATATTTAACTAGGTAGATCTCGAAGATCAATTGGATCTAATCCAATTCCTAGATCCGATAGGTGAACATCCAAGTCTGAAACATATATACAATATATATGCCAATATATCTAATATATTTTCCTAACCTTTTTCCTCTGAATCAACTAAGCCTTGGCTTTGGCACAACAAGCTTAATGATTCTAGTTAAGCGGGACCCATTGACATGGAAAGTTTCGTAATCAATGTCGATGGACAATAAGTGATCTTGATTTTGGCCAACAAATCACGACTTGGACAAGACACCGATATGGAATAAAACTCTCATGATTCAAACACATCCACAATTGACAAAGGTCTTGACTTTGGCCAACAAACCAATGCCAACTTTGGATCTTGAGTAAGAATCACTCAATGGAAGGAAAAAACGCTTAATATGATTTGAGGGTTTTTTCGCGTAAATTGGCAACCAATTTATTATCTTTGTTAAGGTCTCATCATACACCCTTAAGCATGCTTCTAAAACATCATAAGGCACGAAAGTAAATTAATAACAATATGCGGATGGATATTTAAACAGATTGTTCCTAGAACAAATAGCTCAATTTCCTCTCCTCGGCTAGCACTATTCTACTTCTACCCAATTACATAATACAATAATAGAAACCTCATTACATTGAGGGGAATTTAGTGAGAAGAGAATACAAAGAGATAATAAGAGATAAGGCTGGACACGCAGGTCCAATTTATAAATTCTGAATTTACAACAATTTCTAAAATTGCCATTTCCCTTCTAATATCCATCCGATATACGCTATTCATTCAACACATCCATATATTCATTCATAGCATGCATTACAACCAATCTAATCCAATTAATTAGTCTTTAATTATGTGACCATCCAATGTTCAAACAACGATTTGATTTTGCGCGAGTCCAACTCGTTTGAGAATAAGTACTCAAAGTACGAATTCTTGAATTATATCGAACTACTCGTTAAATCTAATTTAAGTCGTATTCAATACTAATTCATTTATTTAATTCCAAATTAAATATATTTACACTTTTTAATGCGCTTTAACGACTTAGATTCCAAATCTAATCCTATCGGGTCTCAAAGCCCAACTAACATCCAATGTTCGTTTAATTAAAGTCCGATGGGCTTTCAATTGATTTTAAAAGGCATGGGCTTTGGTCAATGTGGGTCAAACCCAATTACCAAGCCCAAGTAAGGAATCACCCTCATTTGCCATAAAACCAATATGAAGCCCATAAGGCCCAATTAAACTTTAAAGCCCATTAACCAAATTTTAAAAATTCCAAATTTATAACTTAGTTAATTAAAGTGTAATACATCAATTAATTAACTAAATCAATATTTCCAAAATATAATTTACCAATTAATTATGTATCTAATTGTTCAATTATTGTCCAACAATTTTTGAATAAAAAATCAAGTCCATACATGCCATATAGCTCTCGGCCAAGGTAAGCTTTTAAGTCTGATTTCGTTTTTCAATCCGAACGAATTACAAATCGACTTTTCATTTGTTTCAACTCATCCAATGATCATAAAAAAAAAAATCCAAGAGCCTAAGGTACTTAAAGTATTCAGCCAAGCCATAAGGTGGGGCAAATTTTGATCCAATCACAATTTGTTGAAATTGATCCAATCACATCTCATTTCATCAACATACTGTTGGACAATTATGACCACGGAGATTGCACAGATCACGGTGTTGTTGTACAAATTAACTATGTGACAAAGGAGATTGCACTCTTATCATTTGTGATTAGATCACCTAGATGTATAAATGATAGGAGGTCCCTATGATTTGTTCCTGGATTGAGAATGATATGAGATAGTATCAATCCACGAAGGATAAATCATTAAACATCCCTAGTCAGAGCATTATCGAGATTGGACATCGATGAATGCGTAAAAGACTAGTATTACACTTGTGCGCGTTGTGAGGGCACAACGACATAGTTCTCATATATTTGGGTATATGATACTTATGCAAGTGTAATAGGAGGTTGTGTTTCATCGATGGTACGGGAAACAGCTTCGCTCTGGATAAGACCCCCTCGAAATTCCATTGGTAGTATGACTATGTTTCTATGGAAGTCCGAAATCAGGGTAGGTGTATTTGGGCTTAACCTGGGACTTGCACCGCTAATACTTATGACAATCAATATACTTTGGTTGTGGTCGTCCAGGGCTTTAACAGTTTCTGTGTACGCCAATACTGGGTATATTGAGAATCGTAGTGTGTTGGGTGTGATGTCAATGCGGAAGTGTCACTACAGTCATATGGAGTTGATGATCGCGTAGGGATACATAACTGGTTCTCTATATAAAGGTTGCAACCGTCGTTATAATTTGACTTGGTCATGATTATCCGATATTAAAGAGACTGGTTGCTTGTTATCTGATATATGCTTCGTACGGGGCAGACACTGTACCAACCTCAGGCCTTGCATGTGATCATCTGATACTGGATAGAAATACACAATACTACTTATACTACGCCTGATATAGATCCTTTATTCCTGTAAGGATATTTCTATAGAATTGGGTAGACATGGCGTTTTGCTAGAGGCCAACCTTGTCTTGTAAATCGGTAAAACGTAGTATGAGGTACTTACGTGTTCGGATAGTCCGACGACCGAATTTACTGTCAACATATCCGGGGATCTCATGGGTCGCTTCCCAAAGATTCACTGATGACGTATGACTCGTACTTTAATTAATCTGGGATTAATTGGATGAGAGAGAAAATTAATCTGGGATTAATTGCGGAGATATTTTATCTGGGATAAAATATCATTTAAAAGAGAGATAACGGTTAATTTGGAATTAATCGAGAAATTAATATATTGATTTATTAAACGAAATTGGATTTCGACGCGGAATTAAAATTAGATTTTAATTCGGGCGAACGAGTTAATTTAGAATTAATTCGTTAGCGATGTGAATAGTGATTTCGCTAGGCGTAATCATTTAATTACGTCGCAATGGAGAATTCATTAATTTGGAATTAGCGAACCCGAGCCCGAGATTATTTGTGAGCGCATTCGCATTTCAATTCGAGTGCGGCACGTCAAATCAAGCGTCAAATCACTAGTCGCATCTAGCGTCACATCAAACGTTAAATCACATGTAACTTTGAGTGATGTGACACTTGATTGATTGATGTGATTGATTGAGTTGATAGATGTGACTTGATGTTGGTGGTTGAAAGCATTTATGCTTGACTTTTGGAAAGAGAAAAGTTGTAATTAATTTTGGAAATTAATGGTTGTGTATTAGATACACCTTTCTCCACCAAAACCACATAACTCTCTCTTCTCTATTCTCTCCCTCTCTCACGCCCATGGGGCTGCACATTTCTTCTGTTCTTGGCAGTGAACTGTCGTGGAGTTGAAGAAGAAAAGGGAAGCAAGTGCTTGGTTTTTGTTGCAAAAATCAAGAGAGCTAGCACTCCGAGAGACATGCGAAGGTGATAGGGAAGTCCACCCATAAGCCGGGAATCGTTCAACGAAGCTTGGAGCTTAGATTCTTGAAGATGAAAGCCGAAAATGGTGGACTGCAGTGGCTTACTACCGTGAGCTTCACAGTGGGCAGAAAATCATTTTGTTCGTTGGAGCGTCGCTCAACCGATCGATGTGAGTATTCCGCAACTCCCTCGTTGTATTCACACATGTTCATGCTTGTTTTATGATCCATGGGACCCTTAGAATCTCCAACAATGGTATCAGAGCTTGGTTAAAAGCATGAAAAAATTTAGGGCTTAAAATTGGGCAAACTTGATTTTGAACATGTTTAATGAAATTGGATGATTTAGAATGCTTAAAGTATGTTTAATTGATGATTGATGGGATCAATTTGATGAAATTATGTTTGGAACAAATTTCCCCAATATTTTGGTCATGGCCGAATATAATGCCCTATAATGATCTTGGTGATTTTTTATTTTTGATTCATTGGATGAGTTGAAATCATTCGAGAATGTGATTTAATGTCGATTGTGGAATTAATTGGATTGAAACCGAATCGGAAAAAAATTCCCTATGAAAGCCGAGAGTCAAGAAGCATGATTGGGTTTGATTTTTGATTAATTTGTGTTAGACACTAATTGATGTAGATGAGCATGATTAATTAGCCTAATTTGTGTTTTGGAAATAATGATTTGGGTGATTAATTATGTTAATGCACTTTGATTAATTAAATTGTAAAATTGGATTTTAGTAATTTAGTTAATTGGGCCTTAAATTGGATTTGGGCTTGAAATGTTGTAAATGGGCTTATTGGGATTTGTTGTACAAAGTTGGGTTAAGGCAAATTGGATTGGATCCAATTGGGCCCAAAACCGCATCCATAAAGCCCAAATGCGACTTAATGGACCTTTAAAGTTTAATTGGGCCTAATGTGCCAAAATTGATTTCTAGGCTTATGGGGTAACTCCCGGATTGGACTTTGGTTATTGGGTTCAACCCGAGTTGACCAAAAGTCCACCCCTTAAGAAATTAATTAAAAGCCCATTGGACTTTAATTAAATTAACGTTGGACGTTAAACGGGCTTTGAGACCCGTAACGATTAAATTTGGAATTTAAGTCATAAAAGGTTTATTAATAAAGTGTAGTATTTAATTTGGAATTAAATAGTGAATTAGAATTAAATACAAATTGAATTGGATTTAATTGTGTAGTTTAATTTAATTCGAGAATTCGTACTTTGAGTACTTATTCGCAAAACGAGTTTGACTCGAGCAAAATCAAATCGTTGTTTGAACATTGGGTGATCACTAATTATCAGATTAATTAATTTGATTAGATTGATTGATAGCATGCTTGTGTGAATACATGGTTACGATGCATGAATAATGTATATCAGATGGATATTAGATGGGTGGGGCAATTAGAGAAATTGTTGTAATAAATTTGATTTATTAATTAGACCTGCGTGTCCAGCCTTATTACCTCCTATTCTTTGTATTCTCTTCTCACCTATTCCCCTCAATGTAATGAGGTTTCTTTAGAAGTGTAGTGTAACGGGTAGAAGGAATATTATGCTAGCGGGAGAGAAAAGGGAGAGATTTGATCTAGGATCAATGTGTAAAGTATCCATCCGCATATCATTATTACTTTATTTATATGCGCTTTATTATGTGTTTAGAATGCATGTTTAAGGGTGTATGATGATGAGACCTTAACAAAGATAATAAATTGGTTGCCAATTTGCACACGAAAACCCTCACAAAATATTAAGCGTCTTTCCTTCCATTGAGTGATTCTCACTCAAGATCCGAGACTGGCATTGGTTTGTTGGCCAAAGTCAAGGCCTTTGTCCGTTGAGGATGTGTTTGAATCACGAGAGCTTTGTTCCATATCAGTGTCTTGTCCAAGTTGTGGTTTGTTGGCCAAAGTCAAGACCATTTCTTGTCCATCGACATTGATTACGAAGCTTTCCATGGTTAATGGGTCGCGCTTAACTGGGATCACTAAGTTTGTTGTGCCAAAGCCAAGACTTAGTTGATTCAGAGGAAAAAGGTTAGGTAATACATTGGATGTATTGGCATATATAAGATATATGTTTCGGACTTGGATGTCCCCCTACCGGATCTAGGAATTGGATTGGATCCAATCGATCTTAGAGATCTACCTAGTTAATTATCATACAATTTGTTGGCCAAAGTCAAGATTGTGTGATATTTAACGGGATCCTAGCCCACTAGGAAACACGGTTTCCCGAGTACTCGACAGAGGCTTAGAGGCTCGCCGAAAAATAGTGGGAGGCAAGAATTGAATTTGCAATATTGTTTAATTACTTGCCATACGCGCTCAAAAAAATATCATTCGTCGTTATAAATTAAATGTTAGTTGGACTAATATTTAAATGTTGTTTTAATAAATAGTTGGACTATATTCAAACTTTTCATTTATAGTTGATTTTATAATTGGATTATAGTAATCAATATAATTGATTTTAATCTATTAAAATTATAGTTGATTAAATAGTTGGACTATTGTAATCATTATAATAAATAGTACCGATAATCGTTGATTAAATAATTGGACTATTAAAATCAAGATTAAATTGAAAGATTATCATTTAAAACATAATCCTAAGGAAAATGTATTTAATTGGTTTAATTTCAGGATGGTCCTGGAAAAACTAATAAATTATTTTATTTGATAAAATAACATATTATGCCTAAGCCCGGAGTTAAGCAAATAGTAGAGCATAATCTTTGGAAGATTTATGTGATGATAACTTTAGCGCTTAATCCATTAAGCTTGTCGCAGTAGACTCCTTAATTTCTTAATCAGAACTAAGGATTAGATCCTTAAAGTATGATAAAGAAATTGAAGGATCTTCATAAATATATCTTTAGATTTTAGAAGTACTAAATTGCAATAAATAACTCTTGGAGAGTTAATGACTATTCTCAAGGAGATAAAGTCAAAACTTTGCAATTAGGCAAGTAGTTCGATATTCCAGAAACCCCGAGGCTTAGCCAAAGGCTACTGGAATGTGAAAAAAGGGCAAAGGCAAAATCATTATAATCTTCAGGGAAGATAAATGACATATCCTAAAATGTCTGCCTAAAATGTGGCAAACGGGATCGCGGAAGCGTGACTGCCGTTTGGACAAAGCAGACATGAAGGAATTGAAGAACGAGCAAGGCTATGACTTCAAATATATTTGTCATAAATGTATTCACTACTAGTATTAAAATTGGATTTTAGATACTTAGTGTGATATATATATATTGATGTTCAGAATCTGCAATGAGCAGGATACTGACCTCAATTGAGATTTATCTGCGAATTGGAAACGGGACGAAAGTCGCTGTTTTAACCGTAGATACCTAAGTTTAGGAACTATCTTTGGGTGTGTACCTAAATTTGAAAACTGTTATAATGTAACTAGTTTGACTAGATACATTATCTTTATATCAGTGTTTGACCCGCTGCGGGTGAATCTTTATATTCTAGAACACTAAAGTGTTTTATTATATAAAGATGATATTGAGATAAACACATTAGATGTGAATAAAAAAATTTATATTATGAATATAAATAAAATCTCAAAGGTATAACATGACAAACAAATAGCTCAAACTGATTTGATCAGATGAAACTTTATTGTGGCATTGTTGTCTGGGACACAATTAAACAAGAATCGTATATCCACACTTTCGAAGTGTGGGTACTATGACAAATTTGATTCTAATCAAATAAAGTCTACGAATCTAGTTTATTGGGCAAAGTGCCTAAAACATTATTTACTTGGTAAAAGTGTAAATGTCACCAATCTGTTAGCCCTAGTTCATAGTGAAGCAAGTGGGCCCATGTCTAGCTAGGCTAGATATGGGTATGAATATTTCATGACCTATACGAATGTGGCATCGCGTTATGGTTATGTGTTTCTTTTGAAGAACACAAATCGGAAACTTTTATAGTTTCGACACGAAATAGACAAACAGATCGGCTAAAGTATTAAACTGTCACGGTAAGACCGTAATGGAAAATAATTAAGCAATAAGTTTCTAAATATACTTGAAAGAGTATAGTATTCTTTCAATGAGGACTCCTCCCGGAACACGTCAAGTTGACGGTGTGTCCGAAATGAGTAACCGAATTATGTTAGACATGATAAGGTTAATCAGGAGTCGCTCTGAGCTACCATTTCCTTCAACAGATAAGCTTTAAACAATGCAAGAACTTATTTAGAATAAGGTTCCATTAAAATCTGTTTGACAGATATCATATTAGATATGAACAGGAAAGAAACCATGTTTCTCATTCCTAAATATTTGGATATGCTGGGCATATGTTTGGATGATACCAAACTAAAACCCAAATTGGATAAGTGCCAAATTATAGGTTATCCTAGGGATACATAAGTATAGTACTTATACAACTCACATGAATACAATTAGATTGTTGCTCACCATGCGGTTTTCCGAGGAGGAATACCGATATGCAGTGGTAAGTGGGAGGATAGTCAAACTCGATGAAAATCAGAGTAATACTATTCCAGGCATCCATTCCTAATGGAGCACAAATAGTTCATCAAGGATGAAACTATACCATAATCTTCGAATACACAAGAACCGCATATGTCGGAGAGAGTCAGAAAACAACCTAGGGTATGGGTTTCTGATCTCACCTCATAAAGATGTTAATCTTTTAAGGTATACCAACTAACTACGTATGAGGAAGTGATACAAGGTATCGACTCCCTATTATGACAAAGTGTCATGAATCCGAAATGGATTCCATGTATATCAACTAAGTTTGGATACTAGTTGATGTACCGCAAGGCGTTATGCCTATTGGTACTATAAGTCTTCAAGGAAGACATACATGAATGGCAACATACCAACGTACTAAGCTAGGCTTGTAGCGGAAAGGTATCGTTATCAACATTGTGTTGATTACGATTCAACCTTTTACCTGTTGCCACGGTAAATCCATTTGGATTATATTTGCTAAAGCTGCGTGTTTCATTTATGAAATATGACAGCTTTACGGGAAAATCGCTTTCCTGAAAAGGAAACCTTTTGGAGGATGTTCACAACATCCTGACGGTTTTGTCGTACCAAAACTAGCAAACAAGGTTTGCAGGTTATTCGATCCATGTTTGGATTGAAGCAAGCATAGGTTCTTGGAATTATCGTTTTGATGTAATCATAATGGTTTATGATTTAATTCAAAACGAAATGATTCTTGTGTATTTAAGAGGGTTAGTGGGAGCGCACTGACAATGGTTGTCCTATAAAATAATGATAATATGTCATTTCTTGGAAATGATATTCCCATAATAACAATCGGCCAAATCTTGAATTCCATTGGTAGTATGACTATATGTCTATGGAAGTCCGAAATCAGGGTAGGTGTATTTGGTCATAACCTGAGACTTGCACCGCTAATACTTGCGACAATCAATATACTTTGGTTGCGGTCGTCCAGGGCTTTAACAGGTTCTGTGTACGCCAATACTGGGTATATTGAGAATCGTAGTGTGTTGGGTGTGATGTCAAGACGGAAGTGTCACTCCAGTCATATGGAGTTGATGATCGCGTAGGGATACAAAACTGGTTCTCTATATAAAGGTTGCAACCGTCGGGATAATATGACTTGGTCATGATTATCCGATATTAAAGAGACTGGTTGCTTGTTATCTGATATATGCTTCGTAAGGGGCAGACACTGTACCAACCTCAGGCCTTGCATGTGATCATCTAATACTGGACAGAAATACGCAATACTACGTATACTACGCCTAATATAGATCTTTTATTCCTGTAAGGATATTTCCGGAGAATTGGGTAGGCATGGCGCTTTGCTAGAGGCCAACCTTTTCTTGTAAATCGGTAAAACGTAGTACGAGGTACTTACGTGTTCGGATAGTCCGACGACCGAATTTACTGCCAACATATCCGGGGATCTCATGGGTCGCTTCCCAAAGATTCACCGATGACGTATGACTCGCACTTTAATTAATCTGGGATAAAATATCATTTAAAAGAGAGATAACAGTTAATTTGGAATTAATCGAGAAATTAATATATTTGATATATTAAAAGAAATTGGATTTCGACGCGGAATTAAAATTAGATTTTAATTCGGGCGAACGAGTTAATTTAGAATTAATTCGTTAGCAACGTGAATAGTGATTTCGCTACGCGTAATCATTTAATTACATCGCAACGGCGAATTCGTTAATTTGGAATTAGCGAACCCAAGCCCGAGATTATTTGCAAGCGCATTCGCATTTCGAATTCGAGTGTGGCACGTCAAATCGCTAGTCGCATCTAGCGTCACATCAAGCGTCAAATCAAATGTCACTTTGAGTGATGTGACACTTGATTGATTGATGTGATTGATTGAGTTGATAGATGTGACTTGATGTTGGTGGTTGAAAGCATTTATGCTTGACTTTTGGAAAGAGAAAAGTTGTAATTAATTTTGGAAATTAATGGTTGTGTATTGTATACACCTTTCTCCACCAAAAACACATAACTCTCTCTTTTTTATTCTCTCCCTCTCTCACACCCTTGGGGCTGCACATTTCTTCTGTTCTTGGCAGTGAACTGCCGTGGAGTTGAAGAAGAAAAGGGAAGCAAGTGCTTGGTTTTTGTGGTAAAAATCAAGAGAGCTAGCACTCCGAGAGACATGCGAAGGTGATAGGGAAGTCCACCCATGAGCCGGGAATCGTTCAACGAAGCTTGGAGCTTGGATTCTTGAAGATGAAAGCCGAAAATGGTGGACTGCAGTGGCTTACTACTGTGAGCTTCACAGTGGGCAGAAAATCGTTTTGTTCATCGGAGCGTCGCTCAACTGATCGATGTGAGTATTCCGCAACTCCCTCGTTGTATTCACACATGTTCATGCTTGTTTTATGATCCATGGGACCCTTAGAATCCCCAACACATACAAGCATACTCAACCATTCAATTTAATCAAATCATGCTCACATGGATTTTCCCCAAATTTTACCCTAATACATTTCATGCTCATTTTAGGATCAATGATACCATTGTTGGTTTCTATGATTAGTCCCAAGATCATAATGGACAATGAAGCATGAATGAATAACGAAGAAGTATGGCGGAAACACACTTACATCGATCAGTTTTGGATGCGTCAAACAACAAAAATTTTCCCCTCCTAGCAGTCCAAGATTCGGCCAAGGCAGTCCACAATGCTCCAAGCTTTGTTTTTTCTTTCCAAGCTCTTGAATAGGTTTCCATATCACCTTTTGATGATCCTTGAAGAGTGCTAGCCCTTAGTGAATTTTTGCAACAAAACTTCACACCTTTTTTTCACAAAATTTGGCTAAGAAATGAAGAAAATGGAGAGCCAAGAACTGTCACAGGTTTCGGCAATTTGGGAGAGAGAAGAAGATGAAGATTTGATTTCTAAAATCAATATTAATTGTTTCAAAAACAATTGTAAATGATATACCAAACCTTGGTTGGTATATGTCTTTCACCTCACTTGATTTGGAGTGTTTTACACTCTTTAACCAACCCACCAAAACCCATCAAGCTAAAGTGAATTAGTTGACTAGTGATGTGATGGTTGATGTGACATGTGGGCCCCACTCGATTCCGAATGCGAGTGGGCCCGCAAATACTCCCGGGCTCGGGTTCGCTAATTCCGAATTAACGAACTTCCGTCGCGACGTAATTAAATCGAATTTATTTAAATAATTAAGCCTAGCAAAATTACTATTCACGTCGCTTACGAAGTAATTCCAAATTAACTCGTTTGCCCGAATTAAAATCTAATTTTAATTCCTCATCGAAATCTAATTTCGAATAATATATCGAATATATTATTTTAATGATTAATTCCAAGAGATCACTGGATATGTTGGCAGTAAATACGGTCGTCGGACTATCCGAACACGTACGTACCTCGTACTACATTTTTACCGATTTACGAGACAAGGTTGGCTTCTAGCAAAGCGCCATGCCTACCCAATTCTCCAGAAATATTCTTAATGGAATATACGATCTTTATCAGGCGTAGTATACCATAGTATTGCGTATTGCGATCCAGTATCGGATGTCACGTGCGAGGCCTGAGGCTGGAATAGTGTCTACCCCGTACGAAGCACATATCGGATATCAAGCAACTAGTCTATTTGAATTATCCCAATGGTTGCAACACAATAGAGAACCAGTTCTGAATCCCTGTGTGATCATCATCTCCATATGTCTGAAGTGATACTTCCGTCTTGACATCATATCAAATACACTACGATTCTCAATAAACCCAGAAGAGGCGTACACATAACCTGTTAAAGCCCTGGATGACCAAAACCAAAGTTTACCGATTGTCGCAAGTACTAGCGATGCAAGTCTCAGGTTAAGACCAAATACACCTACCCTGAAGCGGACTCCCATAGACACATATACATACTACCAATGGGATTCTGCGGGGTCTATCCAGAGCAAAGCTGTTTTCCGTACCATCGGTAAAACACAACCTCCTATCGCACTTGCATAAGTATCATATACTTAAATATATGAGAACTATGCCGTTATGCCCTCACAACGCGGACAAGTGCAATACTAGTCTATTCTGCATTATCGATGTCCAATCTCGATAATACTATTACTAGGGATATTTAATGATTAAACCTTTATGGATTGATATGTCTCATATCATCTCAATCCGGAACTAATCATATGGACTTTTACCATTTATATATGAAAGTAAATAAATTACAAAACGGTAAAAGGCAATTTCATTACTACATAGTTAATTTTGTACAAAAACACAATGTCTTTTACAAACAATGACGCTATGGGTCATAACTGTCCAACACCCTCCTCTCCCTCTCGGATTTTGAAGCCAAATTTCTCTCAATTTCTTGGCAAGGCCGAGACATGTAAGAAGAAACAAGGAAGATTTATGGAAAATCTTTCCAATGCTAGCACATGAAGAGTCATTCAAGGTGATAGGAAAAAAACCTTTGAGCATGGAATCACCAACACAAAGCTTGGAGCTTGGAGATCCATCCATGGAGTTGATCGAAAATGATGGAGCACAAATAAGCACCATTGCCGAGAGCTTCAAGGATTTTTTGTTGTTCCTCGCATCGCAAAAGCCGATCAATGTAAATATGATTCCGCCATACTTCTTTTGAGTATTCACACATGTTTCTATGCTTAAATTGATCTTGGGACTAACCTAGAAACCCAACATTATGCTATGTACAAGACCTGACATTAGTTTCGGCATCACTGTGACTAGCCGATATCAATATGATATAGGTAATGATCATTGGACAACCATTAAACATATCCTGAAATATCTTAAGGATACTAGGGGTAAGTTTCTAATATATGGAGAAGATGAGCTACAAGTAAAGGGTTATACATACTTCAACTTCCAGGGAGACCCAGATGATAGAAAATCTACATCATGATACATATTTACCCTTAACGGTGCTGCGGTTAGTTGGCGATGTTCAAAGCAAGGCTCAACAGATAATTCCACCACTAAGGCAGAATTTATAGAAGCTGTTAAAGAAGCTGTTTAAATTAGAAATTTTATTACAGAACTTGGCGTTGTGCCTAGTATTATAGATTCGACCTCATTGTATTGTGATAATAGCGGAGCTATTGGATAGGCTAAGAAGTCGAGAGCACATTCCATGTCTAAGCACGTGGAAAGGAAATACCGCCTAAATAGAGAGATTATTGAATGAAAAAACATAGTGGTCTTAACGGTTCAAGGACTAGACAACATAGCAGACCCGCTTACAAATGCCTTACCTCCTAAGTTATTCGATAAATATGTGGAGGAGATGAGACTTGTTGGAGTTTCTAAGTCCCGAGGATCGAATACAAAGCAATAAATACATGTGCGAATACAACGAGGGAGTTACGGAATACGCACATCGATCGGTTGAGCGACGCGCAAGGCAACAAAACATTCTTTTTCTGCCCACTGCATGCTCGGCAGTTCACTGGTTTCACTCTCTAAGATTCGGCCATTGTTGGTCCTCCAAGCAAGCTCCAAGCTTGTGAAATGATTCCAAGCTCATGGGTGGACTTCCCTATCACCTTTGCATGTCTCTCGGAGTGCTAGCTCTCTTGATTTTTGCCACAAAAATCAAACACTTTGCTTCCCCATTGCTCACGGTTTTTCCAGAAAAACAGAGCAAGAACAGCCCAAAATGGGCGTGTAGATGAAGAGAGGAGAGTTAAGTGTGTTGGTGGTAAAAGTGTGTATCTAATACACATGTTTTTAATTTTGCAAAATCAATTAATTGATTTCCAAAAATCAAAACAAATACCAAACATTTAAATATATTAAATGTCAATCAAGCTTTCAAAAAGCTTTCCAACCACTCACATCACTATTTACATCAATCAATCAATCAAGTGACAAGTTGTCACATCACTCAAAGTGACCAATGATTTGACGTTTGATGCGACTAGCGATTTGACGCTTGATTTGACTTGCGTGCCGCATTCGAATACGAAATGCGAATGCGCTCGCAAATAATCCTGGGCTCGGGTTCGCTAATTCCAAATTAACGAATTTTCCGTTGCGACGTAATTAAATGATTATGCCTAGCGAAATAACTATTCACGTCACTAACAAATTAATTCTAAATTAACTCGTTCGCCCGAATTAAAATCTAATTTTAATTCCGCGTCGAAATCCAATCTCGTTTAATATATCGAATATATTAATTTATCGATTAATTCCAAATTAATCGTTCTCTCTCTTTAAATGATATTTTATCCCAGATAAAATATCTCCGCAATTAATCCCAGATTAATTTTTCTCTCATCGTATTAATCCCAGATTAATTAAAAGTGCGAGTCATACGTCATCGGTGAATCTTCAGGAAGCGACCCATGATATCCCCAGATATGTTGGCAGTAAATTCGGTCGTCGGACTATCCGAACACGTAAGTACCTAGTACTATGTTTGTACCGATTTACAAAACAAGGTTGGCTTCTAGCAAAGCGCCATGCCTACCCAATTCTCCAGAAATATCCTTACAGGAATATAAGGATCTACATCAGACGTAGTATACGTAGTATTGCGTATTTCGATCCAGTATCGGATGATCACATGCAAGGCCTGAGGCTGGTACAATGTCTGCCCCGTACGAAGCATATATCGGATTACGAGCAACTAGTCTCTTTATTATCGGATAATCATGACCAAGTCATATTATCCCGACGGTTGCAACCTTTTTAGAGAACCAGTTTTGTATCCCTACGCGATCATCATCTCCATATGACTGGAGTGACACTTCCGTCTTGACATCACACCCAACACACTACGATTCTCGATATACCCAGAAGAGGCGTACACAGAAACTGGTTAAAGCCCTGGACGACCATAACCAAAGTATATTGATTGTCGCAAGCATTAGCGGTGCAAGTCTCAGGTTAAGACCAAATACATCTACCCTGATTTCGGATTTCCATAGACACATAGTCATACTACCAATGGAATTCCGATGGGGTTTATCCAGAGCGAAGCTGTTTCCCGTACCATCGGTAAAACACAACCTCCTATTACACTTGCATGAGTATCCTATACCCAAATATATGAGAACTATGTTGTTGTGCCCTCACAACGCGCACAAGTGTAATACTAGTCTTTTACGTATTTATCGATGTCCAATCTCGATAATACTTTGACTTAGGATATTTAATGATTTATCCTTCGTGGATTGATACTGTCTCGTATCATTCTCAATCCAGGAACAAATCATAAGGACCTCTTATCATTTATACATCTTGGTGATCTAATCACAAATGATAAGAGAGCAATCTCTTTTGTCACATAGTTAATTTGTACAACAACACCATGATCTGTACAAATAGTGACGATATGGGTCATAATTGTCCAACAATCTCCCACTTGGCCTATAGCCAGTCACTCGAGTGTCCTACACCCGAACTATGTACGGTTGGCTCAAACTGCTGAGAAAATAGTTTCGTCAGCGGATTTGCATGATTATCATCTGATGCGATTTATACGATCATCACATCGCCACGATGTATGATCCGAACGAATCAGATGAATAACGAAGTATGTATCTGGATCGTTGATGAGACCATTAATTCTTTAGCCTGCGCTGCAGCCTAGCTCAGCTGCTAACAGAACTATATCTAATCTAATTAGATTTATTACGACCCAAATGGCTTCTATTGCTGCCTCAACTGCAGCAATAACCCGTATTTGTTGTTTATTCGGTAACAGTATCTTGCTTGGAAGATTTCCAGCTCACCGTTCCGTTATTCAAACTGTATAGTACCGTTTGCGACTTATAGTCATCTTTACCGGTTAGGAAACTTACAGTAGTGAACCGAGTCACTTCAAGTTCTCTATCTCCATAGTTTAAGGCAGCATCCTTAGTTCTCTAAGATACTAACGGATGTTCTTAACATCAATCCAGTGACTATCACTTGGACTGGCCTGATTGTGAATCCATATGCTCAAAGCGTATGAGACACTAGGTCACGTACATTTTTCAATGTACGATTTCTCGGAGAATTTAACAACTTAATCTATCCCAGTAGATCTTTATTCCTTGAATAAAGGTTGTTTCTCCCAAGAATTCCATGGAGAATTATCTCGAAAGCCAAGCTTTCACCGATAGTTATGGGAATATCATTTCCAAGAAATGACATATTATCATTATTTTAAAGGACATTTATTGTCAGTGCGCTCCCACTAACCTCCTTATATACACAAGAATCATTTCGTTTTGAATTAAATCATAGACCATTATGATTACATCAAAACGATAATTCCAAGAACCTAATGCTTGCTTCAATCCAAACATGGATCGAATAACCTGCAAACCTTGTTTGCTAGTTTTGGTACGACAAAACCAACAAGATGTTGTAAACATCCTCCAAAAGGTTTCCTTTTCAGGAAAGCGATTTTCCCGTTCAGCTGTCATATTTCATAAATGAAACACGCAGCTTCAG
Source organism: Zanthoxylum bungeanum (assembly GCA_019454045.1). NCBI lineage: Eukaryota > Viridiplantae > Streptophyta > Magnoliopsida > Sapindales > Rutaceae > Zanthoxylum > Zanthoxylum bungeanum. The sequence goes on along the minus strand of SKCR01033453.1, from coordinate 30,629 downwards.
TAAGCATTATCCAAATGGATTTACCGTGGCAACAGGTAAAAGGTTGAATCGAAATCAACACAATTTTGATAACGATACATTTCCGCTAAAAGCCTAGCCTTACACGTTGGTATGTTGCCTTCCATGTAAGTCTTCCTTGAAGACTTATATAGTACCAATAGGCACAATGCCTTGCGGTACATCAACTAGTATCCAAACTTGTTGATATACATGGAATCCATTTCGGATTCATGACACTTTGTCATAATAGGGAGTCGATACCTTGTATAACTTCCTCATACGTAGTCAGTTGGTATACCTCAATAAGATTGACATCTTTATGAGGTGAGATCAGAAACCCATACCCCAGGTTGTTTTCTGAATCTCTCCGACATACGCGGTTCTTGTGTATTCGAAGATTAATGGTATAGTTTCATCCTTGATGAACTATTTGTGTTCCATTAGGAATGGATGCCTGGAATAGTATTACTCCGATTTTCATCGAGTTTTACTATCCTCCCACTTACCACTGCATATCGGTATTCCTCTTAGGAAAACCGCATGGTGAGCAACAATCAATTTGTTCTCTTGTGAGTTGTATAAGTACAATACTTTGGTATCCCTAGGATAACCTACAATTCGACATTTAACCTATTTGGGTTTTAGTTTGGTATCATCCAAACATATGCCTAGCATTCCCAAATTATCAGGAATGTGACACCCGGTTTCTTTCCCGTTCATATCTAATATGAAATCTGTCAAACAGATATTTATGGAACCTTATTCAAAATAAGTTCTGCACTTTTTATGTTTATCCGTTGAAGGAAATGGTAGCTCAGAGCGACTCATGATTAACCTTATCATGTCTAACAAAATTCGGTTGCTCCTGTTCGGACACACCGTCAAATTGACGTGTTCCGGGAAGAGTCCTCATTGAAAGAATACTATACTCTTTCAAGTATTTTAGAAACTTATTGCCTAAGTATTTTCCATTACGGTCTTACCGTGACGGTTTAATACTTTAGCCGATCTGTTTGTCTATTTCGTGTCGAAACTTAAAAGTTTCCGATTTGTGTTTCAAAAGAAACACATAACCATAACGTGATGCCACATCCGTAAAGGTCATGAAATATTCATATCCACCTCTAGCCTAGCTAGACATGGGCCCACTTGCTTCACTATGAACTAGGGCTAACAGATCGGTGGCATTTGCACTTTTACCAAGTAAATGTGTTATATGCACTTTGCCTTATAAACTAGATTCGTAGACTTTTATTTGAATAGAATCAAATATGTCCGAGTACCCACTCTTCGAAAGTGCGGATATACGATTCTTGTTTAATTGTGTCCCAGACAACAATGCCACTGTATGTTTCTCCTGATCAAATCAGTTTGAGCTGTTTGTTTGTCATGTTACATGTTTGAGATTTATTTATATTCAAAATATAAATTTTGTTATTCACATTTAATGTGTTTATCTCAATATCATCTTTATATATTGAAACACTTTAGTGTTCTAGGATATAAAGGTTCACCCGCAGCGGGTTAAACACTGATATAGAGATAATTTATCTAGTCAAAGTAGTTACATTATAATAGTTTCCTAATTTAAGTACGTACCCGAAGGGTAGTTCCTAAACTTAGATATCTACGGTTAAAACAGCGACTTTCGTCCCGTTTCTAATTCGCAGATAAATCTCAATCTGAAGTCAGTATTATGCTCAAAGCATATTCTGAACATCAATGCATATTTATGTAACACACTAAGTATTTAAAATCCAATTTTAATACTAGTAGTGAACATAATGTTGACAAACATATTTGAAGTCAGACCCAAGCCCGTCTTCAATTCCTTCATGTCTGCATTGTCCAAAAGGCAGTCAAGCTTCCGCGATCCCGTTTGCCACAATTTAGGCAGACATTTTGGGATATGTCATTTATCTTCCCAGAAGATTATAATGATTTTGCCTTTGTCCTTTTTTCAATATTCCAGAAGCCATTGGCCAAGCCTTGGCACTCTAGAATATCGAAGTAAGGTGCGCCTACGCTACTTGCCTAATTGCAAAATTTGACTTTATCTCCTTGAGAATAGTCATTAATTCTCCAAGAATTATTTTATTACAATTTAGTACTTCTAAAATATAAGCATAGATTTATGAAGATCCTTCAATTTCATTATCATACTTTAAGGATCTAACCCTTAGTTCTGATAAAGAAATTAAGGAGTCTACTGCGACAAGCTTAATGGATTAAGCACTAAAGCTATCATCACACTAATCTTCCAAAGATTATGCTCTATTATTTGCTTAACTCCGGGCTTAGGCCTAATATATTATTTTATCAAATAAAGTAACTTATTAGTTTCCAGGACCATCCTGAAAATTAATTCCCAATTTGAAAATTAAACCATTTAAATACATTTTCCTTAGGATTATGTTTTAAATGTCAATCTTTCAATTTTATCTTGATTTTAATAGTCCAACTATTTAATCAACGATTTAAGTACTATTTTATTATAATGATTATTATAGTCCAACTATTTTATCAACTATAATTTAATAGATTGTTTGAATACAGTCCAACTGTTAATTAAAACAACAATTTAAATATTAGTCCAACTAACATTTAATTTATTTGACGAATGATATTTGTTTGAGCGCGTATGGCAAGTAATTAAACGAATATTGCAAATTCAATTCTTGCCTCCCACTATTTTTCGACGAGCCTCTAACCCTCTGTCGAGTACTCGGGAAACCGTGTTTCCTAGCGGGCTAGGATCCTGTTAAATATCACACAATCTTGACTTTGGCCAACAAATTGTATGATAATTAACTAGGTAGATCTCTAAGATCAACTGGATCCAATCCAATTCCTAGAACCAGTAGGGGGACATCCAAGTCCGAAACATATATCTTATATATGATAATATATCCAATATATTACCTAACATTTTTCCTCTGAATCAACTAAGCCTTGGCTTTTTCACAACAAACTTAGTGATCCCAGTTAAGCGTGACCCATTGACCATGGAAAGCTTCGTAATCAATGTCGATGGACAAGAAGTGGTCTTGACTTTGGCCAACAAACCACAACTTGGACAAGACACCAATATGGAACAAAGCCTTCGTGATTCAAACACATCATTGACGGACAAAGGCCTTGACTTTGGCCAACAAGCCAATGCCAGTCTCGGATCTTGAGTGAGAATCACTCAATGGAAGGAAAAACGCTTAATATTTTGCGAGGGTTTTTCGAGTGCAAATTGGCAACCAATTTATTATCTTTGTTAAGGTCTCATCATCATACACCCTTAAACATGCATTCTAAACACATAATAAAGCGCGTGTAATAAAATAATAATGATATGTGGCTGGATACTTTACACAATGATCCTAGATCAAATCTCTCCATTTCTCTCTCCCGCTAGCACAGATATTTCTTCTACCTATTACACTACACTTCTAAAGAAACCTCATTTACATTGAGGGGAATAGGTGAGAAGAGAATACAAAGAATAAGGAGGTAATAAGGCTGGACATGCAGGTCCAATTAATAAATTCCAAATTTATTACAACAATTTCTAAAATTTCCCCACCCATCTAATATCCATCTGATATACATTATTCATGCATCGCAACCATGTATTCACACAAGCATGCTATCAATCAATCTAATCAAATTAATTAATCTGATAATTAGTGACCACCCAATGTTCAAACAACGATTTGAGTTTGCTCGAGTCAAACTCGTTTTGCGAATAAGTACTCAAAGTATAAATTCTTGAATTAAATTAAACTACAAAATTAAATCCAATTTAATATGTATTTAATTCTAATCTACTATTTAATTCCAAATTAAATACTACACTTTATTAATAAACCTTTATGACTTAAATTCCAAATTTAATCGTTACGGGTCACAAAGCCCGATTAACGTCCAACGTCAATTTAATTAAAGTCCAATGGGCTTTTAATTAATTTCTTAAGGCGCGGACTTTTGGTCAACTCGGGTCAAACCGATAACCAAAGTCCAATCCGGGAATTACCCCATAAGCCCAGAAATCAATTTAGGCCCATTAGGCCCAATTAAACTTTAAAGGTCCATTAGTCGCATTTGGGCTTTATGGAAGCGGTTTTGGGCCTAATTGGATCCAACCAATTTCGCCTAAACCCAACTTAGTACAACCAAGCCCAATAAGCCCATTTACAACACCACAAACCCAAATCCAATTTAAGGCCCAATTCAATTAAATTATAAAAACCCAATTTTACAATTTAATTACACTAAAGTGCATAACACAATTAATCACCCAAATCAATATTTCCAAAACATCAAATTAGCCTAATTAATCATGCTTATCATCATTAAATCATGTCCAACACAATTTAACAAAAATCAAACCCAATTACATGCTATATAAGTCTCGGCTTTAGGGTTTATTTGTTAAATTGAAAATACAATCCAATTGAATCCAATTAAACATTAAATCAATATACCTAACATGATTCTAACTCATCCAATGAATCAAAAAATCAAAAATCACCAAGAATTAGGGCACATCATCTCTCGGCCAAGCCATAGAATTTGGGGAAATTTGTTCCAAACACAATTTCAACAAATTGATCCAATCAATCCTCAATTAAAACACATTTAAACATATTCATTCATCCAATTTCATAAATCATACTCAAACACATTTTTACCCAAATTTTAAGCCCTAAAATATTTTCATGCTTAACCTTGCTCTTGATACCATTGTTGGAAAATACTAAGCATCCCAAGATCATTTCAAGCATTGAAAATAAGTGTGAATACAACGAGGGAGTTGCAGAATACTCACATCAATCGGTTGAGCGACGCGCGAGGCAACAAAACATTCTTTTTCTGCCCACTGCATGCTCGGCAGTTCACTGGTTTCACTCTCCAAGATTCAGCCATTGTTGGTCCTCCAAGCAAGCTCCAAGCTTGTGAAATGATTCCAAGCTCATGGGTGGACTTCCCTACCACCTTCGCATGTCTCTCGGAGTGCTAGCTCTCTTGATTTTTGCCACAAAAATCAAACACTTTGCTTCCCCCTTGCTCACGATTTTTCCAGAAAAACAGAACAATAACAGCCCAAAATGGGCATGTAGATGAAGAGAGGAAAGAGAGAGGAGAGTTAAGTGTGTTTGTGGTAAAAGTGTGTATCTAATACACATGTTTTTAATTTTGCAAAATCAATTAATTGATTTCCAAAAATCAAAACAAATACCAAACATTTAAATATATTAAATGTCAATCAAGCTTTCAAAAAGCTTTCCAACCACTCACATCACTATTTACATCAATCAATCAATCAAGTGACAAGTTGTCACATCACTCAAAGTGACCAATGATTTAACGATTGATGCGACTAGCAATTTGACGCTTGATTTGACTTGCGTGCCGCATTCGAATACGAAATGCGAATGCGCTCACAAATAATCCTGGGCTCGGGTTCGCTAATTCCAAATTAACGAATTTTCCGTTGCGACGTAATTAAATGATTATGCCTAGCGAAATAACTATTCACGTCACTAACGAATTAATTCTAAATTAACTCGTTCGCCCGAATTAAAATCTAATTTTAATTCCACGTCGAAATCCAATCTCGTTTAATATATCGAATATATTAATTTATCGATTAATTCCAAATTAATCGTTCTCTCTCTTTAAATGATATTTTATCCCAGATAAAATATCTCCACAATTAATCCCAGATTAATTTTTCTCTCATCGTATTAATCCCAGATTAATTAAAAGTGCGAGTCATACGTCATCGGTGAATCTTCAGGAAGCGACCCATGATATCCCCAGATATGTTGGTAGTAAATTCGGTCGTCGGACTATCCGAACACGTAAGTACCTAGTACTACGTTTGTACCGATTTACAAGACAAGTAAATCGTATCATTCTCAATCCAGGAACAAATCATAAGGACCTCCTATCATTTATACATCTTGGTGATCTAATCACAAATGATAAGAGAGCAATCTCCTTTGTCACATAGTTAATTTGTACAACAACACCATGATCTGTACAAATAGTGACGCTATGGGTCATAATTGTCCAACAAGACTGTGGTACCATCCAGATTGGCACTAAGCAAGTTGGTGCTTGGAGCGCCAATCCGAATAATATATTGTATACTTTATTATTTATTAATAAAATAATTGTATTTTCATTTCATACCTTATTAATGGTATTATCATTATGCATATTAGATTGATGTATAAATATGCTAAGAATGACATCGGCCTTAGAATAGTCATGTAGTAATACTGGACACTAGGTGGTCCGATATTGGGATAAGTATTACTATTGTAAAATATTCTTAAAGTAAATATTCATAATCGTTGGTTTTGGAATACAGTCGAATTCATATAACCTAGAAGACTAGCACTTGTCGTATATTGGAATTGGAGTTCCAATGGTTTAACCAGATTTACCATGAGCTTTGGAAGCTCATATAGACGTGTGGGTATTGGTTGGACTGAATACTGAATGACTCACATGAGATTCCTAATTGTTGAAAGTACACACCACCATCAATAGGAATCTCCTCGAGTCGAGTAGCATATGTGATCCTTTAACTATATGATAACATTGATTTTGTGTGAGATCCTCCACACTTTGATGCCATATATGTCAAAGACCTTTCATGGTCTAGCCTCTAAATGTTCATTGGATGTGGATCGATACACTCGTTAATCAAGTACGAATCAAGATAGGATTCATCGACCCGTATGTGTACCATAAGGGGTTTAGGTATCCATGTGAGTAAGCCACGATTCTTAAGACTTTGGCTAAAGCCGATCACCTAAGGTGGATCGCATCAGTTGTAAAGAATCGTGGACATATCGACATGAGATGTGCGCTTTGGAAACTTGACGGTGTATTCTATATTTCCTAAGCACAACTTGGATAGCCTACGACGAATGGATTGATAAACATATGTTATGACCTCGACTTGTATAGTTCAGAAAGGTCGTTCGTGTTCTTCGCGAATTCGGAGGTGTCTGAATTGCGTACATATTAGCTAGGCTTATATGACGAACGTGTCTGAACTTAGAGAGTCTCAATACGAAGTGTACTCGTTGAGCACCTGGGTAGCCGATTAATTTTGATAAAAGATAATATTCGATATTATAATTATCAACTAAGATAATCTAGTGTTATTGGATAACGTTGATTATTTATTTTGACCTAACTGGATTAATTGGATTAATTCAATAATTACACAATGGCTTAATTGTAAATTCATAAATATCTTTACCATTAGAGGATATTTTGGTAATTCCAAATATGTAATTATAGGTATTTTTGGCTTGATTTAATTGGATTAAATCAAAATGGATGACATGCAACAAATCCATTAATTAAGCTTTGTCTTGATTTAATTAGATTAAATCAAAGTGGTAGACAAATGTGATTAGTCACACCTAATTATACATATTTGGATAAATTAGATTAAACCCACATAAAAGTTGATTAGAACTTTTATTAATTAAAAATTGCCTAAGTTTTGCTATAAATAGCAAGCTTGGGGAATGTTTTAATTAAAGCTTGAAAAAGCTAATTACAACCAATTCTTGGAGAAATTAGCCTAAGTTATAGAAGTGTTTAGAGGCTTTGTGAGGTCTCTACAACATTTCATCTAGGAGAAATCAAGATTGGTTCTTGGAGTGAAGCTTGCTAGCATTGGAATCAAGATTGGATCTTGGAGTCAAGCTTGCAAACCTTGGAAGTTCTCCAACCATTTCACCAATGAGAAGAATATTGGATCTTTGTATCAAGCTTACTAGGAAATGTTTGATCTTCTCCTAAACTGTGTTTTTCATTAGTGAGTTTTCATTAGTGAGACAGATAATGATGAATTATGTATTGGATGCATGATTACATAGCTTAAAGTTGAAATAAGGCTAATAAATTGTGTTATGATGATTTGGAAGTATAAATACAATATGCTTGTTAATTAGGTCAAAGATGTTCATGTTGGACATGGAACAATTAATAAGAGTTTGGAACTATAGATTAAAGCTTAGAGCTATGGCTACCATTCTAGAATCACTTGACTACCTTTGGGTGAACTAGAATTATTCATAAGACATTTCATAGTGGGATTCTAAATTTATTTTTGTTTTGATTCAAACAAATACATATAAGTATTTTGAATACATGTATGCTAGTTTTATAACATGTGTTGATGCTGGTTATGATGCTAAAATTGGATTTTAGGTGTATTTGAAGTATTATGAGAAAATTGAAAGTGTTTAATATTGGATTGAAGTAGAAAATGCTCACTGCCTAAGGCATCGTCGTGACTCTAACCTCTCAGCGTCGCGACACCGAGCATCAGACCTAGGAGCGTCATGAGGCATACCCTTCCGCGTCGTGAATTCGAGATGTTCCCTCTCGCAGTTGCTCTCGCATTATGGAGCATTTAGACGAGTTGCGATGCACATAGCTGATACTTACTGAAACCTCATTTTCTGTTTTAGAGTTTTAGGACTCCGTTTTGGTCCCTATTTTGTCCTAAAGACTCGAAATGAAATGTAATTTTACCTAAAATATTTTAAAATGCACTCATGCTAGTTATCCATGGGTTAGACCCACTTCCACTGTGCAGGGTACCGATCGACCATAGGGTTCCACATCCGTCCCAACAGAACCATCATTAGCGAGATGATTTAATGGACCGCACACATCACTATATACTAGTTTCAATAAATCATCAACACGATGTCCAACACCAAGAAATGGGGCATTTGTCATTTTTCGTTGGATACATGACTCACAAATCGGATAAGGATATAAGGTAATATCTTTAATCAAACCATCATTAACAAATTTTGATAGGCGTCTAACATCTATATGGCCCAATCTCAAATGCCATAATTCAGTATTATTTAAGTCAGATTTTTTATTTGTATTTTTCTCTATATTAAAGACATCTCGATATGTTTCCAAAAAATAATGACCGTTAGATAAAGAACATTGACATATCAAATAGTTTCTTTATTATATAAACATAAAGCACTATCTTTATTGTTTATTTTATATATCTCTTTATCCAATATCGGTAACGATATTATCTATCTGATAAGAGATGGTGCCTAATAACAATCATATAAAATTAATTTATATTTATTAGGAAGATCTAGAACAACCGTTCATACGTCTTAAGATCTAATGTCTCGTTATTCTCAACTATAAGCTGGATATCCCTTTTGTTGAGCCTTCTTTTAACTCTCATGGCTTGCATGGAGTTGCAAATATGAGTGGAACTAGCGGTGTCTAACACCCATCCACTATTTGCATATAAGGCTAATGAGATGTCAATAATAGGAAAAATACAAAGCGTACCTGAGGTTCCTGCTTTTCCTTTCAGCTCTGGATAATCACGTTTCCAGTGTCCAAATTTCTGGAAATGTAGACATGCATCACGAGCTACATACTGTCTTGCAGTTTTATACTTCTTTGAGTCTTTTTTTTCTTTCCTATTTTGATTTTCTTCGACTTTCTAGAAATTTTTGAAGAGCTTGCTCCACCATGGAGGTAAAAAATGGGATTCCCTTACTTCAAATCATGTTATGGAGCTCTTTATATGTGGCTTGCATCGAATGCATCACAAAGCTAGCATATGTACCGGGTAAAGAAGACAAAATCAAATTACGGCCTAGCCTTTCATATATCATAATGTCATATCGTCAGAATATCGGATCTGGTCAATCATGTTCAAAACATAAATGCTAACCACTCTTTCATCCTTGAACGTAGCATGAACAAATTCACTAGACCTTCGATATATCTCAATTTCTTGATTTACTTCGAACAACTCCTTGAGTGTTCTCATAATGCTTCATGCATTTGGTACATCTATGTACTGTCTAATCAAATCAGGAATAATTTTGAGAGACATTGGATTAAGCTTCACATAGCTTAATCGTTTTGACTACAAGATAAAGAGATTGTTCATCTCATACTCTAAGTAGTTCGAGGCTCCTTTCAGTTTATTGGAATCCAAAAGTCATGCTAATGGATTTACGATAGCCTTCTACAAGACAACAATTAAACACTAGCAGGAAATTTTCATTTCAATATACAAACACTTATACGATTATGGATTTTAAATCTATTAATGCATTCCCACTACTTTAGGTATTTCTGTAATCTCCCTTAATGGAAAAATAGAAATTTGGCAATCAAATTTCATAAAGGGAAATGAATCCCATGACATTTAGTCCAACCTCACAATAATGACGATCTTGGCCTTCATAAACTCATTAGGTAGACATTAAAGGTCAATCATATCCATGTGACTCTTAAGTTTGGTCCTGAACCGTTTCTTATCATCACAATAATGACGGTATTAGATTAAGACGTATTTCAGGTGTATACTTGTCAATGTGCACTAATAAGCTTCGTAAGTACACTATCACAATAATGACGATACTGAATGACTATGACAACTCATCATGCTACATCTAATATTTTTTCGAAGCTACCTAAGTTTCGACCACTTATACACTCACAATAATGATGGTATTAGGAAAGTAATAAGAACTCAGTCATCTCCATGTTGACAAGACAAACTATCCAATAATGCTCCAATATTATTAATATTATTACTTAAAATAAAGTAATCACCTAATCATTGGAGATTTATGACAATCAAGTCATTAACATGCTTGGGTCAAAGTAAAAATTTTAATTTAAAACATGAAATGCATATCCAATATGACTTATGCATAATTAAATTAAAATTAAAGAGGCATAGATTCAAATACATGTCAAACATATAACATGTGTTGTGTGGTTAAGACCCGCTCTGATACCGTTTCGTTGTGATGGTTGTGGGACCCATAGGGTCAGATCAGTATATCGTGCAACGAAAATGGGTCTAACCCATGGTAATTGAGCATGAGTGTATTTTTAAATATTTTAATGGAATATTATATTCCATTACGAGTATAAAGGGAAAAATCATGGATGAATTAGAGTCCAGAAAAACTAAAACGGGAAAAAATAGAGAGAGTACGCATCGCCCAGGCCAAGCGATCACATACGCATAAGAAGCATACAAAGCATGCTGCTTCGGAAGCATGCCACAATAGCTGCTAGTAGCAGTATACTGCGCAGTAGGCGCAACTTTCATAATAATTTTTTTTAAAAAATTCCTTAAACACTTTCAAAAATACCAAAAAATAATTTTAACATCAAAACCAATTTCAACACATGTTATACAACAAACATACATGTATTCTAAATACATATATGGATTTATTTGAATAAAAACATAAACGAAAATAAAATCTCATAATGAAGTGACTCTTGAACAATGCTAGGTCATTCAAAGGTGGTTAAGTGATTCTAAAATGGTATCCATACTTCCAAGCTTTCATTTAAAGTTCCAAACACTAATTTTATGTTACATGTCCAACATGAACATTTTGACCCAATTACAGTCATATTGTGTTTATGCTTCCAAAGCATTCATACATAATTCATTAGCCTAATTTCAAATGTTATTATGTATCCAATACATAATACATCATTATATGTTTCACTAAGGAAAACATAGCTTTTGAGAAAATCAAACTTACCTAGCAAGCTTGATTCCAAAATCCAATCTTCTTCTCCTTATTGAAAATATTGTAGAGAACTTTCAAAACTTCTCTAATAAAAAATTTATTTAGGGTAATATTTCTTTTAGCTTGCTTTCTTAGCTTACTCAAACTTAATTAAAAACTTGTTCAAGCTTGCATTTTATAGTGAAGTTTATGTAATTTTTAATTAATAAAAGTTCTAATCAATTTTTAGGTAGACTTAATCTAATTTTTCCAAATATGTATAATTAGGTGTGACTAATCACCTTTGTCTACCACTTTGATTTTTTCCAATTAAATCTAGACAAAGTTTAACCAATTGATTAATTCATTGTCTACCACTTTGATTTAATCCAATTAAATCAAGCAAAATACACCTATTATTATATATTTTATAATTACTGAAATATCCTCCAATAGTACAGAAATTTATGAAATTACAACAAAGCCCTTGTGTGATTTGGATTAATCTAATTAATCTAATTGGGTCAAAATAAATAATTAATATTATCCAATAACACTTAATTATTTCAACTGAGTATTATCGAGACGTAGTATTATCGAGACTGGACATCGATAATGCAGAATAGACTAGTATTACACTTGTGCGTGTTATGGAAGCGTAACGACATAGTTCTCATATATTTGGGTATTGGATACTTATGCAAGTGTAATAGGAGGTTCTGTTTACCGATGGTACGGAAACAACTTCACTCTGGATAGACCCCTCGGAATCCCATTGGTAGTATGACTATGTGTCTATGGGAATCCGAATCAGGGTAGGTGTATTTGGTCTTAACTTGAGACTTGCATCGCTAATACTTGCGACAATCAGTATACTTTGGTTTTGGTCGTCCGGGGCTTTAACAGGTTCTATGTACGCCTCTTCTAGGTATACTAAGAATCGTAGTGTATTGGGTGTGATGTCAAGATGGAAGTATCACTTCAGTCATATGGAGATGATGATCACGCAGGGATACAGAACTGGTACTCTCCTAAATGCTGCAGTTATCGGGATAATATGACAAGGTCATGATTATCTGATCATAGAGACTAGTTGCTTGTGATCTGATATATGCTTCGTACGGGGCAGACACAATTCCAACCCTAGGCATAGCATGTGACATTAGATACTAGATCGTAATACGCAATACTACGTATACTACGCCTGACAAAGATTACATATTCGTTTACAGAATATTTCTGGAGAATTGGGTAGGCACGGTACTTTGCTAGAAGCCAACCATGTTTTGTAAATCGGTAAGGACGTGGTACTGGGTATGCACGTATTCGGATAGTCCGATAACCGTATTTACTGCTAACATATCCATGGATCTCTTGGGTCACTTCCCGAAGATTCACTGTTGAGATTTGACTCGAACAGAAATTTAATCTGGGATTAATTATGAGAGAGAAAATTAATATGGGATTAATTATGAGAGAGAAAATTAATCTGGGATTAATTACGACAATAAATTAATCTGGGATTAATTGCGGCAAGAATTTATCTGGGAATAAATTCGTCGAGAAGAGAAAACACTATTAATTTAGAATTAATCGGTAAAGTAAATTTAATGATTAAATTAGATTTTACTATTTAATTTATTTAATTGGGCTAAAATAATATATTAGATATATTAATTGAAATTAGATTTTAACGCAGAATTAAAATTGGATTTTAATTCAAGCGAACGAATTAGTTTGGAATTAATTAGCGAGCGAATTCCGTAATAATTTTGCTAGGCATTATTATTTAATTAAATTGGATTTAATTAAGTCGCAACGGAAAATTCGTTTAATTCGGAATTAAACGAACCCGGGCCCGAGCGAAGTTGCGTGTTGGATTGTCCGACTTAAATTTGGAATTTAAAGTGGGGCCCACCAACTTACATCAACAAGTCACTTGATTGATGGAAGTGGTTGAAAGCTTTTAAAGCTTACTTGTCCAACACACTTTACTTTTTAGGAAAATATAAATGCAACTTTTGGATTTGTTTTTGTTGATTTTAGAAATCAAAATTGAAAAATACTATTCCCTCTTCTCTCTCACCATTGCCGAACACCCTTGTTCTTGGAGGACAAAATTTTCTTTCAAAATTTGTTCAAGCTAGCACTTAAAGGAGTGAATCAGTGTGATAGGGAAACTCACCCAAGTGCTGGATACACTCAAAGAAAGCTTTGAGCTTCCATTAAATCAAAGAAAAAGTCTTGAAATCATCCAAATCATTGTAAGTTTTTTCCGCAAACTTTTTGATTATTCGCACTTTAATCATGCTTAGTGATCTTGTGGCATGTCTTGGAGACTAACACTAATCAACTTTTAGGTAGACTTAATCCAATTTTTCCAAATATATATAATTAGGTGTGACTAATCACATTCGTCTACCACTTTGATTTTATCCAATTAAATCTAGACAAAGTTTAACCAATTGATTAGTTCATTGTCTACCACTTTGATTTAATCCAATTAAATCAAGCCAAATACACCTATTATTATATATTTTATAATTACTGAAATATCCTCCAATAGTACAGATATTTATGAAATTACAATAAAACCCTTGTGTGATTTTGGATTAATCTAATTAATCTAATTGGGTCAAAATTAATAATTAATATTATCCAATAACACTTAATTAAAATTAAAACATGCAATGCATATCCAATATGACTTATGCATAATTAAAATTAAAATTAAAGAGACATAGATTCAAATACATGTCAAACATGTAACATGTGTTGTGTGGTTAAGACCTGCTTTGATACCGTTTTGTTAGGATGGTTGTGGGACCCCTAGGGTCAGATCAGTATCTCGTGCAACGGAAATGGGTATAACCAATGGTAATTGAGCATGAGTGTATTTTTAAATATTTTAATGGAATACTATATTCCATTACGAGTATAAAGGGAAAAATCGGGGATGAATCGGAGTCCGGAAAAACTAAAATGGGAAAAAATAGAGAGAGTACGTATCGCCTAGGCCAAGCGATCACATACGCATAAGAAGCATACAAAGCATGCTGCTTGGACAGCATGCAACAAATGCTGCTGGTAGCAGTATACTGCGCAGCAGGCGCAACTTTCATAATAATTTTTTAAAAAAAATTCCTTAAACACTTTCAAAAACACCCAAAAATAATTTTAACATCAAAACCAATTTCAACACATGTTATACAACGAATATACATGTATTCTAAATACATATATGAATTTCTTTGAATCAAAACAAACGAAAATAGAATCTCATAATGAAGTGACTCTTGAACAATTTTAGGTCATTCAAATGTGGTTAAGTGATTCTAAAATGGTATCCATAGTTCCAAGCTTTCATTTAGAGTTCCAAACTCTAATTTTATGTTACATGTCCAACATGAACATTTTGACCCAATCACAGTCATATTGTGTTTATTCTTTCAAAACATCCATACATAATTCATTAGCCTAATTTCAACTGTTATTATGTATCCAATACATAATACATCATTATATGACTTACCTAGGAAGCTTGATTCCAAAATCCAATCTTCTTCTCCTTATTGAAAATATTGTAGAGAACTTTCAAAACTTCTCTAATAAAAACTTTATTTAGGGTAATATTTCTTTTAGCTTGCTTGCTTAGCTTGTTCAAACTTAATTAAAAACTTGTTCAAGCTTGCCTTTTATAGTGAAGTTTATGCAATTTTTAATTAATAAAAGTTCTAATCAACTTTTAGGTAGACTTAATCCAATTTTTCCAAATATGTATAATTAGGTGTGACTAATCACATTTGTCTACCACTTTGATTTTATCCAATTAAATCTAGACAAAGTTTAACCAATTGATTAGTTGATTGTCTACCACTTTGATTTAATCCAATTAAATCAAGCCAAATACACCTATTATTATATATTTTATAATTACTGAAATATCCTCCAATAGTACAGATATTTATGAAATTACAACAAAACCCTTGTGTGATTTTGGATTAATCTAATTAATCTAATTGGGTCAAAATTAATAATTAATATTATCCAATAACACTTAATTATTTCAACTTATAATTATAATATCAAATATTATTTATTATCAAATATTATCGGCTACCTAAGTGTTTAACGAGTACACTTCATATTATGGGATTCTATATAACCTAGAAGACTAGCACATGTCCTATATTGAATTGTTTAACCCGATATACCATGAGCAAGAGAAGCTCGTATAGATATGTGAGTATTCGTTGGAATGAATACTGAATGATTCATTGATGATTTCTAATAGTTGGAAGTACAAACCACCGTCAATAGAAATCTCCTCGAGTCGAGTAGCATATGTGATTCTTTGACTATATGATATCATTGATTTTGTGTGTGATCCCCTACACTTTGATGCCATATATGTCAGAGATCTTTCATGGCTATTCTAAGGTCGATATCATTCTCAGCATATTTATATATCTATCTAATATGTATAATGACATTACCATTAATAAAGTTAAAATGAAAATATAATTATTTTATTAAGAAATAATAAAATATAATGTACAATATATTATTTGAATTGATATTCAAACACAAAATTCAACAAAGAACTCCTTGATCTGTCTCTTCATTGGGATACAACCCACCCTTGTCAATTCTCTTAGGTTTCACTCCACTAACAGTCCCTACCTTGTGAGTATCTTTGGTTGAAAAAGATGGATGTTGTTAACTAATCTGGGGGTGGCAAATAGGGTTCAATGTGAAACGATTTTGTAATATTTGTAGTATTGGTATTGGGACAACTCATTTGGTTTGGGATAAGGTTATCAAGACAAGTATTTCCAAATGACTTTTGATATGGAGTCATGTGAATTATGGGTTATATAGGACTGAGCTGGGTACTCTTTTCCTTCCTGACTTTCCTCACCCTGAAGAGATTTGAATGAGGGATTAGCTTCTTCATAGATATATTCGTGAAGCTTTGTTTGGTGATCTCTCCAATCCCTGATATTGGGGTAAGAACAATCAACGAGTTATCCTAAAGGCTTCCTTGTTGACTAGTTTGTAGAGAGAGACTCTTCCCTGCCACCATTTCCTTTCCCTATGTCTACTAGTAAACTGACAACTTTCCTTCTTCCTTCACCTAAATCTAAATCTTTACACAACTTAATCAAATCCTCCGTCTCCATATAGCACATTGGTTCACTGACAGAAACTTCCTGTTACGTTTTAACTATCACTGATGACTGCTTTTCTCTGAAACTTAAAAGAAATCCACAAATAATATTTTCCCTATTAGTAATGGATGATACTATTTGCACTTTGAAAATTACTTTGAATATTTTATTATTTTATACACTCATTCATTAAATTTAAATTTTTATTTTTATTTTGTAAAAAAATTCATCATTTAAATGTTAAAAATTCATCACAAGAGCTTAGAATACAATTTAATGAATTAATCGGATGATCCAGGGAGCGTACCTGATTTAGAATCCATATCTGCAGCGGAAATTTCTGTAGATCTGTTGAAAAGTTGCACTGATGAGATCACCCTCTGCTCCCCACTTCTTGATGGTGAGAAACTTACTCTCCCTGAATTAAGCTTTCCTTATGCCTTAATTTTTCCTTACGAAAACTCATGCTTTCTTTTTCACTTCTCTCTATTTTCTTTATGATTGCTCACGGCAATCTCTCTAACACACTTTTCTCTCTCTTGTTTATTTTCTTGCAATTGCACTCGACAATTTCACATACTAGACACAATAGCACATCATATGCATTATATATATTTGTAAAAGGTGATGAGATGTCACATCACATCTAATAATGCATTAATAATGCATTTTCATAATAGGGAGAGAGGAGATTAATCAATTAAGGCAGCTTATTGAGTAAGCTATGTAGGGGAGTGAGAGTGAGACCTTAGCTCACTAATTTATGGAGTGTAATGGGCTCACCCATCAAAAGCCCATAACAATTCCGAAGCCCGCTCTAATATCCACACATCAAATAATATAGAGTTGCAGTCCACTTTATTAGATCGAACAATTGGACTTCACAGTTTCTATTACAAAACCAATTATCTTAGCGCTTTATATTAAAACTTGTATCACAATTAATATAAGCCCATAATTAAAATATTCTAACATTCTCTCACTTGGGCGATATCAATTGTGGATGTTTTAATGCTAAGAAAACTTTATGGATCCAATATTGGTTCAGAAACAACTCTAGTAAACCATTCCGTCCAATAAGATCGTAGATATAGAATCATGGCGGTACCTACATTATAATGCAACATAGTTCCTTCCATGGTCACGTATATCAAACAACCTTATCGACATGAACAAGATGTGATAGAGCAGTAAGATACAATAGCACCCACTTTATGATCTAAAAAAAAAATACATGTGCTATTTTTTCTTATCGGTCCCCAATTTCTCTACCTTATGCAGCCCAGGCCACATGAGAAATCAAGGCTTAAATATAAGCATGTATGTCTTCTATTATCCCAAGATAAACTTTATGTGTCACAAGACATACCAACAAGGCTTTATAACTTTATGCCCCAAGCCAAAGCTTATGATTGACACCCATCATAAGACTTTACACAATGATATATCAAACAATAAACATAAATATCTTCCAATGAAGATGCACCTTTATAGATAATCATTGTAAAATTCAAAATACATGTACGAATGTACAAACAAAATAACATAGAGCAATGATGCATCCCACTAACCTAGGGTATCAAAAGACCTTACCAAACCCATACAAGCAACATGCTTTACAAAAATAATGGGTCGAAGACCTTTGGTCAAAGGATCAGCAATCATATCATCTGTACCGATATGCTCTACCAGAATGTCACCTTTCTTAACTAGCTCCTTAATTGTCAAGTATTTGACTTCCATATGTTTTGACCTAGTGATATTCTTATTATTTTTCGCAAATAATACAGCTGAAAGATTATCACAATATAACCTTATAGGTCTAGAAATGGAGTCAACAACTGACAATTCTTTAATGAGATTTCGTAGCGAAACAGCCTGTGACGCTGCACCAAAACATATTACAAACTCGGCCTGCATTGTGGAAGAAGTTACAAGTGTCTGCTTGACACTTTTCCAAGATATAGTTCCATCTGCTAGCATAAACACATATCCTGAGGTAGATTTCCTATCATCTGAACAACCAGCAAAGTCAGAGTCCGTATACCCTACTAGTTCAAGATTCTCAACCTTTCTGTATGTCAACATGTAATCTTTAGTCCCCTTAAGATAACGAAAAACTCACTTGGTAGCAGTCCAATATTCCTTTCCAGGATTAGATAAAAATCTTCCCAGTACACCAACTGCAAATGCAATGTCAGGTCTAGTGCATACATGTGCATACATCAGGCTTCCTACTGCACTAGCATATGGCACTGCCTTCATGGACTCTCTCTCAACCTCATTCTCAGGTGACTGTGCCAGGCTCAATTTATCACCTTTAGCAATCGGCACATCCCAAGATTTACAATCATGCATACTGAATCTCTTCAGTATCCGCTCAATGTATGCCTTCTGAGAGAGACCTAATACCTTTCGAGTTCTATCTCTGTGGATTTCAATACCAAGAACAAATGATGCTTCTCCAAGATCTTTCATATCAAAATGTCTAGACAATGACTGTTTTACCTCATGCAGCATTCCTAGATCGTTACATGCAAGCAAAATATCATCTACATAGAGAATGAGAAATATATATTTGCTCCCACTGATCTTGATATATATGCATCTATCAACTTTACTTTCCACAAAGCCTAAAGAGGAGATTACATTGTCAAACTTTAGGTACCACTGCCGCGAGGCTTGTTTCAAACCATAAATAGACTTTTTAAGTCTACAAACAAGATGATCTTCACCATCTTTCTGAAATCCTTCAGGTTGTTCCATATAGACCTCTTCGGTTAATTCTCCATTTAGGGATGCAGTTTTAACATCCATCTGATGTAGCTCTAAATCATAATGAGCTACTAGTGCCATGATCACTCTAAATGTATCTTTTGAAGATAACAGGAGAAAAAGTTTCAGTATAATCAATTCCTCCTCTCTGAGTAAATCCCTTGGCAACTAATATGGCCTTAAACCTCTCAATATTCCCTTTGGAGTCTTTCTTGGTCTTATAGACCCATTTACAACCAATAGTTCTACAACCTTCAGGTAATTCAACAAGCTCCCACACACCATTATATCCCATAGATTACATTTCATCTCTCATTGCATTCCACCATAGATCAGATTGAGAACTAGAAACAGCTTCTTTAAAAGTTATTGGATCAGTGAAATGACTTATGTCATAATCAATCTCATTTAGATAAACTTCATAATCAGAGGGAACAGCAGACCGCCTTACCCTGGTTGACCTTCTTAATGGAACCTCTGCAGCTATATCCTGTAATGGCGGAACCTCATTTATCTGTATGGGTTCCTGCTCCATAACTGGATTAGTCGCAGGTGTAGGTTCCAAGGTCTCAGACTGTATGGGTATAGGTATATGAACCATTCTGGTCTGTTGTCATTGATTTGAGACTTCTGTATGATTATCATTATGAGCCACATCAAATTCCAAGAACTTAGCTGTTTGTGATTCTACAATCCTATAACCCCATTCTCTATAGTAAAATCTGTAGCCTTTAGAATGATCAGGGTATCCTATAAAATAGCAACGAGTAGATCTGGATTGCAATTACCTTCAGTGGGATTATAAAGGCGTACTTCTGAAGGACATCCCCAAACACGGAGGTGACTCATGCTAGGTTTCCTACCAGTCCATATTTCAAAAGGAGTTCTAGAAACGGACTTACTTGGAACTCTATTGAGGATATATAAGGCCGTTTTAATTGCCTCACCCCAAAGGAAGTCTGGGAGATTAGTTCTAGACATCATACTCCTTACCATCTCTTGAAGGGTGCGATTCCGCCTTTCGGCCACACCATTCTGTTCAGGACTACCTGGCATAGTAAATTGACTTACTATTCCACAATCCTCTAAGTATCTGGCAAACGGTCCCTTTATTTGTCCACTGACCCCATGTTTACCATAATACTCACCACCCCGGTTAGACCTAACAATCTTGATAATTTTTCCCAGCTGTTTCTCAACTTCAGTCTTGAAGATCTTGAATTTATCAAGGGCTTCAGACTTTTCCTTAATCAAGTACAGATATCCATATCGGGAAAAATCATCAATGAATGTTATATAATACTTATTATTGCAAATTGTGGGTGAATAAGGTCCACTTATGTCTGTATGAATAATTTGTAAAAGATCGGAGCTACGAGTGGATTCATTTTTCTTTATTTTGGTTAGTTTACCCTTACAACAGTCAACACAAGTTTCTAGGTCACTGAAGTCAAGAGTAGGTAGGATATCATACTTTATTAACCTTTCTACTTTTTCCCTAGAAATGTGGCCAAGTCTTTTATGCCACAACATGAATGACTTTTCTTTTATTAAGGGTCTTTTGGCAATTTGTTCAACATTATATGAATTGGAATAGACCTCACTTGATGCTAAACAGAGAGTGTACAAACCGTATGACAAAACACAATGGCCAACTTTATTGGAGTTGAAATATACAGATACAGAACCTGTATTAAACTCAAAACCATAACCTTGTTTGTCGAGTACAGATAGTGATATCAAGTTTCGTCTAAAAGATGGTACATACAAAACACTTGTCAAAACAAGTTCATAATTGGAGTCTAGTTTTAAACAAACATCTCCAACATAATGTACTTCCACCAATTCATTATTGCCAACTACGAGCTTGAACTCATCCTTATTTGGTTTCCTCTTGTTTATGAATCCCTGCAATGTGAAAGCAACGTGATTAGTTGCTCCACTGTCAAGCCACCAAGAACTGGATGTGGCATTAACATAATTGGATTCACATACAACAAAAACCAAGGAGTTACCTGTATGCCCATGTTTCTCTAACCAAACTTTATACCTGGAACATTCTGACTTCTTATGCCCTTTCTTTTTACAAAAGAAACATTTAAGTTCTTTCTTGAAGACACCTTTAGTACCACCCACAGCACTTGTCTGACCAGTTTTATTGTAATTCTGAACATTACCAGAAGCTGAAAATTTAGATTTCTTACCTTTCTTGCGAGGCTTAGAAACAATGAGAGCTGCATCTGTATGCCCTGCCTTAAGTTTCTCTTCCTCAGCAACACATATGGCAATGAAATCATTAACATTCCATGGTTCTTCCCTCGAATTGTAAGTAGTTGCAATTGTACCAAACTCTTCAGGCAGAGTATTCAATGCTTGATGGACAATGCAAGCATCTGGAAGAACAATGTTAAGATTTTTCAGCTTATTCTGAATATGGACCATCATCAAAATGTACTCCCTAACACCTCCATTACCATTATACTTCATTGAGTATAATTGCTTCAGAAGGGTACCAATTTCTGCATTGATTGAGACTTTATATCTTTCAGATACAGCTGTCAGGAAATCTTTTGCTATAAAGGTTTCTTGAAGACCACTTACCAAATGCTCAGGAATATATCTCTTTATAGTCAAATAGCACATGCGATTTGACTTATGTCATACTGTATGCAGCTGCTTATTCGTATCAGTACTGGAATTATTAATATCAGCTGGCTTAGGAGTGTTCATAGCAAGATCAATATCTGCTAATTCCATAGCCAACAACACATCTCTCTTCCACACTTTAAAATTGGAGCCAGTCAACATCTCTATAGTCACAGTGTTGTTGTTAACTGAAAAGGTGACTGAAAAACAAATAACAATGCAATTCTTTAGATTAAGCACAACACAAGATAATAAATACTTCAAGTCATAAAAGAGTATTATACCAAGAATTTTAGCACATCACTGTATAAACACCTTTGGGCAGAATATACAATATGTAATTAAAAATTCTTCATATAAGACGATTCAAAAACTTATCCAATCCTCGTAAGTCTACCACCTTTGGGTGAATAAACCACTCAGACTAGTCCATTCCCAATCATATGTCTTATATGTAACATTTCTAAAATTTAACATACAATCCACATCTTTGGACAGAAGACTGCACATCAAAAAATAGAAACATCCCTAAAACATGCAAGACCGTCATTACTTAAAAGATTCAGTGAAAAATGTCACTTTGGTGGCTGCAGTTCCACTAAACTCATAAGCAATTCTCACATCGGGATACACCTTATATTATCTTGTAAAATAACATTTATAATGTAATTTTATTCTTTATAGACAAGGGGCCGAATTGTCCATAAAATTACATTCCTGAATATTGTGACAAAATTTATGAGATAAATCAATTCTTTATATTTATCTCTATCACAAATGAATTAATTGCATTGAAATTTTACTTTATGAGAGACAATTAATTCTCTCTAAACAGTGACAATTTTTATACCCATGTATAAATAAAACCTTATGAGATAACAATTTATCTCTTAAATTGTCACACACAATTAATTATGACTTTATTTTGAAATTTTGGGATATAACTGAAGTTAAAATAAATCAATGGATCAAAATTATAATAGCAGGGACATTTATGATATTATCCAGGAGATATATATTCTATTATCCTGAGCCGGATGGATATTAGCCAAAAATGGGATGCACGCGCAGAGAGCTAGTCAGCAGCTCAAACATAAGCATTATATAATGCTTCCATGATAATGGACTTGTTGAAAATTAAATCATTGACTTTTCAACAAATCCATTATTTTCCTTTAGAAAAAGCAATATCATTTATTATTATTTTTTTTTTTTTGAATTATGTTGACTGCCGAAAGCAAATGCAAAATAATGCTTGCTTTTCGTTATAACAAATGCGCATACATTTACCCAATTTCAGATCCAAACTTATTTTCATCATATTTCAGTTTTCATAAAACCCAAAATCTACGGATCTGAATTAATAATTAATCCAATAATCTTATATGCTTAAAATCGAATCAATTATTAACAACCATCAACAAATCAAATAATTTGGATCTATTAAAAATCCATCCGAAAAATTCAACAGATTTTTATTCAACTTAATGAAAAATCCATAGATTCTAAGATTGTGTTCCTGAAGCTCTGATACCACATGTTAGAAATTTATTTGCAACAGGAATTTTAACATAAGAGCTTAGAATACAATTTAATGAATTAATCGGATGATCCAGGGAGCGTACCTGATTTAGAATCCATATCTGCAGCGGAAATTTCTGTAGATCTGTTGAAAAGTTGCACTGATGAGATCACCCTCTGCTCCCCACTTCTTGATGGTGAGAAACTTACTCTCCCTGAATTAAGCTTTCCTTATGCCTTAATTTTTCCTTATGAAAGCTCATGCTTTCTTTTTCACTTCTCTATATTTTCTTTATGATTGCTCACGGCAATCTCTCTAACACACTTTTCTCTCTCTTGTTTATTTTCTTGCAATTGCACTCAGCAATTTCACATACTAGACACAATAGCACATCATATGCATTATATATATTTGTAAAAGGAAATAAGCTTCACATCTCATCTAATAATGCATTAATAATGCATTTTCATAATAGGGAGAGAGGAGATTAATCAATTAAGGCAGATTATTAAGTAAGCTATGTAGGGGAGTGAGAGTGAGACCTTAGCTCACTAATTTATGGAGTGTAATGGGCTCACCCATCAAAAACCCATAACAATTCCGAAGCCCGCTCTAATATCCACACATCAAATAATATAGAGTTGCAGTCCACTTTATTAGATCGAACAATTGGACTTTACAGTTTCTATTACAAAATCAATTATCTTAGCGCTTTATATTAAAACCTGTATCACAAAAATATTCTAACATTAAAGACTTTAAAATTAATAATCTTATTTTACTCGACACACTCAAAAAATATCTAACATGATTTTCCTCCAACTCCATAAATTTTAATTAACTGAATCATTGAATCCTCCTCCTTTTCAAGTGACTTATTTCTTAACTCTCGTTATTATTTTTTTTTATTTTTATTTTTAATCTATCCTCGTCCTTTGTTTTATTTTTCTTAATCCCATTTACGATTTTAGGCTAATGAGAATGAGATGCCGTGAAATCAGAATTGTATGGGTGCCAGCCACTGTTTTCACCCTTAAAAAAAAAAAAGCAAAAATTGAATAATCTTTTGATTTGTAAATTGAAAAATTAAAAAAGATCAAATATATTTTATTGAATGTAAGATCCTCAAATCTATTGAGTTTCTTAAATATTTGTTTAACATATTGAAACAAAATTTCAGGGTTTAAAGTAAAGAATGAGTGTGTTAAATGAGAGTTTAAAGTAGTATATTGTATATAATAAACTATACTTAATAGTAATTTACTTATATCATGGGTGTTTTTGTAATTTACGCTTGAGCTTTATTATACTTCACCACTAAGAGAAAGATGGCATATCCGTTAGCATATAATGACCACTTTTACTCACATTCAATAATTAATTAATTACAAGTGAAAAATGCATTTAATTATTAACACGGGATGAATGAAGAAGACATCAATCATAGATAAGTATAAATATTATTTTTCTTAAAAGAAATATTATATCATAAGTGATGTGTGACAATGTTATAAGATGGTTTAAAACTTTAGAAAGAAATATATGTTTGTTTTAATTTTTTAGTACTTTAGTTGTTGAAATAAAGTATTTTAAAAAGTTTGGGATAGTCGAAAATTTTATCTGCTCCGTTTAAATCCGGAATGGGTGATTGGACGGTGAGATTTCTAATGATTCCAAAAAAAAAAAAATGTTTATATCTATGATACTAGAAGTATAATATGAAAACTAATCACCTGGATTAATTAAGTTTATATTTATCAATGTAATGGTATTCATTAACTAGATGATAAATTTGTGTAAGTTTTAAGACAATTTATTATACTATTTGATCATCTATTTGATAAACTCATGTAAACTAACACAATTACTCATGAAGTTGATTATTATTCCATTTTATAAATGACGCATATAATGAGACATGACACCTATAAACATTTACAAAATAATTTTTTCCTTAATAGGATGTGAATTTAATTACAGAATCTAAATTTTTACCCCTATATATGTTTTTTAAAGTAGAATTGAATTGGCCAATAGTTTTTGTAGTCAAAAGACAAGCAATGATTAACTGAAAATACCTGGCAAGGTCACATGGATAGCTGGACCTACTGCTGCATGTGAGTTGAATAATAGAAATTGAAATCATGGTCTTGTTTTCCTTTTCTTTAATTACAATTAGTCTATTGATAATTATAATTAAAAAATCTAATTAGATCAATTTATATCATTCTGTCGTGGCATAGCCTATATTTCTGAATTAGGAATCTACTCGGATCAACTTAGATACTCCTATTATAATTAGGGATGACAACTGGCTAATATATGTATTCAGTGTAGTTAATTAACATATAATAAAATTTTATTTATACTCGGACCCTAACATATCGTGTTCCGATCATATGAATATTTTACTTTTATTATTATGATTATATAAATATTTGTATCCGATCAATCTAAACTAATAAATATAAAAAAAAAAAAATTATATATATATATATATATCCGATTTTAACGTATCCGACCGCCGGATGATTTTTGCCATTACTCAAATCAATGATTATAAAATAAATGGGCTTTCTAGCAGATTGGCCAATCCCCAAGCACAGGCCTTTTGGCCCAAAAGATAGATGTTACAATTGAGGTAGGCTAATGAAAAAGTTGGGTGTCCTAAAAATCAATTCAACCCCAATAAGTATCTGTTTTGGTAGGAGGAGTAGGCATTAGTCTGGTTATCAACCAGTGATCTCTTATTGAATCCACGTTATTAAAAGATTTTTTTACGATTATTTTTAATATGAAATGAGTTAATCATCTATTTTAGTATTTTATTAAATAAAAATGGTGATATTCTTCCCCATTTGATCAAGAATTTCAATTAGAACAAGTCAAAAAATTTAGTAGATCATTTTATGAAGACCCAATAACCATAGGTTAATTTTACAATGTGCTGGTTGGTTGTACACAAGTTTTTCTTATTGGCTAAAAGCTCTTTTCATTATTATTTTTTGCACATAATCTTTAAAATAAATTTATCAAAAAAAAAAAAAAAAAAAAGCGATTGTGTGTGTATATAAATTGATTAAGTAAATGAATTTACCTTGAAATATTTATTTATCTTTAACGATTTTATAAAATTATATTTAATATTTGTTTATTAATCATTTCTTTGAGAATAATTACACCCATGTTCTCACAATTTTTTGTTGATACGCGTGTAAGATTCCAAACCTCCCGAGACAAAGTCCTAGAAAGAGGTGTTTGATTCCAAGAAATGCCTCCAAGGACGCAATCACAGAGATTACAGTCCTAAATATTACAAAGCTAAGACAACTACGAATTTAATTACTTGCTCATTTTGAGTCTATTTTCCTTCTTTCTTTTTTTTTTCTACGCATTGGCCCTTTTATAGTGTAAAGTCCTGCCAATCGTTCGAGCGGTTAATTCGCTTTCTTCGGCCCATTAAATCCCCACGTCTGCTGCTTCCGTGTAACTGCTGGATCGTGTGCAACTGCTGGGTCGTGCGCTCTGGTAATCGCTAGATCGTGAGGGTTACTGTCAAACTATGCAGTAACCGTTAGGTTGTGGGTCTATCCGTAACTGGCTAACTACAAGACACATATTCGTGTGACAATCGCCCTATATCAATCACATATTCGTTCTTCTTCCATCATTCTTCACTCGTTGGGAAATTCTTTCTTCGTCCATCGTCCATCATGATTATTGGTCGATTATTTCTTAATTCTTCATCCTAAGTGACGTCATGCCTCTTCGTCATTTAGTAATTATTTTTCTGTTAACAGTTGCCCCCAAATACGCCTTGATCGAATTTGCAGGATAGATTTTTCCTATCAAATTAATCTCCCATCCTTTGAACGGCCATGGCTTTATGATGAGGACCATTTCTATTGCTGGCGCTCGTTGTATGGACCTATGTTTTTGACATGTTATGTATCCCTTTGCGTATGCTTTGCTAGATTCTCCCATTTTCGGCCAATAATATCCATTCCTTATGATCAACCACCTCATTTTTACCCCAGCTTGATGGGCCCCACAGACCCCTTCATGAACCTCTGCCATAATGGTCTTGGCTTCTGACGGCCCTACTGTAGGCATTGCATTTTCGCATGTGAAACCCGATGATGAGTCTCAATTGGAGGCACTACCTTTTTAGCTAAGGATATTGCGGAAAACAGAGGTCGGAAGGGGAAATTCGGAATAAGTATGTCATCAAGTTCATTCCACAAGCTCACTGTCTTCGTTGGTGCTACGTTCGTTACTTCGTTCGAACCTCGTGCAGATTGCGGACGTTCGTGCCACGTTCTAATTGGCGTTCGAACGGATTCGGTGTTCTGGTTTTGCTGCTAGCCTCGCACCCCAACCCATTTAGCACCCCAAAGCCCATAAAACACATCCCAAATTAAATAAATAAATATTAATTAAAACATTAACTAAAAAGATAATAATTAATTAATTAAGTAATTAAATAAAACATATACCAAACATAAAATAAACAATTACCAACTTAAACTAAAATCATGCCAAATAAATAATTGAATATATTATATACTAAAACTAAAAAGAAGATATACCTAATTAAAATCAATCCTAACCAATTAAAGCCAATCATATATTTGACTTCCTAATCTAATAAGATAATTACCAATCTAAAATATTTGTATTCCTAAACCAACACAAATTAAATATTACAACTTCCTAATTTAAAATATTTTGTCCCCCCTCAATCTTGTGTATGCCTTTCTTGTAAATCCTAATTGAATACCAAAATCCTTTCCTTGTGAGACAAGGTGAAGCCCTAGCCCTTCTCTATATAAACAACCCCAAACCTAGCCACCCCTCCTCTCGAATCTCTCTAGCTCAGACATACAATTCACACAAGAAATATTAGACATCACAAAAAAATCACTCTTTCATCCTTACCCTCACATCACCGAAACTATAAGCATCAAAACAACCCTTAATCACCACCGAAAATCAGCCCCTTTAAACCTCCACACATCACCGAAAATCACACAAACACAAGCAGCCTAAATCACTCCCAAAACAGCCCCTAAAATCCCTTAAAACAGTAACATATAAGACACTTACAATCCTTGAAATAACCACACAAAACCACACCAAAAAGAACACACAGAACAGTCCATCAAGAACATCAAAACAGTCCACAAACAGTAAGCAGAGGACACAGAGGAAACGGCAGCAAAACCACAGGGAGCAGCAGCAAAACGGAGGTGGAACAGTAGCTTGAGCGGCCGAACAGCGAAGGAAGAGGCAAACCAGTGAACCAGAAAAGTTGCGGAGCTTTACCCCCTTCCGATCTTCGTGAAACGCGAGTCGAGAGAGACAGCTTAAAAGGTTAGACCTGAGGGTATCTTTCACACTTATTCTTATTTAATTTCTGGTCATTTATTTTGATTATATTTTCTGTATTGTGGCATTTGTTGTGTATGATGTGTGTTGTGGGTATTGGATGAATGGAAGAGTGTCGTCTCTTGTGGTATATAGGATGGAAACCCAGACGTAATTTCGTAGCCGAATCCGAATGGACGGTAGTGCGGTCTGTACCTGGGACACAACTCCACGTACCAATTGAGTAAACGGCACCTTCTCTTGTTTTGTGTTGCTTCGGTTTATTTATTTTTCGTTATTTAAATTATGTATGTTGCTTATCCCCGTATGATACGATCGAGTGCATGGGCTTAGTAAGTGCGACGAAAGGTCCCCTAATTGGAGGGGTTAAAATCCTTCACCACGATGCTTTGCCGCACCGATTGATGTGTGTGTCGGTTGAATGCAAGATACGTTCAATCGAGCATACTTAGTTTGATATGATTGTCTTTATTTTCGTATGCATAATTCAATCGAGCGCATGGGCTTAGTAAGTGTGATGTGAGATCCCCTATGGGGAGGGGCTAAAGCCCTTTACCACGATGTTTTGCCGCGTCGGTTGATGTGTGTTCGGTTGGATATAAGATACGTTTAATCGGGCACACTACGTTTAATATCATTGCTTTTAATTCTTGTATGCATGATTCAATCGAGCGCATGGGCTTAGTAAGTGTGATGTGAGATCCCCTATGGGGAGGGGCTAAAGCCCTTTACCACGATGCTTTGCCGCGCCGGTTGATGTGTGTTCGGTTGGATACAAGATACGTTCAATCGGGCACACTATGTTTAATATCATTGCTTTTAATTCTTTGTATGCATGATTCAGTCGAGCGCATGGGCTTAGTATGTTGGTCTAAAGGTCCTCTCTTTGAGAGATCAAGAGCCCCAAAAGGCCACCTTTACG
This sequence comes from Zanthoxylum bungeanum, assembly GCA_019454045.1. NCBI lineage: Eukaryota > Viridiplantae > Streptophyta > Magnoliopsida > Sapindales > Rutaceae > Zanthoxylum > Zanthoxylum bungeanum. Next base: position 635 of record SKCR01033453.1, on the reverse strand, counting down.
GCAGTACTTCGTCGCGCCCCTTTATTTTGTCGTTTATGTATTGCGTCCCATTTCATGCATCAGGTCTGTTCCCGTTCGAACGCGTTTACGAACGCAACTCGAACGCGCATGTATTTTGCCTTGTCATGCATCGGGTCTTATTTATGTTCGAACGCGTTCACGAATGCCATACAAACGTGAGCATTCTGTTTCATTTCCGTTCGAACGCGTTCATAAACGCCATACGAGCGTGAGTATTCTGTCTCATTTCCGTTCGAACGCGTTAACAAACGCCATACGAACGAGAGCATTATGTTTCATTTCCGTTCGAACGCGTTATCAAACGCCATAACGAACGTGAACCTTCTGTTTACCGTTCGAACGCGGTTACGAACGCTACAACGAACGCACATGCACTTTCTTAGTTTTCATATGTATCAGGTCTGGTTCCGTTCGAACGCGTTCTCGGACGCTACATGAACGCGAACCTTCTGTTTACCGTTCGCACGCGTTCTCGAACGCTACGCGAACGTGCACCCACTGAATGAGTTCTCTTCATTAGATTTAATGCATAGTTTTCCTAATAGCTATCCCCACATGTATGAATACGACGTGGTTTAATGTATTACAATTCATATGCTTATGTCATGATAACA
>SKCR01033452.1:0-101469 GCA_019454045.1 Zanthoxylum bungeanum | reverse complement strand
ACCTAAGTTCCGAGCACTTATACCCCACACTAATGACGATATCAGATATAAGTAGTAAGAAACATTCATCTCCGTATTGACAAGACGGACCATCCAATAATGCTCCAACATTACTAATACAATTACTTAAATAAAATAATCACATAATCACCAGAGATTTATGACAATTAAGTCATTAATTTAATTAGGTCAAAATTTTAATTTAAAACATGTTTTACATATTCAATATGTCTTATGCATAATTAAATTAAAATTACTATGTTATAGATTCAAATACATGTCTAACATGCAACATGTGTTGTGGGTTAAGTCTTACTACTGATATCATTCTGTTGGGGCAGTTGTGGAACCCCTAGGGTCGGATCGGTGCCTCGTGCAACGGAAATGAGTTTAACCCGTAGATATCTAGCATGGATGTATTTTTAAAATTAATAAAATATTTTATTTTATTTTTCAATTGTTTAAGGAAAAATCAGAAATAAATCTGGATTCGGAAAAAACCATTCGGGATATAAAAATCGTTTTCAAAGATGTAAACTGCCTGAGCCTGCTACTTGCGCAGCATGTTGCGCATGCTGCACAAGTGCTGCATCTCTTTGCTCTCGGCTAACATAAATATTTTCACCCAATTACAAGCATATTGTGTTTATACTTCCAAATATCATAACACAATTAATTAGTCTAATTTCAACATTATGTATCTAATATATAATTCAGCACTATATGTCTCACTAATGATAATTATAGTTTTTAGAGAAGATCAAATTTACCTAGCAATGTTGATTGAAAGATCCAATCTACTTCTCTTTGTTGAAATATTTGGAGAACTTCCAGGATTAGTAAGTTGACTCCAAGATCCAATCGTGATTCCAATGCTAGCAAGCTTCACCCCAAGGTCCAATCTTGTTTTCTCCTAGATGAACTGTTGTAAAGACCTCACAAGCTTCTCTAAACACTTCTCTAACTTGAGCTAATTTCTTCAAGAATTTGCTTGTACTTAGCTTTTTCAAGTTTTTGCTTTTCTTAATTAAAGCCTTCCTAAAACTTGCAATTTTTAATTAATAAACTTTTATGTTGTAAACAACTTTTATGTGGGCTTAATCTAATTTGTCCAAATATATATAATTAGGTGTGACTAATCTCCATTTTTCTCCCAGTTTGATTTAATCCAATTAAATCAAGCCAATGATTAGGAAATTGATTAGTTAAATATTTTCCACTTTGATTTAATCCAATTAAATCAAGTCAAAACCACATATTATTACATACTTAAAATTACCATAATATCCTCAAATGCTAAAGATAATTATGATTTTACAATTAAGCCCTTGTGTAATTATTGAATTAATCCAATTAATCCAATTAGGTCAAAGTAAATTATCAATGTTATCTAATAACACTTGATTATCATAATTGATAATTATAATATCGAATATTATCTTTTATCAAAATTAATCGCCTACCTAAGTGCTTAATGAGTACACTTTATATTAAGACACTTTATGTTCAGACATGTTCGTCATATAAGCCTAGCTAATATGTATGTAATTCTGCCACATCTGAATTCACGAAGAACACGAACGACCTTTCTGAACTATGCAAGTCAAGGTCATCATATATGTCTAACAATCCCTCCGCCGTAGGCTATCCGAGTTGTGCTTAGGAAACATATAATACAAGGTCAAGTTTCTGAGGCGCACATCTCATGTCGACATGTCCACGATTCTTCATAACTGATGCGATCCACCCTAGGTGATCAACTTTGGCCAAAGCTTTAAGAATTGTGACTTTACTCATATGGATACCTAAACACCTTATGGTACACATACGGGCCGACAGATCCTATCTTGCTTCGCACTTGATTACTGAGTGCATCAGTCCACACCTAACGAACATCTATAGGCCATACCATGAAAGGTTTCTGACATACATGGCATCAAAGTGTGGAAGATCTCACACAAAATCAATGATATCCTATAGTCAAAGGATTACATATGCTACTCGACTCGAGATGATTCCTATTGACGGTGGTGTGTACTTCCAACTATTAGGAATCACATGTGAGTCATTCAGTATTTGGTCTAACTAATACTCACACATCTATACGAGTTTCCAAAACTCATGGTACATCGGGTTAAACCATTAGAACTCCAATTCCAATATACGACATGTGTTAGTCTTCTAGGTTATAGGAATTCGACCGTATTCCAAAACCAACGACTAGAAATATTTAGTTTAAGAATAGTTTATAATAGTAATACTTATCCCAATGTCGAACCACATAATGTCCAGTATTACTACAAGACTATTCTAAGGTCGATGTCATACTTAGCATATCTATACATATAATGACAATACCATTAATAAATATGAAAATATAATTATTTTATAAATAAATAATAAAATGTACAATTCAGATTGACACTCCAAGCACCAACTCCAACAGTTCAACCCTAACGTGATGCGCGTCTTGTTTGGAAAATTCACCAAAAACGTAGTAGAACATGTTAGACTTCAAAACACTCATGTATAGATAAGTTCATTTCGACTAGCAATTCACATTATGAAATATGGCCAAACACATGAGTTCCTTAAATGAGCTAATGGCTAAATATATAAACGGGGGGGGGGGGGAATCCCATCTGAAATCTCACCTCCTCATGTGCCAAACATGAGAAACAATCTTGAGCAAGATTGGGGAACTGAAACGGAGGCTGGGCCAAGCAATGTTACTCCTCCACAAAGGATTGCTGCCACAACAATGTCTCGCAGAGGGACAAACCCCGTTAGTTTTGGCCCACACCTAGGACCGAACATGACACTGTAGGGGTTTTAGGGGCTAAATCCGGTAACGCAGGGAAGCGGTGGGAAAATTAAATTTTCCGATTTCAAAACTTTTTCTCGGATTAATTAAATAAACATATTTATTTAATATTCCGATAATCAAATTATGAAAAATAAAATTCAATAAATCATATTTAAGTGAATTTACCAAATTGCCCTTACACTTGGTATTTTGTTCATTTTAATCCGAAATTGATCAAATCAATTTTGAATAATTCTAAATCATTTCTAAGATGAACTTAGCATGTTCAAAACATCAAAACACCAAGGCAACACAAAGAACCCAAAATGGCCATTTGGCCGAGAGCTCCAAAAGGGGGGGGGATATGTGCATTTTGTGATTTCATGATTCAAAACACATCAATACGTAATCCAATCACCTGAAACTTTATATGCATCATATACACATCCTATACACAACATAAATGAAAATCCCCAAATTTGGACAAGTTCTTAAACCCTAATTTTTTCAATTTTCTTCAAATTGGAGAAATTAGACCCAATTGGTTTAAATCAATTACTTCAATCATCATTCTTCCATCCAACCAAAGTCTCACACAATGAAACAACTCAAGATCAAATCTAGGTCATCTAAGAGTGGGTCAACAACTCTAGATTAGCAACAAAAGTTTCCAAAACCATAAAGAATACTTATTACTACAATAGCCATAAGCTTCCTTCATTATACATGCTCAACACTTTCACCAAACTTCCATTCACCAAAAACACAAAGAATAAGAAAAGAATAACATAAGAACATCACAAGATGTAAGCCTAGATCATAAGGAACATTTTCCTATCTAATAGTAAGTTAGAAAACTTACTAAATCCAAGCCTTTTCTTTGGTTTCTCCTTTCTTCCTCTCTAGTTTCTCTTGTTTGTTTTAATGGAGTTTTTGTAAAAGTGTATTAGGTTAGAAATGAAATGAAATGAAAAATAATATATACTTGTTGGAAAAGCCCTTGGCCGAAAATGGTAAAGGCTAATACAAAAATATTAATTTCAATTTCATTTGCAATTTCATTTAATCAACTTGACATAAATATCTAAAACACTTATTCATTGATATTTAAGTCAACAAAGGCAACTTAATCATTTTTAAACCAAATATCCAAAGTTAAGATATTTATATTTTAATTAATTTAATCATTTAACAATTAAATAATTAATTAATTAATTAATTAATTAAATACAAATATTTAAATATAAGTATTATATTTACATTAAATATCAAATACATATATTCATTTAGGATATTAGTCAAATATCTCAATTTGACTATTAATTAATGTGTATTTAAATTAATCAAGTATTAAATGTAAATACACAATAATTCAGCAAATGACTATCGGGTCCCTTTAGCATGTATTTTGCGTTTAACTTTAAACGACTTTATAAATAATCAATATTATTATAAATGTTGCTCTAGTGCTCTACGAGTATATTTCATTATTGAGACTCTCTAGATTCAGGTATATCCGTCACGAAATCCAATTTCGTGTCCATAATTTATCCACCCGTAAATTATGACGATCACGGATAATCTCGCTGAATCATACAAGTCGAGGTCATGGCAAATGTATAATTCCTCCATCACAGGTATCCGGATAAATCCCAGAGATATATATGTAAACGTCAAATCTCTATAAGGATTATCCAGTCGACTATTCTATTAGCAATCTGTAAAAAAGAATGTTTAGAACTAGCTTCTAAACTTTACCACGGGCCATGGTTTTATCTGATTGCTAATCATATGGACTACCTATGCTCTGGTACACAGAACTGACGGATCCTATCTTGATACACATAGGATACCCTGAGGATCTATCTACACCCAACGAACAGGCGGAGGTCTGATCTAAATAGATCAGTGACGTGACTGCCATTTAAGTGTAGAGAGATGTGTCTCATGTGCCCACAATGGCATCTCAAGTCTAAGAATCACAAGTGCTACTCAACCCGAGAAGATTCTTATTGATGTTGGTGTACCATCCATTAAGAATCTTCGGTGAGTCGTTCAGTGTTTATCCGCTATAAACACCCACACGTCTATACTAGTCTCCAAGACTAATGGTTCATTGAGAAACCATTGGAATCAATATTCCAGTATACGACATGTACCGGTCTCAACGGGTTTACTATACTGACCAAGTAATGTAAACCTTGACCAGGAACTGTCTGAGAATGACAACGTCATGATACTACTCAATGTCAGTTGCAACGCTTTTGCAACAGTACCATGGCTAATCATTCTAAGGTCATTACGTCTTTCCATATAAAAGATACATTATATTTAGAAACTGCATATATTATTCATAATAATAATGTTTTACAGAAGTATTCAAAAGAAATGCAACCGGGAATTGGCGCTCTGAGCACCAACCCCAACAGACATAAAATGAGGTAGTCTTGTCCCAAGATTTACAAGGACATGGCCAAGACCATGTCCCATTTGTGAGGGGACTACAACCACCACTTGTAGGGGGCTGGGTCAAGACCATGTCCTATTTGTGAGGGGCCCACAACCACCACCTGTAGGGGTGCCATTCAATGGCAATGATGTACTAAGAAAATAAATGACTGAGATTCTCCAAAATCAACTCGGTTTGGGAGTGAGGCCGGCCAATTCGTCCAAGATATCAGAAACCGTATCCAGATTGGGTTAATTTTGCGTATCTATGGCCAAGAACTATAAGATACCAGAATTCTCTCTGTTCACAGGATCATGGGTGACCGGTATAAACACACACGTATAACGAAAGCGCACGTATCGTTCAAGTAGTATAAAAATATCGATCCCACAAGGACTTAATTCCTACTGTTGTTATTAATTATTGATACTATTTATTTACAGGTATCTAATTATATGGAGAAGAGAATTGATTGCTTTTGGTTGGTTGAATGTGGATTTGCTAATTAAAATAAAAACCTCAAAAGAAAATACTAAGGAAAAAAAAAGAAAAGACTCAAAAATCTAGGGTCGTGACTCCACAATATTAATATTAAGATGAATTGATTCTCTTACATATGTGTAATAAATCAGATTGCTAACCTGGAACACGAAAATATGCAAAAGCCTCTGTCGATGGTCAGACGCAAATACCCAGTATAATCCAATTGAACCATATGTCTATGTCAACCAAATTATATGGATTCATTAAGATTAAGTTCCAATTATGGCTACCCCCGCCCGACAGGTATATGTCTATCCTGTAAGGAAATCTATTAAAGGTTATCTATCCTCAAGGAAGATCGTGGGCTATTGAATCTAAGGCTGAAACCTAAAATCCGTATGTCTAGTTCATTTTAGATTTACCGCATCAATCTTATTGGTGATCAGACAACAAGAAGCATTAAGTTTAAGGCTCAATAAACAAACTAAAGAATTACCCATAAAAAGAAAATCAATTATTAAGTGTGAATATTATGTTTCATCACTTCTCTAGAATAAAATAAAATGCTGGGGGTTAGAGGATCCACATTCAATATTTCTTATCTAGGAATCTCATTTATTATAATATATAAATTATTTTATGTTCTGCTTCTCAGGAATTAATAATGTTGAACATTTAAAACCAGCCATATAAGTGGTAATCCTTTTAGTCAAATTACACCAGCCATATAGGCGGTAATTATCTGTCACATAAAGACCAGCCATATAGGCGGTAAAGTAATTTATATTTAGACCGACCATATAGGTGGTAATAAAGTCTGCCATTAATTAATCTGGTTAAATTATAATTAAGTGAATTTACCTAGATAATTATATTAAATGTTTCACCTTTTACCCCAGCGGTAAATTAACTACTGAACATAAAAAAAGAAAAAGAAAATAAAATAAAATTTTATTACAAAAAGTAAAAGTGCATAATTAAAAATACTAAAAGAAAAAATACTAAATTTAAATTACAAAAACTTAAACACACAAGATGCAATCATTAAAGTCTTTACAAAACTCAAGGAAGACATGATTTGAATTCTGAAGTCGAGCTGAATTTATAGGCGTCAGTAGAGGGTCGGCGTCGCGACGCCAAGCTCACGTCGCGACGCAGAATTGTGTCGACGTGGCAGATTCTGGTTCGTCGGCTCAGATTCTGGATAAGGTGATAATGTGACACGTGGCAAGGTGGTTGGGAGCTCAATTATTGTGACACGTGGCGGCTCGTGATTGGCTGATTCAGATTCTTATCTGCCACGTGTCAATTTCGGATAAGTGAGTCAATGATTGGCGCTGATGTGGCACACGTGGCGAAAGGGACTGTCGGTACCATAAAATAATGACACGTGGCACGCTGTGATTGGTTGATGATGACGTGGCGATGATGTGGCACGTTGACTCGATCAACTGGTGATGTGGATGATGACGTGGCAGACATGTGGATTGACACGTGGCAACACGTGGCGATGGCGACTGTCGGCACCGTAGGATGATGACATGTGGCACTGCGCACGTTAGCAGATCGGCTGTGATGGTGACACGTGGCACGACGCACGTTAGCAAAGTCAAATTTCCTTAGATTCTGACTTGTAGACCTGGCGCACGTTAGCACGTCTTGGTGCATGTTAGGCGTCGCGACGCCATAGGCTTGCGCGTCGCGACGCGAAGAATTACGAAAATGCTCTTTTTTCAATTTTCACTGTTTTGATTCCAAATCAACTCCAGAATATCCTGAAACTTTATTTATCTACAAAATAACACAAAACACATCAAAATATTCACAAAACTCAAGAAACTATACAAAATATTAAATTAAATGAGTGGGAAATAGTTATATAAATACCACTCATCACACCCCCAAACCTAACATTTTGCTAGTCCTCGAGCAAAACATAGAATAAAATAAATAAAATTTAACTAAGCCATTTTCGTAGGGATCACGGTTTCATTTAGCGTATGTAACAAGCCTTTAAACCCCTAGGTGTCCCTAGTGGACGAGTTTTAGTCTCGTGAGGGTTTACAACAATGATACCCACAAACATTTTACAAAAGTAAAAAGGTAGTGAAACTAATGCACACAAAAGCAAAAAGACAATCGAAAAGAGAATAAATAAGTTAGTGACTAATCAGATGAAACTTATACTCCAAGTTACTAGTTGTTTTCTTTCTTTTTAAATTATCAAATAAGTAAATTCTCCTATTATATTTACCATTCTCCATATACACAACCAACAAAATATTAAACAACTCATTTTTGCCCACAACAGTCACAAGTGCAGTTGATAAGAGAGTAATATTTTTGTCCTAAAGTTTTATCAGAATTCATACCTTTTTGTAGCAATGAAATAATTTTTCTCATTTTTCTGATTTTTTCTTTGATTTTTTGATTTTTTTTTTATTTATATACAATATCTTCCATCTATGTAGCGAGCTTTGGGTCGGTGGCTCCCAAACCAGTTGGCTTTAGGGCACCAGGTGTTAAGACATCCCTACGGACTTAATTACTCAGACTTCAGATATATATATTTTTGCAGCATCTTTGATCCATGTAGCAAGCTTTGGGACAGTGACTCCCACACCAGTTGGCTTTAGGGCACTAGGTGTTACAACACCCTTACAGACTTAATAACTCGAATCTCAGATGTTTTTTTTTGTTTTTTTACTCCATTGCTTTTTGAGATGTTTCCTCCAATTAAACTAGAGAACTGAATATTACAAACTTTTCAATTTTAGCTCATGTCCGTATGTTACCATGCGTATTGTTAATACCTGCCAACTGAGCATATGAAGATCCATTTTAATCGGTTTTATGGAGAGTTTACAAATTAAATAATTTAAAATGAAATAAACAAAAACTAACTTGTTTCAAAATGGTTTAAGATACGTCTCATGAGTGGAAACTCCTTACTCAGCTATCTCTTACCAATTTCACATTTTTAGTCAAAATAAAAACACAAAAACACAAAATATTTTTGTTATTTTTTTAAAATTTTCATTTTTTTTGTATTTTTCGAAAAATTTTGGACTAAAAAATAAAAACAACACACAGACTAAAAAAAACAAGGTACTGATCAACTAATTCCCTCCCCCAAACCTAAATGAGACATTGTCCCCAATGTTTTAAACAGTAGAAGAAGAGTTTAGAAGATAATACCTGGTTAGATGAAATTCTACAGGAATTTAAAGGTTAAGATCCGGATTAATCCGACGCCTCTTACCACGGTCGTCATCGGACCAATTTATCTTTGAAAGGATAGGGTCAATTTGTAATTCATAAGCTAAGATTTGGTCATTAGATCCGGAGCAGTTCTGGCAGTGAAGATGAGTTTTTTAAGGTTTTGACACGAACCCATTTCTCCGGGCATCATCAAGAAACACACAAAGAAAATCATAAAATCCATCAACGTTAAACAGCCCAATTGGTTTCTGGTGTATGTTCAGGTTTGCCCAAGATAGCACTATAGAAATTTCGTCCAATGTGCCCAAGCCACCTGGCAAAGCTATAAAAGCATCAGCACGGTTAATCATTTCTACCAGTCGTTCAGACATACCTGACACGATTAACTCTTCTCCGTTTGATGGTCCAATAAGATTTGCCTCCGCCAAGGGTTTTGGAATGATTCCCAAAACTTGACTGCCTTCCTCCTGTACAGCTTTTGAAACGATCCCCATAAGTCCAAGATTGCCTCCGCCATATACTAAGTGCATATTCCTTGCAGCTAAGACTCGACCCAATTCCTGTGCTGCTTCTATGTATTGTGGCTTAGTACCAATACTAGTACCGCAAAACACACAGATGTTTTCAACTCGTCTTCTTAAAATGGCTTCCATGTTTTACTCTGGATGTCTTCAAAAGTGCAATGATAAGCTGAATTTATAGTACCTGAAAAAGGGTGAGTAATAATAGCACTAGTATCTTCCATAGGACGTTTATTAGCTAATCAACGAAATAAATCGTGAAAGGTCAAAAAGTTTGGATCCTGTCTACGAAAATAAAGATAATTACAACATAAAAGCAAATCCAAGCAATAATTAAGGTAATAGAATTGTGTACACAATACGTCATTCGCTTAGTATAAATTCATTAGGATGCGTCTCAAGAATCCATTCCTTACTCAGCCATCGCTAATGAATTATCTCTTATCTTTGCCAAACACCATTCCTTATGTCTTATGCTTTGGTTGAGCTTTTCCCTACAAAAATAACACACAAAATTAAAAACTCTACAACATGTATACACAAAATATAAAATAGAAATTACAACAAAGTGCATGGGTTGCCTCCCTACTAGCGCTAAATTTTTCATCTTTAGCCAGACGTGACTGAAATCTATCCGTCAAGGAGGTTTCAGCGTCGTTTTGGATGTCTGATTAAAGACAATCCCGTGAGCGTTGCTTTTGAAGGGTCTCTTCCAACGGTAAAGTGGCAAAAAATATTTTGTCTTATTCAGTGCTTGTGCCACCTTTTTAACCTTTGTTGCTCCAGTGGTTCCTGAAAAGAAAGAAAGAAAATCAGGAGGTCTCGTATGGTGTTTGACTTGGAATGGAAGTTCCATTCTGTCAAGCTTCTTGGTGATATCTTTGAATTGTACTCCCCAAAACAGTGATGTTTCGCCTGAATGCTCTGGATCTTCAATTTGATCTGACAATTGCTCCTCCATTTGCTCTGTTTCTTGCTCCACCTTTTCTTCACATATATATTTTAGGATTTCCTCGTTCAGTTCTTCATCCGTCATCTGTGAAATGCATGCTCCATAAGTGTCAATCCGAGGATGTAAAATTATGTCTTTTTTTAGGTCTTCATCCTCTGATCTGAGTGAAATGATTGGCTCAGGTAGATCTTCTTCAAACATTTGTACAATGGAAGCTCCAAGATCTTCATTTGCAGGATAGAAATTTTCATCCTCATTTGTTGGTGCAGTTGGTACAAACAGCTCAGCTTCTTCGTCAGAGTCAGAATCTGAATAATAAAAGTCAAACAGAGACTTTGCTGGTTTGGGCTCCTGAACTGATACCTCTGATTCTTGATACTGCTCAGCCTCGTCCTCTGTTATGATGTCATGATGATCTCAGGATATTTGAAGGCTTCTTCAGTATTATTTGAATTTGCTCCGTGAGATATGTGATTCAGGTTATGTGTTAATTATCTAACTTGATTTGTCATCCTCTGTATAGACAAACCGCTTGACTCTGAATTTGTGCATCAAATTGAGCTTCCCGTTCCTCGAACCAATCTTTAAGCATGTGAATCAACTGATCTTCCTCTGATGGTTCTGGTTCTTGATGAAGATTGTAGACCGATGGTGGATAAGATGGAAAGTATGATGGTTCTTCGTACCTTGAATGATTACAATAATTCCGCCACTCTGAAAGGTATATACATTGATTGCTCGGGTGGTTACCATCAAAAATCACACATCTCCCCATTTCGTTCTGACGAGCAAATGTAGAATTGCTTGATTCTGACATCCAGTGATAGTTGTTGGGCTGGACAAGAGTCCTCAGAAAACCGGACTGTTGCTGCCAGATTTGGGGTGTTCTTCTAGTAAAGCTCGTGATATTTCAATCTCCCAATAATGTTCCATTTTTCAATCACCTGAAAATAAAAGAAAGAAAAAAATTACAGATAAAAAAAATAAGAAAATTAGATACAAGTAAATTAGATAGTCCCCGGCATAAACACACACGTATAACGCAAGCGCACGTATCATTCAAGTAGTATAAAAATATCGATCCCACGAGGACTTAATTCCTACTGTTGTTATTAATTATTGATATTATTTATTTACATGTATTTATTTACATGTATTTAATTATACAAGTAAATAAAATTGCACGAAAGTAGGTTTAAGAAAATTCAATATTATGAAACTATCTAGGGTTGTGAATCTTTCTAATATCTTTTAAAAGATGAAGCGGTTATTTCATGTTTGTGTAATAAATCGGTTTACTAACCTGAAACACGTAATTATGCAAAAGCCTATGTCGATGGTCAGATGAAAATTCCCAGTATAACCCAATTGAACCATATGTCTATGTCAACCAAATTACCTGGATTCATTAAGTTAAGTTCCAATTATGGCTACCCCCGCCCGACAGGTATATGTCTATCCTGTAAGGAAATCTATTAAAGGGTTATCTATCCTCAAGGAAGATCGTGGGCTATTGAATCTAAGGCTGAAACCTAAAATCCGTATGTCTAGTTCATTTTAGATTTACCGCATCAATCTTATTGGTGATCAGACAACAAGAAGCATTAAGCTTAAGACTCAATAAACAAACTAAAGAATTACCCATAAAAAGAAAATCAATATTAAGTGTGAATATTGTGTTTCATCACTTCCCTAGAATAAAATAAAATACTGGGGTTAGAGGATCCACATTTAATATTTCTTATCTAGGAATCTCACTTATTATAATATATAAATTATTTTATATTCTGCTTTCTCAGGAATTATAATGTTAAACATTTAAAACCAGCCATATAGGCGGTAATCCATTTAGTCCAATTACACCAGCCATATAGGCGGTAATTATCTGTCACATAAAGACCAGCCATATAGGCGGTAAAGTAATTTATATTTAGACCGACCATATAGGCGGTAATAAGTGTGCCATTAATTAATCTGGTTAAATTATAATTTATAAATTATAATTAAGTGAGATTTACCTAGATAATTATATTAAATATTCACCTTTTACCCCAACGGTAAATTAACTACTGAACATAAAAAGAAAAAGAAGTAAAATAAAATTTTATTACAAAAAGTAAAAGTGCATAATTAAAAATACTAAAAGAAAAAATGCTAAATTTAAATTACAAAAACTTAAACACACAAGATGCAATCCTTAAAGTCCTTACAAAACTCAAGGAAGGCATGATTTGAATTCTGAAGTCGAGTTGAAATTTATAGGCATCAGTAAGGGGTCGGCGTCGCGACGCCCAGCTCGCATCGCGACGTGGAATTGTGTCGACGTGGCAGCTTCTGGTTCATTGGCTCAGATTCTGGATAATGTGATAAGGTGACACGTGGCAAGGTGGTTGTGAGCTCAATTATTGCGACACGTGGCGGCTCGTGATTGGTTGATTCAGATTCTTATCCGCCACGTGTCAATTTCAGATAAGTGAGTCAATAATTGGCTCTGACGTGGCGCAGACATGGCATTGATATGGCGCTGACGTGGCACTGATATGGCGCTAACGTGGCACACGTGGCGAAACTGACTGTCGGCACCATAGAATGATGACACGTGGCACGCTGTGATTGGTTGATGATGATGTGGCGATGATGTGGCATGTTGACTCGGTTAACTGGTGATGTGGATGATGACTTGGCAGACACGTGGAGTGACACGTGGCAACACGTGGCGATGGCGAATTTCGGCACCGTAGGATGATGACACGTGGCACGGCGCACGTTAGTAAAGTCAAATTTCGTCAAATTCTGACTTGTGGACCCGGCGCACGTTAGCATGTCTTGGTGCATGTTAGGCGTCGCGATGCCATAGGCTTGCATGTCGCGAAGCGAAGAATTACGAAAATGCCCTTTTTTTTTTTTCCAATTTTCACTGTTTTGGTTCCAAATCACCTCCAGAATGTCCTGAAACTTTATTTATCTACAAAATAACACAAAACACATCAAAATATTCACAAAACTCAAGAAACTATACAAAATATTAAGTTAAATGAGTGGGAAATAGTGATATAAATACCACTCATCAATGGGATGTTTCCACTATAGAGCACATAGGGCGATTTACTCTTCAGTGTGGGGAGACAAATGATTTCCATAAACTGAGATTATTCCATAATTCATTATCGGGATTAGCTTTTTCCTGATATATTAGTTTACAGCCCAATTCAGTGGAAAACTGGTACCAAATGGAACAAATATTTCATGCGCAGTTCTACAAAACCGAGTCCAAAGTTACCCTAGCTGATTTGGTAAATTTAAGGCAGTTGTCAGGTGAGTGGGCCGAAATATTTTTGTAAAGATTTATAGCGGCCCGAAGCCGATGCTACAAACCTTTGCCAGAGAAAGAGTTAGTGAAAATTGCTCAAAGTTGTCTTAACTTTGACTTAAAAAAAATTTCCAAGATTGAGAGTTCTGGGACCTCCTCTAGCTCATTACTAACGTGGTTAGATATGAGCGATTATTGAGGTAAGAAGAGAAAATGAAGAATGCTAGTAAGGGTACTTACTATAGGAATGCAAACTACAAAGTAGGAGAAATGAATATTGAATTGGCCGACATGTGTTTGACCAAATTAGTTAATGGGAAGTCATATGTCTGTAAAGCGTGGGCCCAACCTCTCCCAGAGGCGGAAAATGATAAAAAAAATTAGGACCTTTTCTTTTGACGTCAATAAAGTAGATGCCATATTTGATCAATTATACAAGGATAAACAGATTAAACTAAGTGACCGCAACAAATTGCCAAACCCCGACCAAGTTGAATGAAGATGGGCGAGAAAATTAAAAAACAAGTCGCGCTCGAGACTGCCAAAGAAACTTAATGGCTTATTTTCGGGAATGAGAAGTCGAACTTGATGCTTAGGCCGCAATCTCGGCCTTAAAAGGAAAAATGACGACTCATCAGGTAGAAAACAGAATAAGAGAGGCATACAAGATATATTGTTTGGACGAACGACCAAAGGAATTGGATGAACGACCAGAGGAAGGAAATAAGGATCTAGAATGCAATCTAAACGGACACCAGAAGACAGGCATTATGAGAGCGCGAGATGTTCTGGAGGAGGTAAACCTGGGAGATAAGGGAGAAAACTGCAACACATATATCAGCGAGAAATTTGATGCCCAGGTACTTAAAGAACTAATTTCTCTCCTAAACAGTTATATAGATTGCTTTGCATGAGACTATGAGGAAATACCTGGTTTAGATAAAACTTTAGTTGAGCACATGTTACCTATCATTCCAAATTACAAACTATATAAACAACCTCCCAGGAAGTTTGTGTTGGAGTTGGTGCTTGGAGTGCCAATCCGAATTGTATTTTTATTATTTATTAATAAAATACTACGTTTTCATTTCATATCTTATTAATGGTATTGTCATTATGCTTATTAGATTGATGTATAGATATGCTAAGAATGACATCGATCTTAGAATAGTCTTGTAGTAATACTGGACACTAGATGGTCCAATATTGAGATAAGTATTACAATTATAAACTATTATTAAAATAAATATTTCTAGTCGTTGGTTTTGGAATACGGTCGAATTCATATAACCTAGAAGACTAGCACATGTCGTATATTAGAATTGGAGTTCCAATGATTTAACCGATGTATCATGAGATTTGGAAGCTCGTATGGACATGTGGGTATTGGTTGGACCGAATACTGAAGAACTCATAGGTGATTCCTAATAGTTGGAAGTACACACCATCATCAATAGAAATCACCTCGAGTCGAGTAGCATATGTAATCATTTGACTATAAGATAGCATTGATTTTGTGTGAGATCCTCCACACTTTGATCTCATGTATGTCAGAAACATTTCATGGTCTGGCCTCTAGATGTTCATGATGAGTGGTAATTATATCACTATTTCCCACTCATTTAAACCTAATATTTTGTATAGTTTCTTGAGTTTTGTGAATATTTTGAGGTGTTTTGTGTTATTTTGTAGATAAATAAAGTTTCAGGACATTCTGGAGATGATTTGGAGGAAAACATAGAAAATTGGTAAAAAAGGAAAAATGGTAATTTTGGGCGCGTTGCGACGCCCAAACCATTGGCGTCGCGACGCCTAACGTGCACCAAACAGTGCTAACGTGCGTCGGGTCCACAAATCAGAATCTGAGAAAAGTTTGACTTTGCTAACATGCGCCGTGCCACGTGTCACCATCACAGCCGATCTGCTAACATGCGCTTGTTGGTTTATTTTTAGGTCCCAAGATCATAACAAGAATGAAAATAATGTGTGAATACATCAAAGGAGGTAGCGGAATACTCACATTGATCAGTTGAGATGATTTGGTGAAGAGAAAAATTGATTTTCACCTCCAAAAACGCAACTGCAGTGACCAGATTTTTCTGCCCACTGTTTCAGTTTTGAGTCACCATTTTGAGCTTCGAATCTTCATCGTTTGATTCCCGGCTCGTGGGTGGGTTTCCCTAACACCTTCGTATGCCTCTTAGAAGTGTACTAGCACTTGGATCTTGCCACAAAATCCACAAAAAGCTTCCCTCACTGCTCATGTTTTTCAGCAGCTAAACCAGTGAGTTTTGGCCCCTTGGGCGGAGGCATGAAGGAGATGGGAGATAGAGAGAGTTGTCTAGGGTTTACTAAATATTCATCTAATGAATAATGATAGTTACCAAAGTGTAGAGAGATATTTTGTTTTTTTATACTTTAGGTAAAATCCATTCTACTTTTACCCTAAACTTGGTAGGTGTGGGTAAATGGTTTTCCAAAAGTAAAACAAGGTAGTTGGGTGGTAGGTACACCTACCACACATGGGCCCCACATATTTGAATTCAAAATTCAAATATCTCTACGAACATTTCCCGCGGCTCGGTTCGTTTAATCCGATTAAACGAACTTCCGTCGTTAAATAATTAAATATAATTTAATTAAATATCGATGCCACGCAAATATATTACGAACGTCGTTTACGAATTAATTCTAAATTAATTCGTTCGTTCGCATTAAAGTCCGACTTTAATTTCGTAATGAAATCCAATTCATATTAATATATCCGATATATTAATTTTAGCCCATTCGAATAAATTAAATAGAAAAATCAAATTTAACTATTAAATTCATTTTTCCGATTAATTCCAAATTAATCGCGTTCTCTCTCTTTAGACTATATTTATCCCAGATAAAATATCTCCGTAATTAATCCCAGATTAATTTTCTCTCTCATCGAATTAATCCCAGATTAATTAAAGTGCGAGTCATACATCATCGGTGAATCATTGGGAAGCGACCCATGAGATCCCCGGATATGTTGGCAGTAAATACGGTCGTCGGACTATCCGAACACGTAAGTACCAAGTACTACGTTTTACCGATTCACGAGACAAGGTTGGCTTCTAGCAAAGCACCATGCCTACCCAATTCTCCGGAAATATCCTTACAGGAATGAAGGATCTGTATCAGGCGTAGTATACATCGTATAGTGCATATCGATCTAGTATCGGATGGTCACGTGCTAGGCCTAGGGCTGGAAATGTGTCTGCCCCGTACGAAGCACATGTCGGATGTCTGGTAAGTAGTCTCTATAATCGGATATACATGACCTAGTTATAATATCCCAATGGCCGCGCAACACTTAAGAGCACTAATACCGTATCCTACGTGACATCATCTCCACTGTGACTGGAGTGATACTTCCGTCTTGACATCACACCCAATACTCTACCATTCTCAATATACCCAGTATTGGCGTACACAGAACCGGTTAAAGCCCTGGATGACCTCAACCAAAGTATATTGATTGTCGTAAGTATTAGCGGTGCAAGTCTCAGGTTAAGACCAAATACACCTACCCTGATGTCGGACTCCCATAGACACGCAGTCATACTACCAATGGGATTCCGAGGGGGTCTATCCAGAGCGAAGCTGTTTCCCGTACCATCGGTGAAACACAACCTCCTACTACACTTGCATAAGTATTCAATACTTAAATATATGAGAACTATGCCCGTTATGCCCTCATAACGCGCACAAGTGCAATACTAGTCTTTTACGTATTTATCGATGTCCAATCTCGATAATACTCTGACTAGGGATATTTAATGATTTATCCTATGTGGACTGATACTGTCTCATATCATTCTCCGTCCAGGAACAAATCATAGGGACCTCTCATCATTTATACATCTAAGGTGATCTAATCACAAATGATAAGAGAGCAATCTCCTTCGTCACATAGTTAATTTGTACAACAACCCATGATCTGTACAAATAGTGACGCTATTGGTCATAATTGTCCAACAGCGATGTGCCACGTGTCATCATCCTACGGTGCCGACAGTCACCATCGCCATGTGTCGCCACATCAGCGCAACGTCAGTGCCACGTCAGCATCAATAATTGACTCTCTTATCCATATCTGACACGTGGCGGATAAGAATCTAGCCGACCAATCAGAAGCCGCCACGTGTCACAATAATTGAGCCCCAACCACCTTGCCACATGTCACCTTATCACCTTATCCAGAATCTACAGCCGATGAACCAGAGCGTGCCACGTCGAAAAAACGGGCGTCGCGACGCCGGACCCCTTCTGACCCCTATAAATATAGCGCGAAATTCCAGTTTCAGTTGTACCATTCTCTCTCACGTCTTTGATGTAAAGAGGGAGTTTCTCTCTCTAGTTTCTTTTAGTTTTTAGTTTTTAGTTTTGTAAATAATTTTAATTACGTTTTGTAATAATAGTAATTTACTTTCTTACTTTTTACAGTTTTTACTATTCACAATGAGGAGGTAACTTCCCCAGCTAAAGTGAAAGGTAATTCTTTTACTGTTACTATTTAGATTAATCTCCCTTAAAAATAATATATTCACTATTTAAAATATTGACTTAAAAAGGATACCGCCGGATTGGTCGGTTGGTAATTCATTTTAATATGGTTTAAACCTGACTAATCAAGGATACCGCCAGATTGGTCGGTTGGTAATTAAATTTTCTTACCGCCTATATGGCAGGTTTATTTTGGTTCCGCCTTTATGGCTGGTTGGACTTAATTTGACTTAATCAGGTTACCGCCTATATGGCTGGTTGGAAAAATAATCACAAGTTAATATATTATATTAAGGGAGATATCTAAATAGTAAATAGTAAAAGTTGATCCTTTTACCTTAGCATTTTATTTTTATTACTTTTCAGCTTTTACTTTATGTCTTTTACTTTTCAGTTTTTACTAGCCCTAGTTATGTGTTAGTTATCTGGGGTTTGTGATGACTTTTAATATCACCGTTTTATAAGAGGTTATTTTATAGTTTGGGTAATTTAAGGTTTACTTATTAAGTCTTAAGCTTAATGCTTCTTGTTGTCTGATCACCAATAAGATTGATGTGGTAAATCTAAAATGAACTAGACATATGGATTTTAGGTTTCAGCCTTAGACTTAATAGCCCACGATCTTCCTTGAGGATAGATAACCCTTTAATAGATTTCCTTACAGGATAGACATACCTGTCGGGCGGGGTAGCCATAATTGGAACTTAAACTTAATGAATCCAGATAATTTGGTTGACATAGACATATGGTTCAATTGGGTTAAACTGGGTATTTGTGTCTGACCATCGACAGAGGCTTTCACATAATTTAGTGTTCCAGGTTAGTAAATCGATTTATTACACAAACATAAAATAATCACTTCATCTTTTAAAAGATATTAGAAGGATTCACAACCCTAGATCTTTGTGTCTTTTGTTATTTTCCTTAGTATTTTCTTTTGTCTTTTTATTTTATTTAGCAAATCTACAATCAACCAAATCAATCAAGCAATCATTCTCTTCACCCTCAATTAGATATTGTAAATAAATAGATTCAAAATTTAATAACAACAGTAGGAATTAAGTCCTCGTGGGATCGATATTTTTATACTACTTGAACGATATGTGCGCTTGCGTTATACGTGTGTGTTTACGCCGGTCAAGTTCTTGGCGCCGTTGCCGGGGACTTATTTTTCTTGAGTTATTAATTTTGAAGCTATCTAATTTACTTGTATCTAATTTTCTTTATTTATATCTGTAATTTTTATTTCTTTCTTTTGTTTTCAGGTGATTGAAAAATGGAACATTTTTGGGAGATTGAAAGATCGCGAGATTTACTAGAAGAAACACCCCAAATCTGGGAGCAACAGTCCGGTTTTCTGAGGCCTGTTGTCCAGCCCAACAATTATCACTGGATGTCAGAATCAAGGAATTCTACATTTGCTCAACAAGACGCAATGGGGAGATGTGACATATGTAATGGTAACCACCCTAGAGATTATTGCGAATACAACTACCATCCAGGGTGGCAGAGCTATCAAGATCCTTCATGGTATGACGAGCCATCACATTTCACAGAACCACATTTTCCATCTTATCCACCACCCACCTACAATGATCTTCATCAACAATCAGAACAATCAGAAAAAGATCAGATGATTACATGCTCAAAGATTTGTTCAAGAAACGAGATGAAAAGATGGATACAATGCTTGAAACATTCCAGAATCAACTCGAAAGTATTCAGAGACAATCAGCATCTATTCAGAGGATGACAGATCAAGTGAGACAATTAATAGAAAACCAGAGCTACATACCTCAAGGACCATTTTCAGATGACACTGATGAAGCCTTCGAGTACCAAGCATTTCATGATGACACTTTAGAAAAAAGAGAAGGCTAAGCAGTATCAGGAATCTGAGGTATCAATTCGGGAACCCAAACCAGCGAAGTCTCAACTTGATTTTTATTATTCAGATTATGACGATGATGAAGCTGAGCTGTTAGTACCAATTGCACCAACAACGGAGGATCAAACTTTCAATCCTCAAAATGAAGATCTTGGAGCATGCTTTACCATGATGTTTGATGAAGATCTACCTGAACCATCCATTCCAGTCGTATCAGAGGATGAAGACCTAATGTCAGAAACAACTTTACATCCTTAGGTTGACACTTATGGAGCATGTTTTTCACAGATGACAGATGAAGAAGTGAATGAGGAAATTTTAAAATTCATCTGTGAAGAAAAGGTGGAGCAAGAAACAGAGCAAATGAAGGAGCAATTGTCAGACCAAATTGAAGATCTCAGGCATTCAGGAGAAACATCACTGTTTTGAGGAGTACAATTCGAAGATATCACCCAGAAGCTTGACAGAATGGAACTTTCATTCAAAGTCAAGCACCATACGAGACCTCCTGATTTTCTTTCTTTCTTTTCAGGAACCACTGGAGCAACAGAGATAAAAAAGGTGGCACAAACACGAAAAATGAAAAAAATTCTTTTTGCCACTTTACCGTTGGAAGAGACCCTTCAAAAGCAACGCTCACAGGATTGTCTTTAATCGGACATCCAAAACGACATTGAAACCTCCTTAACAGATGAATTTCAATCACGTCTGGCTGAAGATGAAAAATTTAGCGCTAGCAGGGAGGCAACCCATGCAATTTGTTGTAATTTTTATTTTTATATTTTGTGTATACATGTTGTAGAGTTTTTTATTTTGTGTGTTATTTTTGTAGGGAAAAGCTCAACCAAAGCATAAGACAGAAGGAATGGTGTTTGGCAAAGATAAAAGATAATTCATTAGAGATGGCTGAGTAAGGAATGGATTCTTGAGACGCATCCTAATGAATTTATACTAAGCGAGTGGCGTATTGCGTACACAATTCTGTTGCCTTAATAATTGTTTTGATTTTCTTTTCTTTTGTTATTTTCTTTTATTTTCATAGAAAAGATCCAGACTTTTTGACCTTTCACGATTCATTTTGTTGTTTAGCTAACAAGCTTCATTTGGAAGATATTAGTGCTATTATTACTCACCCTTTTCAGGTATTATAAATTCAATTCATCATTGCAATTTTGAAGACATCCAGAGTAAAACATGGAAGCCACTTCAAGAAGACGAGTTGAAAGCATCTGTGTGTTTTGTGGTAGTAGTGTTGGTACTAAACCACAAAACGTAGAAGCAGCACAAGAATTGGGTCGAGTCTTAGCTGCAAGAAATATGCACTTAATATATGGCGGAGGCAATCTTGGACTAATGGGGATCATTTCAAAGGCCGTACAGGAAGGGGCAGTCACATTTTGGGAATCATCCCAAAACCCTTGGCAGAAGCAAATCTTATTGGATCATCAAACGGAGATGAACTGATCGTGCCAGGTATGTTTGAACGATTAGTAGAAATGATTAACCGTGCCGATGCTTTTATTGCTTTGCCAGGTGGCTTGAGTACTTTGGAGGAATTTTTTATAGTTCTATCTTGAGCGAACCTAAACATCACCAGAAACCGCTTGGACTGTACAACGTTGATGGATTTTATGATTTTCTTTGTGTGTTTCTTGATGATGCCCAGAGAAATGGGTTCGTGTCAAAACCTATGAAAGAACTCATCTTTACTGCTAGAACTGCTCCGGATCTAATTGACCAACTCTTAGCCTATGAACCACAAGTTGACTCTATCCTTTCAAAGATAAATTGGTCCGAGGACGATCGTGGTAAGAGGCGTCAGATTAATCTGGATCTTAACCTTTAATTTTCTGTAGAATTTCAGCTAATCAGGTATTATCTTCTAAACTATTCTTCTACTGTTTAAGACATTGGGGACAATGTCTCATTTAGGTTTGGGGGAGGGAATTAGTTGATTAGCATCTTGTTTTTAGTTGTGTGTTGTTTCTATTTTTAGTTCAAAATTTTTCGAAAAATACAAAACAAAAAAATTGAAAATTTTTCAAAAATTACAAAAATATTTTGTGTTTTTGTGTTTTTATTTTGAATAAAAAGGTGACATTGGTAAGAGATAGCTGAGTAAGGAGTTTCCACTCCTGAGACGTATTTCAAACCTATTTCGGAACAAGTTAATTTTTTTTTATTTCCTTTTGAATTATTTAATTTGTAAATTCTCCTTAAAACTGACTAAAATGGATCTTCATATACTCAGTTGACAGGTATTATCAATATGCATTGTAACATACAGACTCAATTACTCAGAAAAGTTTGTAATATTCAGTGCTCTATTTTAATTGGAGGAAGCATCTCAAAAAGTGATGGAGTAAAAAAAAACATCTGAGATCCGAGTTATTAAGTTTGTAAGGGTGTTTTAACACCTAGTGCCCTAAAACCAACTGGTTTGGGAGTCACTGGCCCAAAGCTCGCTACATGGATCAAAGATGCTGCAAAAAATATATATATTTGAAGTCTGAGTAATTAAGTCTGTAGGGGTGTCTTAACACCTGGTGCCCTAAAGCCAACTTGTTTGGGAGCCACCGACCCAAAGCTCGCTACATAGACGGAAGATATTGTATATAAATAAAAAAAAATCAAAAACAAAATCAAAAAAATGAGAAAAATTATTCCATTGCTACAAAAAGGTGTGAATTCTGATAAAACTTTAAGACAAAAATATTACTCTCTTATCAACTGCACTTATGACTGTTGTGGGCAAAAATGAATTGTTTAATATTTTGTTGGCTGTGTATATGAAGAATGATAAATATAATCGGAGAATTTACTTATTCAGTAATTTAGAAAGAAAGAAAACAACTAGTAACTTGTAGTAGAAATTTCACTTGATTAGTCACTAACTTCTTTATTTTCTTTTCACTTGTCTTTTTGCTTTGTGTGCATTAGTTTCACTACCTTTTTACTTTTGTAAAATGATTGTGGGTATCTTTGATGTAAACCCTCACGAGACTACAACTCGTCCACTAGGGACACCTAGGGGTTTAAAGGCTTGTTGCATACGCTAAATGCAACCGTGATCCCTACGAAAGTGGCTTAGTTAATTTTATTATGTTATTTTATTCTATGTTTTGCTCAAGGACTAGCAAAATGTTAGGTTTGGAGGTGTGATGAGTGGTAATTATATCACTATTTCCCACTCATTTAAACCTAATATTTTTTTATAGTTTCTTGAGTTTTGTGAATATTTTGATGTGTTTTGTGTTATTGTGTAGATAAATAAAGTTTCAGGACATTCTGGAGATGATTTGGAGCAAAACAGAGAAAATGGCAAAAAGGGCAAAATGGTAATTTTGGGCGCGTCACGACGCCTAACGTGTGCCGGGTCCACAAATCAGAATCTGAGAAAAGTTTGACTTTGCTAACGTGCGCCGTGCCACGTGTCACCATCACAGCCGATCTGCTAACATGCGCCGTGCCACGTGTCATCATCCTACGGTGCCGACAGTCGCCATCGCCACGTGTTGCCACATCAGCGCCACGTCAGCATCAATCATTGACTCTCTTATCCCTATCTGACACGTGGCGGATAAGAATCTAGCCGACCAATCAGAATCCGCCACATGTCACAATAATTGAGCCCCAACCACCTTGCCACGTGTCTCTTGATCACTTTATCCAGAATCTGCAACCGATGAACCAGAGCGTGCCACGTCGACAAAACGGGCGTCGCGACGCCGAACCCCTACTGACCCCTATAAATAGAGCGCGAAATTCCAGTTTCAGTTGTACCATTCTCTCTCACTTCTTTGATGTAAAGAGAGAGTTTCTCTCTCTAGTTTCTTTTAGTTTTTAGTTTTTAGTTTTGTAAATAATTTTAATTACGTTTTGTAATCATAGTAATTTACTTTCTTACTTTTTACAGTTTTTACTATTCACCATGAGGAGGTAACTTCCCCAGCTAAGGTGAAAGGTAATTCTTTTACTGTTACTATTTAGATTAATCTCCCTTAAAAATAATATATTCACTATTTAAAATATTGACTTAAAAATGATACCGCCAGATTGGTCGGTTGGTAATTCATTTTAATCTGGTTTAAACCTGACTAATCAAGGATACCGCCAGATTGGTCGGTTGGTAATTAAATTTTCTTACCGCCTATATGGCAGGTTTATTTTGGTTCTGCCTTTATGGCTGGTTGGACTTAATTTGACTTAATCAGGTTACCGCCTATATGGCTGGTTGGTAAAATAATCACAAGTTAATATATTATATTAAGGGAGATATCTAAATAGTAATTAGTAAAAGTTGATCATTTTACCTTAGCATTTTATTTTATTTTACTTTTCAGCTTTTACTTTATGTCTTTTACTTTTCAGTTTTTACTAGCCCTAGTTATGTGTTAGTTATCTGGGGTTGTGATGACTTTTAATAACACCGGTTTATAAGGGGTTATTTTATAGTTTGGGTAATTTAAAGGTTTACTTATTAAGTCTTAAGCTTAATGCTTCTTGTTGTCTGATCACCAATAAGATTGATGTGGTAAATCTAAAATGAACTAGACATATGGATTTTAGGTTTCAGCCTTAGACTTAATAGCCCACGATCTTCCTTGAGGATATATAACCCTTTAATAGATTTCCTTACAGGATAGACATATACCTGTCGGACGGGGTAGCCATAATTGGAACTTAAACTTAATGAATCCAGATAATTTGGTTGACATAGACATATGGTTCAATTGGGTTAAACTGGGTATTTGCATCTGACCATCGACATAGGCTTTCGCATAATTTAGTGTTCCAGGTTAGTAAACCGATTTATTACACAAACATAAAATAATCACTTCATCTTTTAAAAGATATTAGAAGGATTCACAACCTTAGATCTCTGTGTCTTTTGTTATTTTCCTTAGTATTTTCTTTTGTCTTTTTATTTATTTAGCAAATCTACAATCAACCAAATCAATCAAGCAATCATTCTCTTCACCCTCAATTAGATATTTGTAAATAAATAGATTCAAAATTTAATAACAAAGTAGGAATTAAGTCCTCGTGGGATCGATATTTTTATACTACTTGAACGATACGTGCACTTGCGTTATACGTGTGTGTTTACGCCGGTCAGTTCGTTGGGTGTGGACCGATGCACTCAGTAATCAAATGCAAAGTAAGATAGGATCCGTCGGCCCGTATGTGTACCATAAGGGGTTTAGGAATCTATGTGAGTAAAGTCACGATTTCTAAAGCTTTGGCCAAAGTCGATCATTTAGGGTGGATCGTATCAGTTATGAAGAATCGTGGACATGTCGACATGAGATGTGTGCCTCGGAAACTTGACAGTGTATTCTATGTTTCCTAAGCAAAACTCGGATAGCCTATAACAGATGGATTATTAAACATATGTGATGACCTCGACTTGTATAGTTCAGAAAGGTCGTTCGTGTTCTTCACGAATTCAGAGGTGGTCGAATTGCATACATATTAGCTAGGCTTATATGACAAACATGTTTGAATTTAGAGATCCCAAAATGAAATGTACTCGTTGAGCACTTGGATAGCCGATTAATTTTGATAAAAGATAATATTCGATATTATAATTATTAACTAAGATAATCAAGTGTTATTGGATAACATTGATTATTTACTTTGACCTAATTGGATTTATTCAATAATTACACAAAGGGTTTAATTGTAAAATCATAATTATCTCTAACATTTGAGGATATCATGGTAATTGTAAGTAGGTGATTTTGGCTTGATTTAATTAGATTAAATCAAAGTGGAAAACATTTAACTAATCCATTTCCTAATCTTGGCTTGGTTTAATTGGATTAAATAAAAGTGGGAGACAATAGAGAGTAGTCACTCCTAATTATACATATTTGGACAAATTAGATTAAGCCCACATAAAAATTGATTAAAACTTTTATTAATTAAAAATTGCCTAAGTTTTGCTATAAATAGGAAGTTTTAGGAAGGTTTTAATTATAAGCATAAGCAAAGCAAAAGCTTGAGAAAGCTAAGTACAAACAAATTCTTAAAAAAATTAGCCTAAGTTAGAGAAATTTCTAGAGAAGCTTGTGAGGTCTCTACAATATTTCATTTAGGAGAAATCAAGATTGGATCTTGGATTGAAACTTGCTAACATTGGAATCAAGATTGGATCTTGGAGTGAAGCTTGAAAACCTTGGAGGTTCTCATACCATTTCAACAAGAGAAGGGGAATGGATCTTTGCATCAAACTTGCTAGGTAAGTTTGAAATTCTCTTAAGTTATGTTCTTTTATGTATTTGATGCATGATTACATAGCTTAATGTTGAAATAAGGCTAATAAATTATGATAGGATGCTTTGCAAGTATAAACACAATATGCTTGGTAATTGGGTCAAAATGTATATGTTAAACATAGACAAAAAAGTAGATATTGGAATTCTAGATTCAAATTTAGAACTATGGCTATCATTCTAGAGTCACTTGACCACCTTTGGGTGACCTAGAATTGTTCATGAGTCATTTCATTGCGGGATTCTATTTTGGATTGAAATTTGATTCAAAGAAATGCATATATATATATTTAGAATTTATATATGTTTCTTGTAATTAACATGTGTTGTGGTTGGTTTTGAAATTAAATTTATTTTGGGTGATTTTAAAAGTATTTTTGGTTTTAAAATTTTTAAAAAATTTATGTGTGTTCTTTTGCTCTCGGCGATATTGGCCGAGAGCTAGGCGCTGCAGGGCCACTTTGTGGCGCTGCAGCGCCTGCATATTGCTGGGGCAGCATGCAACGCATGTTGTGCTGCGCATGCTGCGCATCATGCTTTTGCTCGGGTAGTTGCATTCTTTATCCGGTTTTTATCCCGATTAAATTTTTCCGTATCCAGATTTATTTATGCTTTTTTTCCTAAACACTTGAAAAAAATATATTATATTTTATTAATTTTTTAAAAATACACCCATGCTTGATATCCACGGGTTAGACCCAGTTCCGCTGCGCGGGGCACCGATCCGACCCTAGGGGTTCCACATCTGCCCCAACAGAATGGTATCAGTAGCAAGACTTAACCACACAACACATGTTTTTGAATCTATGCCATAATAATTTTAATTTAATTATGCATAATACATATTGGATATGTAAAACATGTTTTAAATTAAAATTTTGACCTAATTAAATTAGTGACTTCATTGTCATAAATCTCTCGTGATTAGGTGATTACTTTATTTAAGTAATAGTATTAGTAATGTTGGAGCATTATTGGATGGTCATTCTTATCAATACAGAGATGACCTACTTATATCCAATATCGTCATTAGTGTGAGGGTATAAGTGCTCGAAACTTAGGTCACTCCAGTAAAACATTAGATGTAGCGTGATGAGTTAATGTAGTTACCCAATACAGTCATTATTGTGTGAGTGTACATACGAAGCTCATTAGTGCATATTGACAAGTATACACCTAGAACACGTCTTAATCCAATATCGTCATTAGTGTGAGGATAAGAAACGGTTCAGGACCAAACTAGGAGTCATATGAAGTGATTGACCTTGGAGGTCTACCTAATGAGTTTATGAAGGCCAATATCGTCATTAGTGTGAGGCTGGAGTAAATGTCATGGGATCCACTTCCCGCTATGAAATTATGATAGTCAAATTTCAATTTTTCCGTTAAGGGAGATTACAGAATTATGTAAAGTAGTGGGAGGTCACTAATAGATTTAAAATTTCATAATCAATTATTGTTATTATTTTTGAAATGAAAATTGTTCTGCTACTGTTTAAAATGTTGTCTTGTAGGTGGCTGATGCACATGTTGTGCAAGTAGCATGCTGCTTGTGCAGCATGCCTATGCTCGGGTAGTTGCATCCCTTTTCTGGTTTTTATCCCGATTAAATTTTTCTGGATCCAGATTTATTTGTATTTGTTTCCTAAATACTTGAAAAATAAAATATTATATTTTATTAAATTTTTAAAAATACACAATGCTTGATATCCACGGGTTAGACTTACTTCCGCTGTGCGGGGCACCGATCCGACCCTAAGGGTTCCACATCTGCCCCAACAGTTTACACCAAATGTCTTGCCTGACATTAAGAAGGAAATCGAATGTCTACTAAAGGAAAAATTCATTAGGACTACTAGATATGTAGAATGGTTATCAAATATTGTCCCAGTCATGAAGAAAAATGAAAAATTGAGAATCTGTATAAATTTTCGAAGCTTAAACTTGGCAACACCAAAAGATCAATACCATATGCATACGGTAGGTTCTTTAGTAGACTCTATTGCAGGATACCAAATGTATTCCTTCATGGATGGGTACGCAAGGTATAAACAGATTTACATTGCCGAGGATGACGTACATAAAACGGCTTTTCGATGCCCAAGATCTTTGGGATGTTATGAGTGGGTAGTGATGCCATTCGGTCTAAAAAATGCTGGGGCCTCGTACCAACGAGCTATGAACTTAATCTTCATGACATGATTAACAATTTTGTAGAAGTTTATGTGGACGATATAGTGGCTAAATCTATGGCCATAGACGAACATTTCAACCACTTAAGAATGGTTTTTGAGCGGATGAAGAAGTTCAAACTAAAACTAAACCTTTCCAAGTGCTCTTTCGGGGTTAACGTCGGGAACTTTCTAGGTTTTCTAGTCCAGCAAAGGGGAATTGAGATCGATGAAAATAAATCTCGAGCAATTATAGAGGCCAAATCCCCTGAAAATAAGAAAGAGTTACAAAGGTTCCTAGGGCAAATTAATTTTTAAGGAGATTTATTTCTAATTGTGCATGTAAAACTAAAGCCTTCTCATGTCTATTAAGGCTAAAAGAAAAGGACGATTTCGTCTGGACAGAAGAGCATCAAAGAGCCTTCGAGAGCCTAAAAAATTATTTTACAAAGCCAGTAATGGACGAAAGCGATACGCTACAATACTGTGACAAGATCGGTCGACTCAGAGAATGTACGAAAGAAGACGAAATAAGAGGAGAAAGACGAGGTGTCCATTTGGGGAGGAGGAAAATAAAATTTGGTACGAGCGGAGATAGTCGCACCCAAAGGAGCCAACCCAGTCAAGGCACCAATATCACACAACGTGATGGTAAAGAACCGGAAGGAAAAAGGAAGATATTGTAATCAGAAGACCAGAAAAGCAATGATATGGGGAAGAGATTACGATCAAAAAATGCAGTACAAGGGAAAGCTCTATGAGAGAGAGAATACTAGTGTCTTCGAAGAGGGTGCGGGTATCTGCATACGAACTCATACGCTGAAACTAGGTTTCGAATGAAGAATCGAATTTGGGCCAGGTACGAATAGGGTTAGACTGGTTCAATGAAGAAATGGACAGAGGCTCTGAAAGGGACATATTTGAGGTAGAAGGAAACAGCTGGGCCAGTGGAATTATAGCAATGGTTTCGTCATCAATAAAAATGGGTCCAAGGGAGCACAAGTCATGGCTTTCGTCAAGAGTGTGGACCCCAAAGACACTAACTGAAGGATCATCCAATGCGGTCTGATAATCTTTGAAGGTTGAGGCAATGTTCTCTTTGGGAGCAGAGGAAGAAGACGACATAGCAGGTGAATTAAAGGAGTTACAGAAGCAAGGAAGCAGTGAAAAGGATAAGAGAAAGTAAAACAGTGAAAAAAGAGGATTTGGGTTTATATAGCCAAAGTAAAAGTTTTCTCTATGACAGGTGGCACGATCTAATTCAAGGTAAACAAAAAAGCGGGAAAATGAAAAGGTTGTGGAGATGTGACAGAATAGCGGCACATTAATTAACGCAGTAATGGTTTTCAGATGGGACGGGATATAAGAAGTCGCGTATTAATTAGGGAAATGTTGGATTCGCATGGGAAATGTAAACTGTTGGAATTTTGGCGACGGCGCAGCGGAAGCTCACGGTTCAAGTGAAATCGTAATTTTAAAACTTTTTAAATTATCGAATAAATTATTCAATATCCAATATGAATAATTCATTCATATTTCACCTAGACATATTTATTCGATATCAAATAATGACATAAATAGTTAAGAAACATCGCAAAACTTTTACGAAAATATTCTTCCGTAAAATAGCATAAAACACGTTTTTAACCGAACCGATCACCCAATGCACATGAGGGCTGCCCAGGTCAGCCAAAATAGTGCTTGGGCAGTTCATGGGCTGCCCGAATAGTGACCAATTCACTGTTTGGGCAGCCGTCACTCGATTGGCTCAAAAGTCACCCGGTAATGCTGTTTTCACCGTTTTCGCATATTTCAACTCCGAAACAGTTTTCGGAAATTATTCCAATACCTAAAACACATCCAATATATTTATATGACATAATTTTCATCACCATAAAAACAATTTTTCCAGATCTGATCCAGAAGGCAAAATTATCAATTTTTCATGCTTTAATCCAATTTTCTTAACATTAATCATAACACCAATCCAAACCACCACCAATGAAGCACCCAAGAACAATTATAGGCATTACAAGAGTGGTCATAATACTCTAGAATGGAAACATATTATCAATTGATTAAATTGAACCAATATTATAATAATATCATTCAAATCTACTCACACATGCAACAAGCCTTCAATTCCATCTTTCAAATCAAAAACACCCAAATTTTAAAGAAAAGATGAAACCCTAGAATCTCACTAGATGATCAAGAAACAAGAAACATGCTTTCCAATATTATGGATATTGAGAATTACATTTAATCTCTTAATTTCCTTGCGCTTTTTCTTGATTTTCATTACTTTTCTTTCTTGAATCATCAAAAAAATTTGAGAGTGTTTAGGAAGAATGAGTTTCAGCCATGCTTCCCCTTGGAAGGGGAAATAAAAATTTTTTACTTTAAAAAAATGCAAGAACCGACTTTGAGGATGTCATTTTGGTTAATTTTCAAATTTAATTCAATTAAATAAAATTTAGCTTTATGTTAGGAAATCAAATTTGCACACCTTAAGCTTAATTAAAACATGCCACATGTATCAATAATAATTAAACATATTGCATAACATTTATGTAATATTGATATTATTTAATTATTTAAATATTTAACATTTAAATATCTAAATAATTAATTAATATAATTATTATTATATATGTATTTTTATTTACATTAAATAACAAATACATATATTAATGACATGTTGTAGACATTGCATTTTTGCATGAGCCCGATGATGAGCCTCGTATGGAGGCACTACTTGAAAAGTTACGGAAGTTGCGGAAAAAGAATGCCGGAAGGAAAGAAAACCTCCAAAAAAATTAACACCTCATCAGATTCAGACTCACTAGCCAGCCTCAGATTCACTCAGTCATCCGCTGTTTCAAAACCTTAGCCTCAGACCCACCATACACGCCCTTCACCCTTCAACTTCGGCCCATCCACACGGCCGAAAGCCCATGCAATCCATCCACACGCCCAAAATCCCATGCAATCCACATGCTCAAATTCCCTCATCAACACTTTCCAATTTAACAAGATTTGAGATATCCTCATCACCAAATTTATGAGATTGTATTCCCAAAATAATTTGGGAATAAATTTCCCAAATCAACATGATTTATTTCCCTATTTGGAGATCCCTTCAAATCATTATAAAATGGACCTAAAATCATCTTCTTGAGGAGGCTTGGATGGCAACAAAAAAAAACCCAAGACGTGAAACAAGAGGCTCTTTTTCTTCTTCCATCACCGAAACAACAACCACCAGCAAAAATCGAAACAACAACCCGCCAAAACCGAAACAGCAAGAAAATAACCAAAAAACAGTCCCAAAACAACCAAAAATAGCCCCAAAACAACCAAAAAAACAACCAGCCAAAAGACAACAAAACACCAAGGGAAAATAACAAAAAATTGAGAAAGAAGACAACCATCAAACCTCCAAAAAACAGTGCCAAAAACAACCAAAAACCGTGCCAAAAACCACAAAAAAACAGTGCCAAAAACAACCAAAAAATAGTGCCAAAAATAACCAAAAACAACCCCAAAAGCGATCAGAAAACAAAAAAACAGCAACCAGAAATAGCAAAACAGTGAACTAGAAATAGCAAACAGTGAACCAGAAACAGCAAATAATGAACAGCAAATAGCGAACCAGCAGTCCGAAACAGCAAACAGCGAACCAGTTTTGATCCTTCCGGCGACAGCCTAACGTACTTCTGAGAAAGCAACTTAAAAGGTAAAACTTGAGGGCACTCTTACCACATTTATTTTTATAGTTCTGGACGCCGCATGTCTGGCTGGATGTGAAATATGTCCATCCGGGTATGCAAAGTCCTACATCAAAAATAGCCAAATCTCTGGCCACATTTCTTTCTTCGGCATTTTGTTATTTATTTTTTATCTATTTAGTGTTATCTTTTTTATCCATTTGTTCGCTTTTATTGTTATTTTATTATTTCGCCTTTATTTTGTTTATTTTTTTTTTCATGTTGATAACTATATGCATATGCATGGTTATATTTTTTTATGTCCGTTTACATTGTATTGATGATTATGTATGTTATTATCCCTTGCAGTATATCGGATGGAAACCCATACATAAATTTTGTAGCCGAATCCGAATGGACGGTAGTGCGGTCAGTACTTGGGATACAACTCCACGTGCCACTTGGGAAATACTCATACATGCGTAATTAACCCCATTTTGTTTGCTATTTATTTATTGACACTTTTCCTGCTTTTGACTACTTATTATAATTTTCGTTACCGCACTTAATATTTCTTATTTTAATATGCTTTTGGAACTATGTTATTATGATTATTAATATTTATGGGTGTGAAAATTTGTGTTTATTTGAATTACTTTGCATGAACTGCATAAGACTTGGCTATATCATTGTGTGAACCCCTCCATTATACTGGCATAAGTAAGGGACCATTCCGAACCCAATGGTTTGAGGTCTTCCTTTGCGAGGGGTGAGTGCGGCCTTAAATCTTTCCCAATTCACATTGGGTGGCGACTTATTTATTCTCCGGTTTTGGTCCCCCGCGGGCTAATCCGTACTCTCTACGGGCTGCGAGCCTAAAAGTGTCGTGGTTGCCGAACATCATAGGCATATCGGTAAACCCCACTTCGCTCCTGCATATAGCGACTCCACTGGGGATAGAGAATCGGCCCCGAAACAATGCTTTGTAGTGTCTGTGGCTTTGGCTTTGGTTAAGCATGTCTCATATATTTTGCATACCTTTCTTACCCCGATGGCTTCATGTATCGTGAAGTCACTTTCACTCAAGGTGGCGGATCGTTATGTGATGATAACCCTCACTCGTTGGCACGTACCCTAGGGTATAAAAAAGGTGTGCTCATTTGGTCGCCCGAACCCTTGAGTGGGGAGACCTAGTTGTGTGCAACCCTTCACCGATGAGAGCTTTATCCGTACCATTGTAAGCCCACATATGAACCATAATTATGTGTCCTATAGAAGCTACCCACATGCTTGTGTTTGGGGCCATTATCATTTGGATCCATTTGGACTTCTCATCATATGATACGAACTTGTTAGGCCACTTAAACTGGGACGAGTTCGCATCTTATGATAATTGGGCCAAATGTTTTCAAAATGATGATGGACCACTTTGTGTTTGGGCCCCCTATCATTTGAAGTTATTTAGCCACCTTATCACAAAAGTGTAAACCTGTTGGGCCTTTTCAACTGGGACAAGTTTACACCTCGCGATAATCTGATTGAACACTTTAAAATGATAATGGGCAAACTTGTATGAAAACCTTGATGGGCTTAGAAAGTCCAAATATGATCCGAATATGCCAGATGTATGAGTCTGATATCCGCACTGGTTTTCATCCAGGGAGGGTACGCCTTGTTATGGCATATTTGTATACTTTTGGATATCTCCAAGTCCATCCCCGCTAGAACCGTGATTACCGAAGGCCCAATTCGTAGTTTCTAGACAATGACACGATCCCCATAATTGGCTTAGTCAATCTTGTAAATGGGCGGTCTTTGTCTTTTACTTATGAAAAAGGACTGAGGTAGCCAAGGTTCACCCATGTAGCATAGAAGAGAACGATTTTGTGTACCCCCACATTGGTGTATGAAATGAGCCATACCTAGGGCAGAAATGGACTTACCATGGGTGTGGGAGGAATAAGGTTGGAAGGGTATAAGTTGTTTTTATAACCACAAGCATCTCATGCATCTCATGCATACACGCATCATGCTAACCCCTTGTCTTAACAGCCATCATAGATATCCGTTGGGTTAGAGAAGAATGAAGAATTGTCGAGAAGAGGTTAGCAAGCATGAGTGCGTAAGACAGTGAAGGTTCATGCATTGATCAATTGGAGACCAACATCACCAAAATTACCGAGCAACTATAAGCTTTGGCCAATGTTGTGTCCAATCTGACAGTACCACGCACAGTGGGAACATAAAACAACGAAGATGGAAGGCGTGAGGAGTCCCCGAATAGGGTGAGCGAAGAAATCCATGTTTTTAATGATGACATGGCTGAGTATGCTGCGGGAAGGATAGCCGGGCCTCAGGTAGAGTTACAGAAACTCAGAGAACAATTAGAGTTAGTTACTCGCAAGATGAAGGGAAAACATGAAGATCTATTAGACAATGATGCAATGACTTTCGAAGAACAGCTGCCTCACCAGTTTAAAATGCTTGACATGGCCAAGTTTAACAGAAACAGAGATCCTAGGGTCCATCTCCGAAAGTATGTTTCGGTAATGAGTTCAGTGGGTTTGTCAAAGCGCCAGGTGCAGAAGATGTTTGGGATGTCACTGGAAGGGGCGCCCGTAGTATGGTATCATGGCTTGGAGAAAAAGGTAAGAGATGACTGGAGGGTATTAGCAGAGGCCTTTCTGAACTAATATGTCATGGACATGGAGATAGACTTGTCGTTCTGTGACCTAGAAAACACCAAACAAAAGCCAGAAGAGACCTTCAGAGATTATGTGGATCGCTGGAGAAGCCAGCTCTTGAAGATGCAGACATGACCCTCGGAGAATGACCAGATTAAGATGATCATTAAGGGCACCAAGCCCTCTATTTATAACAAGCTGAGAATGATGACCTCCATGATTGGCGACTTTCGACAATTAATGGAAACTGTCATGGATATCGAGGAAGAGGAAGTCGAGAACAGAAAGTTTTATGGCCAGGATAGAAAGACCATTGAGGGGCCTACAGAGACCAAGCTCGCTCCTGCTGAGGTCACCGCCATCAGAAACAGACGATTCTCTAATTTTGGTAGACCTTTGTCAAAGGTGTTTGAAAAGATAAAGAGGCAATGACTCCTAAAACCCTTGGAACCCAAACCACTTCCAAACCATGTGCCACACCACTTTGACCTAAACCTATACTGTCACTACCATCAGCAAAAAGGCCACGAAACTGACAACTGCGCCCGCCTCAGACATGAAATCCAAAACCTCATTGACACCCATAAAATACCCGACTCAGAAAAAGAACAACCCAACACATACAGAAACCCTCTACCAAATTACCACTCCGCTCCACCACCCACCTACATGATCAACTCTGGCCTGCCCAAAAGCTTTATCCTCCAAACTCTCAACCACCAAGCCTCTTGCATGGGGATACGGGATAGCAGCAGTGAAGATGAAATAGAGCAGGGGAGAGATTTCTGGGAAAACTTCTCGAGCAGTGACGAAGATGAGGTAAAAGGGATGAAGCTGATGGAATGCTTCGTGAAAGCCACAAGGTATCAAGGAGAGCCTAAACCCATAGAAGTCAATGGGATCGTAGTACCAAGATTCGAGATCTTCAAGGATGTGGTAGGAAAAGAACCACAGGCAGAGGAAGTTGCAAAAGAGGAAGATAAATGGGAAGAAAAACTACTGCAGTTAGAGAATCTGACGCTCGAAGAAAGCAAGAAGACGGAATAAGACAAGGCTGCAAATTACGAAGATTTTTATTTTCCTGACTTATTTGATTGTAATCCTGCATTTATTGATCATAAAGATATTGATTTTGCTTACTTGTTCGAGTCTTTTCATGTTAGTCTACATCATAATATGCATGATATGAGCATGTTTGACATTAACTCAACAAAGGCATATGTATTTAATCTTGGTACTTATGAAAACCCCAAGGAAATTTCAATTGCAAGTGAGGTTACCTCTGATGAGCGAAAAGAATTCTTGGGATTACATAGAAATCAAGTGAATACACAAAGAAGAATAACAGAATTAAACTTACTTTGATCGGATTTTGGAGGTGTTGAATACAAAACTTTTTGCCTTTGAGAAGTCTCCAAGCTTCCTATTTAAATGTTGAATCCAAACTCCAAGCTTTTTTTTTTGATTCCAAGCTTTTGGGATGGTTTCCCTATCACCTTGGATGATTCTTTGATGTGCTAGCAACTTAGAAAAATTTCAACAAATTTCCTTCTTCTTTCTTCAAGTTTCGGCTAAGCCAAAATTTTGAGAGGGAGAGTGCCAATCTCGGTAATGGAGAGAGGAGAAAGAAGTGAAAAATATGACTTGTGTATAATGTTTTCTAAAAACAAATATCATATACCAAATCTCAAAATTTTGGTAAAAGTCAATCCCATGATTACACACAAAATGTGTAATACAAGTCATCACCATTCCTTTCACCAAAACCCATCACCAAAAGGTAATTAAAGTGACAAGTGATGTGACATGTGGGCCCCACTTGATTCAAAATTCGAGTGGGCCCGCAACACATCCCGGGCTCGGGTTCGCTAATTCCGAATTAATGAATTTTCCGTTGCGAGGTAATTAAATCAAATTTAATTAAATAATTATGCCAAGCAAAATTACTATTCACGTCGCTCGCGAATTAATTCTAAATTAATTCGTTTGCCCGAATTAAAATCCAATTATAATTCCGCGTAGAAATCTAATTTCGTTTAATATATCGAATATATTATTTTATCGATTAATTCCAAATTAATCGTTCTCTATCTTCAAATAGTATTTTATCCTAGATAAAATCTCTACGTAATTAAGCCCAGATTAATTATGTTCGAATCATACGTCATCGGTGAATCTTCGGGAAGCGACCCAAGAGATACCTGGATATGTTGGCAGTAAATTCGATCGTCGGACTATCCGAACACGTACGTACCTCGTACTATATTTTTACCGATTTACGAGACATGATTGGCTTCTAGCAAAGCGCCGTGCCTACCCAATTCTCCAGAAATATTCTTAATGGAATATATAATCTTTTTCAGGCGTAGTATACGTAGTATTGTGTATTACGATCCAGTATCGAATGTCACATGCAAGGCCTGTAATAGTGTCTGCCCCGTACGAAGCATATATCGGATCACAAGCAACTAGTCTCTTTAATCGGATAATCATGACCATGTCATACTATCCCGATGGTTGCAACCAATTAGAGTACCAGTTCTGTATCCATGCTTGATCATCATCTCCATATGACTGAAGTGATACTTCCATCTTGACATCACACCCAATACACTACGATTCTCAATAAACCCAGAAGAGGCGTACACAGAACCTGTTAAAGTCCTGGACGACCAAAACCAAAGCGTATTGATTGTCGCAAGTACTAGCGATGCAAGTCTCAGGTTAAGACTAAATACACCTACCCTGATGCAGATTCCCATAGACATATAGTCATACTACCAATGTGATTTTGCGGGGTCTATCCAGAGCGAAGTTGTTTCCGTACCATTGGTAAACACAACCTCCTATCACACTTGCATAAGTATCCAATACTTAAATATATGAGAACTATGATGTTACACTTCCATAACAAGCACAAGTGCAATACTAGTATATTCCGCATTATCGATGTCTAGTCTCGATAATACTACGACTAGGGATATTTAATGATTAAACCGTTATGGATTGAAACTGTCTCATATCTTATAATCCGGAACTAATTATAGGGACTTTTATCATTTATATATTTAAGTAATCAAATTACAAAATGATAAATGCAATTTCCATTGCTACATAGTTAATTTGTACAAAAACCACAATGTCTTTTACAAATAGTGACGCTATGGGTCATAATTGTCTAACAATCTCCCACTTGGCCTTTAGCCAGTCACTCAAGCATCTAATACCTGAACTATGTACATGTCGCTCAAACTTTTGCTGAGGAATAGCTTTCGTCAGCGGATCTGCAATATTGTCATCTGATGCGACCTTCTCGATCTTCACATCGCCACGATGTATGATCTCACGAATTAGATGGAAACTTCGAAGAACATGCTTGGATCATTGATAAGACCGTGGTTCCTTAGCCTGCGCTATAGCCCCGTTATTGTCACGATACAATGGAACGGGCTCAGCTGCTAACGGAACTACTCCTAATCCAATTAGGAATTTACGGATCCAAACTGCTTTTTTTGCTGCTTCAGCTGCAACAATATACTCCGCTTCTGTTGTTGAATCAACAACAGTCTCTTGCTTGGAAGATTTCCAGCTTACTGCTCCATTGTTCAAACAAAATACGTACCCGGATTGCGACTTACAGTCGTCTTTATCGGTTTGGAAACTTGCATCGGTATACCCAGTTACCTCAAGTTCTCCATCTCCATAGATTAATAAAGCATCCTTAGTTCGTCTAAGATACTTAAGGATATTCTTAACCGTCATCCAGTGACCTTCACCTGGATCAGCCTAATAGCGACTACACATGCTCAAAGAATACGAGACATCAGGTCGCGTACATATCATGGCATACATGATCGATCTGACTGCCGAGGCGAATGATATCTGACTCATGTTGTCTCTCCCATCTTGAGTTTTAGGACACATGTCCTTAGATAGAGTGACGCCATGTGACACTGGCAACAGTCCCCTCTTGGACTGATCCATATTGAATCTCTTCAACACTTTGTCAATGTACGTGCTCTGGGAGAGTCCAATCAGCTTTCTAGATCTATCCCGGTAGATCTTTATTCCTAGAATAAAGGCTGCTTCTCTCAGATCCTTCATGGAGAATTTTAATGAAAGTCAAGCTTTCACCGATGTTAACATGGGAATGTCATTTCCAATAAGCAATACATCATCAACGTAAAGGACAATGAATGTCAGTGCGCTCCCACTAACCTTCTTATATACACAAGGATCATCCTCGTTTTGAACGAAATCATATTCTTTTATGATCTCATCAAAACGTTGGTTCCAAGAACGTGATGTTTGCTTCAATCCATAAATGGATCGATTTAACTTACAAACCTTGTTTGCAAGTCTTGGTACGAAAAAACCATCAGGCTGTTGCATTAAACATCCTCCAAAAGGTTTCCGTTAAGGAAAGCGGTTTTGACGTCCATCTGCCATATCTCGCAATCAAAATATGCAGCAATAGCAAGCATTATCCTAATGGATTTAATCATGGTAACGGGTGAAAAAGTTTCATCGTAATCGACACCATGTCGTTGACGATACCCTTTCACTACAAGCCTAGCTTTGTACGTTGCCATCCATATCAGTCTTCTTCTTGAAGACCCATTTGCAACCAATAGGCTTTACGCCTTCTGGTGCATCAACCAGTGTCCAAACTTGGTTGGTGTACATGAAATCCATTTCGGAATTCATGTCATCTTGCCATAAACCGGAGTCGATACCTTGTATCACTTCCTCATACGTAGCCGGCTCGTTATCCTCAAGAGATTAATATCCACATGAGGTGAGATCAGAAACCTATACCTCTCAGGTTATTTTTTGGCTCTCTCCGACCTACGCGGTTCTTGTGTATTCGAAGATTGTGGTACAGTCTCATCCCTGATAGACTGTTCATGTTCCATTAATGATTCTGTGCGAGGAACAATATCACTCTGATTTTCATCGAGTTCTACTTTCCTCCTACTTACAACTGCATTTAGGAATTCCTTCTCAAGGAAAATCGCATGTAGAGCAACAAATACTTTGTTCTCTTGTGGGTGATAGAAGTAATATCCTTTGGTTTCCCTAGGATATCTTACAAATTGGCATTTATCCGATTTGGGTTCAAGTTTGGTACCTTCCAAACGTTTAACGTATGCCCAGCAACCCCAAATCTTCAGGAATGAGAAACCCGGTTTCTTTCCTGTCCATATCTCATACAGAGTCTGTTGAACAGACTTTGACGGAACCTTATTCAAAATAAGTATTGCACTGTTCAATGACTATCCCCAGAAGGAAATAGGTAGCTCTGTGCGACTCATCATAGACCTTACCATGTCTAACAAAGTTCGGTTTCTCCGTTCGGACACACTGTTCAATTGTGGTGTTCCGGGAGGAGTCCACTGTGAAAGAATATCATATTCTTTCAAGTAATCAAGAAACTCATTGCTTAAGTATTCGCCACCACGGTCTGACCGTAATGTCTTAATACTTTTGCCGGTCTGTTTTTCTACTTCGTGTCGAAACTCTTTGAATTTCTCAAAATTTTCCGACTTGTGTCTCATAAGATACACATAACCATAACGCAATGCATCATCCGCAAAGGTTACGAAGAATTCATATCCACCTCTAGCCTGGCTAGAAATGGGCCCACATACGTCACTATGAACGAGGGCTAACAGTTCGGTGGCGCGTACACCCTTTCCGCTAAAAGGTATTTTAGGAATTTTGCCTAATAAACAAGATTCGTAGACGTCATATGAATTTGGATCAAATCCGTCCAAGTACTCACTCTTCGAAAGTGTGGATATACGTGTCTTGTTTATGTGTCCCATACGACAATGCCACATATAAGTTTCATCTTTGGTACTTATTTTAACCTTTTGTTTATTACATTATATGTTTGAGATTGATTCACATTCAAAATATAAAGACCATTATTTACATCAGCAGTGCAAATTTCCATATCATTTTTATACATAAAACACCAAGTGTTTCTAAATATAAAAGTATACCCACATTTGGTTAACATAGATACAGAAATAATATTCCTAGTCAAACTAGGTACATAATAACAGTCTGATAGTTTAAGTACATGCCCCGAGGGCAGTTCCAAAACAAAAGAGCCAATGGCCAAAACAGCGACCCGTGTCACATTTCCAACGCGGAGGTCAATCTCTCCTGAGGTCAGTCTCCTACTAATCAGTAGATCCTGCACATCAGTACATATATGAGTTCCACAACCAGAATCAAAAATCCAATTTTTAAAACTAGTAGCAGACATGTTTATTTCTATAACAAACATACCTGAAGCCGGTGCCTTGCCCGCTTTGATTTCTTTCATGTGTGCCATGTACTTGCGGCAGTCACATTTCCAGTGACCCCGCTTCCCGCACTGCAGACATACATCTTGGGATTTATCCTTAGGTTTCCTAGAACCCTTTGACGATTTGGCATTGCCCTTCTTCTTATGCTTCTTCTTCTTTACACCTCTAGTTGCCTTGGGCCAAGCCCTCGGAGTCTGAGATGTTGAAGCGAAGTGCGCCTCACGCTTCTTGCCCTTTAGAAGCTCTTTTTCTGCTTCGCGCAGAGTGGACATCAACTCTCCAAGAGTTTGGTCTTGGTTCAACATATTGTAGTTCATGATGAACCCACTCCAAGTGTCGGGGAGAGACTGTAATATCAAATCTACTGAAGTCTCAGCCTCGAAGACGATGCCCATCTGTCCAAGCTGCTCAATGTCAGCAATCATCTATGACACATGGTGCTCAACATATGTACCCTCTGACATGCGAGCGCGGAAGAGCTTCTTCTACAACTCATATCTTTGCGATATAAGATTAGATCGGTGAAGATCATGCAACTTCGCCATCATCTCATAGGGATCCAATCCTTTGTTTTGACGAAGAAATTACGGAGTCATAGCAGCAAGCATTACCGATTGAGCAGTCGCGTTGTCATTGCTATGAGTCTTCCAAAGCTCTAGCTCAAGCAACTGATCAGGTAGGGGCTTAGGCCCAAGAGGTCTCTCTATAGTGTAGAGCATCTTCTCGGATCTATAACAATTCTGAGATTCATATCCCAGTCTTGAAAGTTTGTGCCATTAAAGACATTATCGCCCATGATAATTTCTCTAATGCTTAACTTTCTTGTCATCTTAACCG
Organism: Zanthoxylum bungeanum; assembly: GCA_019454045.1. Lineage (NCBI taxonomy): Eukaryota > Viridiplantae > Streptophyta > Magnoliopsida > Sapindales > Rutaceae > Zanthoxylum > Zanthoxylum bungeanum. The sequence goes on along the minus strand of SKCR01033452.1, from coordinate 59,302 downwards.
CAATAGTCCAACTATTTGATTAACGATGTATGGGTACAGTCTAACTGTTACAAGAAAAATAATAATATATTAGTCCAACTAATAAAATAATTGACGAAAAAATTTGAAAGCGCGTAAAGCTAAGTATTTGAACGAAATTACAAATTCAATACTAGCCTCCCATTATTTTTCGGCGAGCCTCTAACCCTCTGTTGAGTACTCGGGAAACCTAGTTTCCTAGTGGGCTAGGATCCTGTTAAATAACACACAACCTTGACTTTGGCCAACAAGCTGTATGATATTTAACTAGGTAGATCTCTAAGATCAATTGGATCTCATCCAATTCCTAGATCCGGTAGGTGGACCTCTAAGTCCGAAACATATATACAATATATATGCCAATCTATCCAATATATTTTCCTAACCTTTTTCCTCTGAATCAACTAAGCCTTGGCTTTGGCACAACAAGCTTAATGATTCCAGTTAAGCGGAACCTATTGACTTTGGAAAGCTTCGTAATCGATGTCGATGGACAAGAAGTGATCTTGACTTTGGCCAACAAATCACAACTTGGACAAGAAATACGATATGGAACAAAACCTTGATGATTCAAACACATCCACGATGGACAAAGGTCTTGACTTTGGCCAACAAACTAGTGCCAATCTTGGATCTTGAGTAAGAATCACTCAATGGAAGGAAAATGCTTAATATTTATTGAGGGTTTTTTTGCGTAAATTGGCAACCAATTTATTATCTTTGTTAGGTCTCATCATACACCCTTAAGCATGCATTCTAAAAGCATAATAAGGCGCGAAAATAAATTAATAATGATATGCGGATGAATATCTCACAGATTGTTCCTAGAACAAATTACTCTCTTTCCTTTCCTCGGCTAGCATTATTCTAACTTCTACCCAATTACATAATACAATTAAAGAAACCTCATTAACATTGAGGGGAATTAGGTGAGAAGAGAATTACAAAGAATCGAGAGAGATAAGGCTGGACATGCAGGTCCAATTAATGAATTCTAAATTTACAACAATTTCCAAAATTGTCATTTCCCTTCTAATATCCATATGATATACATTATTCATTCAACACATCCATGTATTCACACAAAGCATGTTATTCAATCAATGTAATCCAATTAATTAATCTTTGAATAAAGTCATCATCCAATGTTCAAACAACGATTTGATTTGTGCGAGTCCAACTCGTTTGAGAATAAGTACTCGAAGTACGAATTCTTGAATTATATCGAACTACAATTTAATTCTAATTTAATTCATATTCAATAATAATTCTATATTAATTTCAAATTAAATAACTACACTTTTTAATGCGCCTTTACGACTTAGATTCCAAATCTAATCTAAATGGGTCTCAAAGCCCAATTAACATCCAATGTCATTTAATTAAAGTCCAATGGGCTTTCAATTAATTTCTTAAGGCATGAACTTTGGTCAATATGGGTCAAACCCAAATATCAAAGCCCAATCAAGGAATCACCCTAATTACCAAGAAACCAATTAGGCCCATTAGGCCATATTAAACATAAAAGGCCCAGTTGTTCTATTTTGACTTAATGGAATGTTTAGGCCCAATTTGGATCCAATCCAATTGACCTAAACCAACTTGGCCCAACCAAGCTGTGGGGTCTTGGCTGAAGCGTGAGGTGGCCTAAAGGGGCTGTTGATGGTGCCGTGAGTTTGTGAGTGTGAGGGGGCTGATCTGTTTACGTTTTTTATTGTTTGGGTGATGTTCGAAGGTGATAGGCGAAGGTTCACGGGGTTGTGTGGTGAAGGTGGGATGTGTTGAGTGCTTATGAAGGTTAGGGTTTATTTTTTGGTCTTTGCCGTGTGTGTGGTCGTGAGAGAGAGAGTGGAATGGCTTTGGTTTAGTGTTGTTTATATAGGGAAGGGTTAGGGTTTCACCTTGCCTCACAAGGAATGAGATTTGGCATTAAAGAGAGGATTTGATTTGGTGTTGGACAAGGAAAGCAAGGGATTTGATTTGGTTTAGATTAGGAAGGTTGAATATTTGATTGGCTTGGTTTAGGAATACAATATTTTAAGTTAGGAATAATATATATTTGATTGAGAATATAATTGGTTGATTGATTTTAATTAGGCATGGCATCTTTTTTAATTTGGTATGTGATTTTTAGATTTGTTTTGATTTCACCATGTGTTAAATATGTGTTTTAAGTGGGCTTGGGCGTGTAGGCCAAGGTTTGGGCGAATTGGGCTTAATGTGAGGCTAGCAGAAAAACCAGAATTATCGACACCGTTCAAACGCCTCTTCGAACGCGGCACGAACGCCCGTAATCTGTTTGGAGTTCGAACGTATACACGAACGCAGCACGAACGAAAGCAGTGAACCTTATTTATTCTGAATTTCCCCTTCCGATGTCCGTTTTCCGTGACCTCCGTGACTTAAAAGGTAGTGTCTCCAAATGAGACTCATCATAGGGACTTATGTGCAAAAAATGCAGTGCCTACAGTCGCCCCCACTTTGATGGGACTTGTGTAATGTGTAACAGTGACAATCCTATCAAAGTTATGCAATGCATTTTCACTTACCTGGCTCGCCAGCTGCCACTTGACTTACCATGTGTTGAGTTGAGTTGATTTGGTGGTGAGGTGTTGCGACCCCTTGTTCATTCCCGAACCGTGCTCCATTTTTAGAGCGCCATTTTCGGCATCTTTTGTGTGTGCGCTCCATTTCGGAGTGCCATTTCCGGCATTTGCTGTGTGTGTTCCATTTTGGAACGCCATTTTCGGCCTTTGCTTTGTGTGCTCCATTTTGGAACGCCATTTTCGGCCTTTGCTTTGTGTGCTCCATTTTGGAACGCCATTTTCGGCATCTGTTGTGAGTGCTCCATTTTGGAGTGCCATTTTTGGCGTATGTTGTGAGTGCTCCATTTTGGAGTGCCATTTTCGGCGTCTGTTGTGAGTGCTCTATTTTGGAGTGCAATTTTCGGCGTCTGTTGTGTGTGCTCCATTTTGGAGTGCCATTTTCGGCGTCTGTTGTGAGTGCTCCATTTTGGAGTGCCATTTTCTGCATCTGTTGTGAGTGCTCCATTTTGGAGTGCCATTTTCGGCGTCTGTTGTGTGAGAATGTGGCTCATTTTTGAACCGTTATTTGATGAGATGGTCTTTGCCGCGACAAACCTGCGAACACAAAACAAACATTGCATGTACGTGATATGTATGCATGTATGCATGTATATGTATCATATTCCGATGGGTTAGGCCTTCCTTGCTCCATTTCCGAACCTTGCTCCATTTTCAGAGTGCCATTTTCGGTGAGATGTGATAATGGTCCATTTCGAACCGTGCTCCATTTTCGGAGTGCCCTTTTCGGTGAGATGTGATAATGGTCCATTTCCGAACCGTGCTCCATTTTCGGAGTGCCCTTTTCGGCGAGATCTGATAATGGTCCATTTCCGAACCGTTGCTGATGAGAGATGGTCCATTTCCGAACCATTACTGATATGAGAGTGGTTCATTTCCGAACCGTTGATGATAAGAGAGTGGTCCATTTCCGAACCATTACTGATAAGAGTGTGGGCCTCGCCCCCCAGAGTATTATACCCGGAAAAACTAATACTGAACCAATGTGGGCCTCGCCCCCAGAATGCCATACCCGGCAGAACTGATACTGATTCTGATGTGGGCCTCGGCCCTGGGACTCATCCCCAAAACTGAAACTGATGTGGGCCCCAGCCCATAAACCGATGCTGATACTAATGTGGGCCTCGCTGATATTGATGTGGGCCTCGGCCCTAAACTGATATTGATGTGGGCCTCGGCCCTGGGACTCATCCTCAAACTGTAACTGATGTGGGCCTCGGCCCTGGGGCTCATCCCCAAACTGATGCTGATGTGGGCTTAAGCCCCCAAATTGATGCTGATGATGTGGCCCTCGCCCCCCAAACTGATACTGATTCATTTCTGAAACTGACTGTACTGTTGTTGCTTCCGAAGATTCCTCGTGTTATAAACATCACTGAATTTCATAGTACTAGAGTTGAATGCTTTTCTCAAATATACTCATGTTGCAGGTTGGAGGGAGAGACTCAGGCATGTAAATGAAATGAACGTCTTTATTATCATTTAAGAAATGGTTCGAACAGGTAAACCAAGTCAATGTCTATATTGAAAACGCAGGATCAAAAAAACTAGGAGGAACAACTTCATCATTCGCAGCATTGTCTTCTTTCTTGACCTACGGTTCTTCACTATCATCCTTTATCTCCATGTAAGAAGCTTGGTGGTTAAGGGTTTGGAGGACAAGGGTTTCGGGTAGGCCAGAGTTGATCATGTAGTTGGGTAGGGGATTTCTGTGTGCGTTGGGTTGTTCTCTTTCTGGGTCAGGTATTTTATGGGAGTCAATGAGGTTTTGGATCTCATGCCTAAGGCGGGTGCAGCTATCAGTTTCGTGGCCTCTCCTCTGATGGAAGTGACAATACAAGCTTAGGTTAAGGTTGGGTGGTATAGGATCTGGAAGTGGTTTAGGCTCTAAGGGTTTTAGGAGTCCTTGTCCCTTCAACTTCTCAAGCACCTTAGATAACGGCTTCCCCAGGTTAGAGAAATACCGGTTCTTAATGGAAGCAACCTCGGCAGTAGCGGGCTTGGTCTCAGAAGGCCCCCTAAAGGTTCTTCTATTCTGGCCATAAAACTTTCTGTTTTCAGCCTCTTCTTCCTCAATATCCATGACAGTTTCCCTCAACTGTCGAAAATCAGAAATCATCGAAGTCATCCTCCTTAGTTTACTATAAATAGAGGGCTTGGTGCCCTTGATGATCATTTTGATTTGGTCCTTCTCTGAGGGCCGAGTCTGCATTTTCAAAAGCTGGCTTCTCCAACGATCCACATACTCTTTGAAACTTTCCTCTGACTTCTGCTTAGTGTTCTCCAAATCACGGAGTGACAAGTCAATTTCTAAGTCTGTAACATACTGCTTCAGAAAAGCATCAGCTAGTTCCCTCCAATCTTCCTTAACCTTCTTCTTAAGGCTATGATACCAAACCACAGGTGCCCCCTCGAGTGACATCCCAAACATCTTCTGAGCCTGGCGTTGTGTTAGGCCCACTGAACTCATGACTGACACATATTGTCAGAGGTGGAACCTCGGATCCCCATTCCCGTTGAACTTGGCCATATCCGGCATCTTGAACTGAGCAGGCAACTGTTCCTCAAAAGACATCGCCTCATAGTCTAGTAATTCTTCGTCTTTACCCTTCATCTTACGGGTAACTGACTCAACCTGATCCCGAAGCTTCTGAAATTATGCCTGAGACCCAATCACTTTGCCTGTTGCATACTCTGCCATGCCATCATCAAAAGTGGGGATATCATCCCCCAACCCGCTCGGAGGCTCCTCACGCCTCATATTCTCAGAATTTCTCCCAGCACGGGTCATGGCAGTAGTCAAGTCTTGCAACTGTTCAGTGACCTTGGCGAGACCGTTTTCCAACTGATCCATACGAGATACCTCAATATCTGATTCACTCATGTCTGTTCCCAGTATTTTGGTGAGTCTTCCATTTTCCCTAACCCAACGGGAATCTATGATGGCTTTCAGAACACGAGGGTTAACATGATGTATGTATGCATGGGGTGCGTGAGATGCATGTAACATATATAACATACTAAATCAACTAAAATTTTCAAACAAATCGGCCCGTTATCATTTTAAAAGCTTTTGGGCTAACTGTCATAGGAGTGAACTCGTCCCAGTTTAAATGGCCCAACGAGTTCACGTCTCATGGCAAAGAGCCCAACTAAATCTAAATGGTAATGTTCCGAACACAAGCACAAAGTGGCCCATCAACACTTAGAAGCCTTTGGCCCAACCGTCATAAAATATCTTCTTGTCCCAGTTTAAATGGCCCAACAAGCCCACATCTCATGAAAAATGGTCCAAATGGATCCAAACGATGATGTTCTCACACACAAGCATAAAAGATAATGCAAACATAAAGTAATAATTTCTACGGAATGACCCATCAACATTTCAGAAGCTTTGGGTCCAATGGTCATAAGGTACGAACTCGCCCCAATTTAAATGGCCCAGCAAGTCCGCATTTCTGAAAATGGTCCAACTGCATCCAAATGAGGATGGTCCACTAGCACATACTCAAGGAATTAATTGTCACTTTAACCATGCAAACCCGGTCTATGGGAGGGTTCGTAGGAGTATAGACAAAGGCTCTCACCGGCGAAGGATGGCCCACAACTAGGTCTCCCCACTCAAGGGTTCGAGCGACCAAGTGAGCGCACCCTTTTTTATACACTAAGGTACGTGCCAATGAGCTATGGTGTGTGACGGACTGTCAAATGGATTTCCCGTTGTAGATTCCCCAGAGGGAAGGTGGAGCGAGGCTCACTTAAATACCCAAGCCTCTTAGACTCTTATCGCTTGTTGTCAGGAATAAACAACGAGTCCTCCAAATTAGTCCATCACAATAGGCTACGGGTAAAGATTTATCTAGGTGCCTTCACAGCTTTTCCCCGAAGGGTAGTGAGTGAAGGAAGACACCCAACCATTACCTAGCCTTAAAATGCCTTTGATTAAACCCCCATTTTATCCACTATAGACACGGTCAATTAAAACATAAATCCAAACATTACAAGACAATATTTCGGGGCCGATTCTCTATCCCCAGTGGAGTCGCCAGACTGTGGGGTCTTGGCTGAAGCGTGAGGTGGCCTAAAGGGGCTGTTGATGGTGCCGTGAGTTTGTGAGTGTGAGGGGGCTGATCTGTTTACGTTTTTGATTGTTTGGGTGATGTTCGAAGGTGATAGGCGAAGGTTCACGGGGTTGTGTGGTGAAGGTGGGATGTGTTGAGTGCTTATGAAGGTTAGGGTTTATTTTTTGGTCTTTACCGTGTGTGTGGTCGTGAAAGAGAGAGAGGGATGGCTTTGGTTTAGTGTTGTTTATATAGGGAAGGGTTAGGGTTTCACCTTGCCTCACAAGGAATGGGATTTGGCATTAAAGAGAGGATTTGATTTGGTGTTGGACAAGGAAAGCAAGGGATTTGATTTGGTTTATATTAGGAAGGTTGAATATTTGATTGGCTTGGTTTAGGAATACAATATTTTAAGTTAGGAATAATATATATTTGATTGAGAATATAATTGGTTGATTGATTTTAATTAGGCATGACATCTTTTTTAATTTGGTATGTGATTTTTAGATTTGTTTTGATTTCACCATGTGTTAAATATGTGTTTTAAGTGGGCTTGGGCGTGTGGGCCAAGGTTTGGGCGAATTGGGCTTAATGTGAGGCTAGCAGCAAAACCAGAATTACCGACACCATTCGAACGCCTCTTCGAACGCGGCACGAACGCCTGCAATCTGTTTGGAGTTCGAATGTATACACGAACGCAGCACGAAAGAAAGCAGTGAACCTTGTTTATTCTGAATTTCCCCTTCCGATGTCCGTTTTCCGTGACCTCCGTGACTTAAAAGGTAGTGTCTCCAAATGAGACTCATCATAGGGACTTATGTGTAAAAAATGCAGTGCCTACACAAGCCCATTAGGCCCAAATACAACATTACAAGCCCAATTCTAAATTAAGCCCAATTAATCAAATTCTAAAATTCCAAATTTCATAATTTAATTAATTAAAGTATATTGCATTAATAAATTATCTAAATTAACATTTCCAAAAAATCAATTTAATTAATTAATCATGCTTTAATTTATTCAACACATGTCCAACATTATTGAAACAAAAAATCATCTCATTTCATGCTTCTCAAGGTCACGACATTGTAGGGTTTTTTTATATTCGATTCTAATTTCAATCCGATTGAATCTCAAATCAATATATCCATGTCTTTCAACTCATCCAATGTTAAAAAAAATAAAATACCATGACTTTAGGTCTATATCACATTCGGCAAACATGCAAAATTTGGGGAAAATTAATCTAATTAAATTTTCTTCAAATTGATCATGTGTAACTCCAAGTTATCAACATTCAAGCATACTTAAACAAACAATTTGATTAAAACATGCTCAAATCAAATTTACCCAAATTTTAGTATATAAACCCTAATCATTTTCATGCTCAAATTAAGCTCCATGATACCATTGTTGGATTTCTATGTAATCCCAAGATCAATTTAAGCAATGAAATCAAGTGAATACACAAAGAAGAATAGCGGAATTAAACTTACTTTGATCGGATTTTGGAGGTGTTGAATACAAAACTTTTTGCCTTTGAGAAGTCTCCAAGCTTCCTCTTTAAATGTTGAATCCAAGCTCCCTTTCTCCAAAACCCATCACCAGAAGGTAATTAAAGTGACAAGTGATGTGACATGTGGGCCCCACTTGATTCAAAATCCGAGTGGGCCCACAACACATCCCGGGCTCGAGTTCGCTAATTCCGAATTAACGAATTTTCTGTTGCGACGTAATTAAATCAAATTTAATTAAATAATTATGCCAAGTAAAATTACTATTCACGTCGCTCGTGAATTAATTCTAAATTAATTCGTTTGCCCGAATTAAAATCCAATTATAATTCCGCGTAGAAAAAATCTAATTTCGTTTAATATATCGAATATATTATTTTATCGATTAATTCCAAATTAATTGTTCTCTCTCTTCAAATAGTATTTTATCATAGATAAAATCTCTCTGTAATTAATCCCAGATTAATTATGTTCGAATCATACGTCATCGGTGAATCTTCGGGAAGCGACCCAAGAGATCCCTGGATATGTTGGCAGTAAATTCGGTCGTCGGACTATCCGAACACGTACGTACCTCGTACTATGTTTTTACCAATTTACGAGACATGATTGGCTTCTAGCAAAGAGATGGGCCTACCCAATTCTCCAGAAATATTCTTAATGGAATATATAATCTTTGTCAGGGTAGTATACGTAGTATTACGTATTACGATCCAGTATCGAATGTCACATGCAAGGCCTGGGGCTGGAATAGTGTCTGCCCGTACAAATCATATATCGAATCACAAGCAATTAGTCTCTTTAATCGGATAATCATGACCATGTCATATTATCCTGATGGTTACAACCAATTAGATTACCAGTTCTGTATCCCTGCGTGATCATCATCTCCATATGACTGAAGTAATACTTCCATCTTGACATCACACCCAATACACTACGATTCTCAATAAACCCATAAGAGGCGTACACAGAACCTGTTAAAGTCCTGGATGACCAAAACTAAAGCGTATTGATTGTCGTAAGTACTAGCGATGCAAGTCTCAAGATAAAACCAAATACACCTACCCTGATGCGGATTCCCATAGACACATAGTCATACTACCAATGGGATTTCGCGGGGTCTATCCAGAGCGAAGCTGTTTCCGTACCATCGGTAAACACAACCTCCTATCACATTTGCATAAGTATCCAATACTTAAATATATGAGAACTATACTGTTACGCTTCCATAACACACACAAGTGCAATACTAGTCTATTCCGCATTATCGATGTCCAGTCTCGATAATACTACGACTAGGGATATTTAATGATTAAACCGTTATGGATTGATACTGTCTCATATCTTATAATCCGGAACTAATCATATGGACTTTTATCATTTATATATTTAAGTAATCAAATTACAAAATGATAAAATGCAATTTCCATTGCTACATAGTTAATTTGTACAAAAACCACAATGTCTTTTACAAATAGTGACGCTATGCGTCTAATTGTCTAACAAGAATTAGAGAGAATATTAATAAAATATGCAGAAGTATTCGCCTGGTCCTATGAAGACATGTCAGGAGTGGACAAAGGTATTGCCCAGCACATGATACCAACTTTTCTGAACATCGGACCAGTAAAACAGAAGCTCTGAAGAATGAGGCCAGAATAGGCCGAAAAGGTTAGGGAAGAAGTCAAGAAATAGATAGATGTGGGGTTCTTAGAGGTGGTGAAGTACCCCGAGTGGTTAGCCAATATTGTACCGGTACCGAAGAAGGATTAGTTGATAGCGCGGCTTTATCTACTATGTACTCATTCGTGGATGGATTCTCAGGATATAATCAGGTCCTCATGGCCGAAGAAGACAAGCATAAGACTGTCTTCGTCACTGAGTGAGGTATATATTGTTACAAGGTGATGCCATTTGGACTTAAAAATGCGGTAGCCACTTATCAACGAATGGCCACTATATTATTTAACGACTTGATACATAAGGAGATTGAGGTATATATGGATGACATGATGGTTAAATCAGAGATGAGGGCCGAACATATAAAAGCGTTGAAGAAGTTCCTTCAAAAGGTCGATAAGTACAACCTCCAACTCAACCCCAAGAAGTGTGTGTTTGGGGTAACATCTGGAAAGTTGTTAAGGCATACGGTAGGAATGGGAAAGATAGAAGTGGACCCTAAAAAAAGGGCAACTACCGAGATACCCGCACCGAAGACAGAAAAGAAAGTTAGAGCTTTTCTTGGGAAAATCTTGTATATCAGTCGATTCATTAATATGTGAGCCCATCTTCAAGCTATTGAGGAAGGACCAGCCTGTGGAGTGGAATAGGCAATGTCAATAAGCTTTTGAAAAAAATCAAAGAATACTTGGTTAAACCGCCCGTCTTGAAACCCCCAAGGCCGGGCAAACCCCTGGTGCTGTATTTGGCCATAGAACCTAAAGCGCTGGGGGCGATAATGGTACAGGCAGTGTTACCAGTGGAAATAGAGATACAGTCAATACAGGTACTAGCAGAGGCAGGATTTCCTGAGCGGGAATGGGCCTCGCAGAGGTTCGAACAGCTAGCATTACTGGATGAGAAAAGGATAAAGGTTGGTCAGGGTGTTCAACAAGAAGGTGTGTCCCACCAAGATCATAAAAGGTGATTTAGTGCTCAAGCAGTCAAATCCACTGATAATTGACCCAATAGGAAAGTTCAGGCCCAATTGGGAAGGGCCCTAACTAGTCAAGAATGTGATGGGGAATGGGGCTGTGAGACTGTCAGATTTGGAAGGGAACGAGTTCACCGAGCCCATCAACGTGGACAGGCAAAAACGATAATTTGCATAAAAAAAAGAGAGAAAGGCTCATTGGGTGAAAAATCCGCAAAGGATAGCCCAAGCAAAATATATGGCATGAACGAGCAAGAAAAATGGCTAATTGTAAAATCCGTGAGGAACAGTTAGCGACAGAGGTACCTTTGCAAGGCAGTTTATTTCCTACATATGTACTAAGAAGTAACGCAAGCGTCTTTATTGAAACAAATGTTCAAGATGTTCATAGATTGCATAAATCCCAGCTAAACGGGAAAGATTAGAGTCAAGTAATTATAAATCACGTCTTTTGTTTCTTAGATGCTGGACCAAGGTCAGTAGATATGGGGAAAGAACTCTGAGAATAGAGAGGAGTAGAGCAGCCTCAGGAATGAGGATGAGGAACTCCGGGAATGAAGAATAACTCCGAGAATGGAGAACAACCTCGGGAATGAGGATGATCAATGAGCCTCGATAATGAGGACAGATCTGAAAAAAAAATTAGCTCGCTGAGTTGAAAACCTGAAAAGGTGACTCAGGCAAGATAGAGCAATCCGCTAAGTTGAAAATCTGAAAGGACAGCTTAGACAAAAGATAGAGCAAACCTGTAAAACAAGGAAAGATTCAGGAATTGGAAGACATGATTTTTAAAATCTAGGAAGAGAGCTTATTTCAAAATCTAGGAATCAGAAGACATCATTTTCAGTATCCCAAAAGGATGAGGCCGCTTTCAAAAAGGCATAATCCATATTAATCTGATGAATGTAGCGGAGAGCAGAAAGCTGAGCCAGGTCTGGGGATGACAAATCTACCACCCCGTGAATAAGAGACACAACGAGATCTTGAGCTATGGGACCAAAGAGAACTGAGCAATCACCGGAGGAGAATGGGCAGAAGGAAACAGTAAGCAGGCCAATAGGGCGTCCAAAGCTTTTTATAAGCAAAAGGGCACCAAAGAGCTCAAGGAAGGCCTAACCAAGGATAACATCAAGCCAATAGGACAAAGAAACCCCATCAGAGTAGGAATGAATCCACACATACATGCATAAACGTCACATACAAAAATTTTTGTTTTGTATTCGCAGGCTTTGAAGAAAAGGCGGCGAGGACGAAGAACTCCGGGAATGGAGAACAACCTCGGGAATGAGGATGATCAATGAGCCTCGATAATGAGGACAGATCTGAAAAAAAAATTAGCTCGCTGAGTTGAAAACCTGAAAAGGTGACTCAGGCAAGATAGAGCAATCCGCTAAGTTGAAAATCTGAAAGGACAGCTTAGACAAAAGATAGAGCAAACCTGTAAAACAAGGAAAGATTCAGGAATTGGAAGACATGATTTTTAAAATCTAGGAAGAGAGCTTATTTCAAAATCTAGGAATCAGAAGACATCATTTTCAGTATCCCAAAAGGATGAGGCCGCTTTCAAAAAGGCATAATCCATATTAATCTGATGAATGTAGCGGAGAGCAGAAAGCTGAGCCAGGTCTGGGGATGACAAATCTACCACCCCGTGAATAAGGGACACAACGAGATCTTGAGCCATGGGACCAAAGAGAACTGAGCAATCACCGGAGGAGAATGGGAAGAAGGAAACAGTAAGCAGGCCAATAGGGCGTCCAAAGCTTTTTATAAGCAAAAGGGCACCAAAGAGCGCAAGGAAGGCTTAACCAAGGATAACATCAAGCCAATAGGACAAAGAAACCCCATCAGAGTAGGAATGAATGCACGCATACATGTATAAACGTCACATACAAAAAAAATTTATTTTGTATTCGCAGGCTTTGAAGAAAAGGCGGTGATGACGAAGAACTCCGAGAATGGAGAACAACCTCGAGAATGAGGACGAGCAAAGAGCCTAGAGAATGAGGACGGATCATGGGTCGAAGTGTTAGTGTCTCTAAGACATTCCAAGGATCTCTAAACAAGATTAAAGTGTGAATAAATCAAGATAAGTTACAAAATATTTACATTGATAGGTTGGAAAATTCAAAACTTTCTTTGGATGTAGAAGCTCCAAGCTTTGAAAATGAGTTCCAAACTCTTTGGGTGAGTTTCCCTAACACCTTGTTCAACTCTTTTAAGTGCTAGCTTAAGAAAATTTTGAAGGAAAAATTTTCCCTTAGGGAAGAGAAGCAATCGGCATTAGCAAGGAGAAGAGAGAAGAGATGGTGAATAGTTACCAAAGTTGGTTGGTGTGTGAGTTTAATGAATCCAATTCACTATTCCAATTACTTCCATCACATGTCAAAATGTTGATGTAAGTAAAGTAGGTCCCACAACTTTAAAATCAAAATTTAGTTGGCTTACACAACACACTTTGGGCCCGGGTTCATTTAATCCGATTAAACGAATTTTCCGTCGCGACATTATTAAATCCAATTTAATTAAATAATAATGCCTAGAAAAATTATTACGATAGTCGCTTACGAATTAATTCCAAATTAATTCGTTCGCCCGAATTAAAATCTAATTTTAATTTCCCATTGAAATCCAATTTCAATTCATATATCCAATATATTATTTAATCGATTAATTCTAAATTAATCGCGCTCTCTCTTCTAGACGAATTTAATCCCAGATAAATTATTTCTGTAATTAATCCCAGATTAATTTTCTCTCTCATAATTAATCCGAGATTAATTCTGTTCGAGTCAAATATCATTGGTGAATCTTTGGGAAGTGACCCAAGAGATTCCTGGATATGTTGGCAGTAAATACGGTCATCGGACTATCCGAACACGTGCTTACCATGTACCACATTCTCACTGATTTACAAGACATAATTGGCTTCTAGTAAAGCACCATGCCTACCCAATTCTCCAGAAATATTCAACGAGGAATATATAATTTATATCAGGCGTAGTATACTAAGTATTGCGTAATACGATCCAGTATCGGATGTCACATGCTAGTCCTTGGGCTGGCCCTGTGTCTGCCCCGTACAAAACATATATCGGATCCCGCGTGACTAGTCTCTGTAATCGGATAATCATGTCCTAGTCATACTATCCCGATAGCTGCAGTATTTAAGAGTACTAGTACCGTATCGTGTGTGATCATCATCTCCATATGAGTGAAGTGATACTCCCATCTTGACATCACACCCAATACACTACGATTCTCAATAAACCCAGCAGAGGCCTACACAGAACCTATTAAAGCTCTGGACGACCAAAATCAAAGTATATTGATTCTCGCAAGTATTAGCGATCCAAGTCTCAGGTTAAAGATCACATATACCTACCCTGATTCGGATTCCCATAGACACATAGTCATAATACCAATGGGAATCTGAGGGGTCTATCCAGAACGAAGTTGTTCCCGGTCCAACGGCTAATAGAACCTCTTATCACACTTGCATAAGTATCCAATACTTAAATATATGAGAACTATGTCGTTAAGCTTCCATAACGCACAAGTGTAATACTAGTCTATTCCGCATTATCGATGTCCAATCTCGATAATACTACGACTAGGGATATTTAATGATTAAACCATTCTTGGATTAATACTGTCTCATGTCTTATTAATCTGATTTAACCATATGGACTTTTATCATTTATATATGCAAGTAATCCAATAAAAAAAATGATAAAATAGCAATTTCCTTTTTCACATAGTTAATTTGTACAAAAACACCATGTCTTTTACAAATAGTGATGTTATTGGTCATAATTGTCCAACAATCTCCCACTTGGCTCATAGCCAATCACTTAAGTATCTAACACCTGAACTATGTACATGTCGCTCAAACTTTTGCTGAGAAATATCTTTCGTCAGCAGATCTGCAATGTTGTCATCTGAAGCGATCTTTTCGATCTTCACATCGCCACGATGTACGATCTCACAAATCAGATGGAAACATCGAAGTACATGTTTTGATCGTTGATGAGACCGCAGTTTCGTAGCATGTGCTATAGCCCCGTTATTGTCACAATACAAAGGTACGGCGTCAGCTGCAGTAATATATTCCATTTCTGTTGTTGAATCAGAAACAATATTTTGCTTGGAAGATTTCCAGCTCACTGCTCCGTTGTTTAAACAAAATATGTACCCTAATTGCGACTTATAGTCGTCCTTATCGGTTTGGAAACTTGCATCGGTGAACCCAGTCACCTCAAGTTCTCTATCCCCATACACTAAGAAAGCATCCTTAGTTCGTCTAAGATACTTAAGGATGTTCTTAACAGCAATACAGTGACCATCACCTGGATCGGCCTGATAGCGACTGCACATGCTCAAAGAATACGAGACATCAGGTCGCATACATATCATGGCGTACATGATCGATCCAACTGCGGAAGCATACATGATCCGACTCATTACATCTCTCTCATCTTTAGTTTTAGAACACATGTTCTTAGATAGAGAGACGTCATATGACACCAGAAGCAGCCCATTCTTGGACTGATCCTTGTTGAATATCTTCAACACTTTGTCAATGTACGAGCTCTGGGAGAGTCCAATAAGCTTTCTAGATCTATCTCGATAGATCCTTATTCCCAGAATAAAGTCTGTTTCTCCCAGGTCTTTCATGGAGAATTTTAATGAAAGCCAAGCTTTCACCGATTGTAGCATGGGAATTGTTGAAATTTTCTAAGGTCCCAAGATCAAATCAAGACATGAAAACATGCGTGAATACACCAATGAAGATAGCGGAATACTTACATTGATCGGTTATGTCGATTTGAAGACGAATCATGCCCAAAAACGCACTGCCTTGGTAAGCTTACTGCAACCAGTCCATGCTCACTGTCTAGGCAGTTTCGGGTCTCAAAACGAAGCTCCAAACTCCATCGGATGAGTCCCGCCTCATGGTCGAACCTCCCTACCACCTTCGCAAGACTTGAAGGGTGCTAGCACTTGATTTCTCACCATGAGAAACCACTCTTGGCTTCCCTTTGTTCACGCCATTTCTGGTTCCAAACCAGTGAACAATTCCTTCATTTGGGCGTGAGAGAAGAGAGAGTTTGAGAGAGAAGAAGTTTTGTGTATTAAGTTGAAATCATTTACCAAAAAAACAATTTATATTTATGCCATAATTTTCATTAAATTAATAATAAAATTATGACACATAACATGCAATGGCTTAGAGTGTCAAACACTCAAACTCCATGCAATGACATTGAGTGCAATGTACACAATCTACATGCAAAGCATTAGAATGACACGTGTCATGTGGGCCCCACACGTTTCCAAATGAAAGTGGGCCCACGTGCACTCACGCGTTCGGGTTCGATATTTCCGAAATACCGAGCTTACGTCGCGACGTTAATTCAATCGAATTTAAATAAATAATTGCGCCTGGCGAAATTATTATTTACGTCGCTAACGAATTAATTCTAAATTAACTCGTTTGCCCGAATTAAAATCTGATTTTAATTCCGCGTCGAAATCTAATTTCGTCTAATATATCGAATATATTAATACATCGATTAATTCCGAATTAATCGTTCTCTCTCTTTAGACGACATTTTATCCCGGATAAAACATCTCCGTTATTAATCCTAGATTAATTTTCTCTCTCTTCTGTATAATCCCAGATTATTCAAGAGTGCGAGTTGTGCGTCATCGGTGGATTATCGGGAAGCGACCCATGAGATCCCCGGATAATCTGGTAGTAAATACGGTCGTCGGAGTATCCGAATCACGTACGTACCAAGTACTACGTTCTACCGATTTACGAGACAAGGTCGACTCCTAGCAAAGCACCAAGTCTACCCAATTCTCCGGACATATCCATTTAAGAATATTAGATCTGTATCAAGCGTAGTATACTAATGTATTGTGCATATCGGCCCAGTATCGGATAGTCACGTGCTAGGGCTGGGGCTGGATAAGTGTCTGCCCCGTCCGAAACACATGTCGGATGTATGGTAACTCTCTATAATCGGATATTCATGACCTGGTCATAATATCACGATTGGATGCGCATCACTTAAGAGCACTAATACCGTATCCTGCGTGACATCATCTCCAATATGACTGAAGTGATACTTCCGTCTCGACATCACACCCAATACACTACGACTCTCTGATAAACCCAGAAGTGGTGTACGCAAACCGGTTAAAGCCCTGTACCACCAAAAAGACCAAAGTCTACCGATTATCGTGAGTATTAGCGATGCAAGTCTCAGGTTAAGACTATACACACCTACCTTGATTTCGGCCTCCCATAGACACATAGTCATAATACCAATGGGATTCCGAGGGGTCTATCCAGAGCGAAGCTGTTTCCCGTACCATCGGTGAAACACGACCTCCTATCGCACTTGCATAAGTATCCAATACTTATATATATGAGAACTATGTCGTTGTGCCCTCACAACGCGCACAAGTGCAATACTAGCCTATTCCGCATTATCGATGTCCAGTCTCGATAATACTACGGCTAGGGATATTTAATGATTAATCCTTCGTGGACTGATACTGTCTCATATCATCTCAATCTAGGAACTAATCATAGGGACCTCTCTTCATTTATATATCTATGGTGATCTAATCACAAATGACGAGAGTGCAATTTCCTTGTTACATAGTTAATTTGCCACAGCAACACAATGTTCTGTGCAAATAGTGACGCTATGGGTCATATTATCCAACAATCTCCCACTTGGCACATAGCCAGTCACTCGAGTGTCCTACACCCGAACTATGTAAGGTTCGCTCAAATTGCTGAGGAAAGGTTTTCGTCAGCGGATTTGTTCGATTATCGTTTGACGCGATTTATACGATCATCACATCGCCACGATGTATGATCCGAACGAATCAGATGATATAGAAGTATATATCTGGATCGTCGATGAGACCTTTAATTCCTTAGCTTGTGCTGACGCCTAGCTCAGCTGCTAACAGAACTATATCTAATCTAATTAGATTTATTTTTGATCCAAATGGCTTCTATTGCTGCCTCAGCTGCAACAATAATCCGCATTTGTTGTTTATTCGGCAACAGTTATCTGCTAGGAAGAGAATTTCCAGCTCACTGTCCCGTTATTCAAACTTTATAGTACCGCAGTATTTAATGGTTTGGAAACTTGCTGCAGTGATCCCAGTCACTTCAAGTTCTCCTTCTCCATAGTAAAAGATAGCATCTTTAGTTCTCAGAGATACTAACAGATGTTCTTAACTTCAATCCAGTGACTATCACTTGGATTGACCCGATTGTGACTCCATATGCTCGAAGCGTATGAGACACCCCATCAAGTACATTTTAAATGTACAATTTCCCAGAGAGTGTTAACAACCTCCAAATCTATCCCAGTAGATCTTTATTCCTTGAATAAAGGTTGTTACTCCCCAGAAGTCTACGGAGAATTTCAATGAAAGAATATTTATGAAAGCCAAGCTTTCACCAATAGCTATATGGGAATATGGGAATTTCACTGTCAGTGCGCTCTCCCACTAACCTCCTTATATACACAAGAATTATTTCGTTTTGAGTCAAATCATAAACCATTATGATTATTTCAAAACGACAGTTCCAAGAACCTTATGCTTGCATCAATCCAAACATGGATCGAATAACCCGCAAACCTGGTTTGTCGGTTATACAAAATCGTCAGGATGTTGTAAACATCCTCCAAAAGGTTTCCTTTTCAGGAAAGCGATTTTGATTTATAGCTGACATATTTCATAAATGAAATATATAGTAATTTTCAAGCATTTTCAAAATGGATTTACCATGGCAACAGGTAAAAGGTTGAACCATTATTAACACAATGTTGATAACGATACCTTTCCGTCAAAAGCCTAGCTTTGTACGTTGGCATGTTGCCATCCATGTATGTCTTCCTTGAAGACGTTTAATGTACCATAGGCACAATGCCTTGTGGTACAACAACTAGTATCCAAACATAGTTGTTATACATGGAATCCATTTCGGACTCATGGCACTTTGCCATAACAGGGAGTCATACCTCGTATTACTTCCTCATAACGTAGTCGGATGGTACACCTCCATAAGATTAACATCTTTATGAGGTTAGATCAGAAACCCATACCCTAGGTTGTTTTCTGACTCTATCCGATCTACTAGTTTCTTGTGTATTTGAAGATTAATGGTATAGTTTTATCATAGATGAACTATTTGTGTTCCATTAAGGACTTCGTGCCTTGAACAGTATTACTCCGATTTTCATCGAGTATCACTATCCTCCCACTGACCACTGCATATCGGTATTCCTCTCAGGAAAACCGCATGGTGAGCAACAATTACATTGTTCTCTTGTGGGATTTATAAGTACTATATTTAAGGTTTCCCTTAGGATAACTTATATTGGCACTTATCCAATTTGGGTCCTTAGTTTGGTATCATCCAAACGCTATGCCTCGCATACCCAAATTATCAGGAATGAGAAACCTCGTTTCTTCCCTGTTCATATCCTATATGATATCTGTCAAACAGATTTATATGGAAATTTATTCTAAATAAGTTTTGCACTGTTAATACATATCCTGTTTGAAGGAAATAGTAGCTCAGAGCGACTCGTGATAAACCTTATTATGTCCAACAAAATTCGGTTTTAGTTCGGACACACCGTCTAACTGACGTGTCTCGGGAGGAGTCCTCACATGAAAGAACACCGTACTCTTTCATTTATATATGAAACTACTACTGCTAAGTATTTTCCATTTCGGTCTTACCGTGGCGGAATAACACTATAGCCGATCGTTTGTTTTCTTCGTGTCGAAACTTCAAAAGTTTCCGATCTGTGTTCTTCAAAAGAAACACATAACCACAACGTGATGCTACATCCGTTAAGGTCACGAAATATTCATGTTCACATCTAGCCTAGCTAGATATGGGCCCACTTAATTCACCATGAATAGGGCTAACAGATCGGTGGCCCTTTTACTATTACCAAGTAAATAGTATTTTAGGTATTTAACCTAATAAACTAGATTCGTAGACCTTATTTGAATAGTCAAATCAGTCCAGTACCCACTCTCTTAAGGGGTGGATATACAAGTCTTGTTTAATTGTGTCCTAGACAACAATGCCACATATAAGTCTCCATTGATCAAATCAATTTAAGCTATTTATTTGTCATTTTATATGTTTGAGATTTTATTATATTCAAAATAAAATTCTGTTATTTACATCCAATGTATTTATCTCAGTATCATCTTTATATAATGAAACACTTTAGTGTTCTAGAATATAAAGGTTTTATCCGCATCGGATTAAACACTGATATAGAGATAATGTCTCTAGTCAAACTAGTTACATTATAACATTCCTAATTTAAGTACATACCCAAAGGGTAGTTCCTAAACTTAGGTATCTACGGTCGAAACAGCGACTTTCGTCCCGTTTCCAATTCGCAGAGAAATCTCGGCTTGAAGCCAGTATCCAGCTCACAGCGGATTCTGAACGTCAATACATATATATATTATGTACCACACTAAGTATTTAAAATCCAATTTCAATACTAGTAGTAAACATAACTTTGACAAATATTTTTAAAGTTAGAGCCTCGCCCTATCTTTAATTCCTTCGTGTCTTCCATATCCAAATGGTAGTCACTTTGGGATATGTCAATTATCTTTTCAATATTTCACAAACCTTTGGCCAAGCCTTGGGTTTTAGAATATCGAAATGATATGCACCTTGTGCTATATGCCCAATTGCAAACTTTGACTTTTCTCCACTAGAATAGTCAATTAATTATCCAAGAATTATTAATTGCAATTTTAATACTTTTAAATCTAAAGATAGATTTATTATAAGTATATTAATTAAGCACTAAAGTCATCATCACATAAATCTTCCAAAGACTTTATGCTCTACTATTTGCTTAATAATGGGCTTAGTCATAATAAGTTATTTTATCAAATAAATTAACCTATTATTAATTCCCAATTGAAAATTAAATCATTTAAAGCTTTAATCCAATATATTTAAATATTCAACTTTTCAATTCTTTCTTGATTTCAATAGTCCAACTATTTAATCAATTTAATAAGGTACTATTTATTATAATGATTACAATAATCCATTATTTAATCAACTATAATTTTAATATTGATTACTATAATCTAATTATAAAATCAACTATCATTTTAATTCAATTATATTGATTACTATAATCCAATTATAAAATCAACTATATATTGAATGAGTTTGTATATAGTCCAACTATATATATATTTAAAAACAACATAAAATATTAGTCCAACTAATACTTTTGATTAATATGACGAGTAAAATAAAATGAGCGTGTTTAGCGAGTATTCGAACGAATGTTGCAAATTCAATACTTGCCTCCCACTATTTTTTTCGTCGAGCCTCTAACCCTCTGTCGAGTACTCGGGAAACCGTGTTTCCTAGTGGGCTAGGATCCCGTTAAATATCACACAATCTTGACTTTGGCCAACAAATTGTATGATAATTAACTAGGTAGATCTCGAAGATCAATTGGATCTCATCCAACTCCTAGATCCAGTAGGTGGACATCCAAGTCCCAAACATATATCTTATATATGCCTATACATCGAATGTATACCCTAACCTTTTTCCTCTGAATCAACTAGGCCTTGGCTTTGGCACAACAAACCTAGTGATCCCAGTCAAGCGCGGACCCATTGACATGGAAGCTTCGTAATCAATGTCAATGGACAAGAAGTGGTCTTGACTTTGGCCAACAAACCACAACTTGGACACGACACCGATATGGAACAAAGCCTCGTGATTAAAACACATCTTTGGACGGACAAGGGCTTGACTTTGGCCAACAACCCCTGCCAATCTCGGATCTTGAGTAAGAATCACTCAATGGAAGGAAAATAAACGCTTGATATTTAATCGAGGGTTTTTCGCGTGCAAATTGGCTACCAATTTAATTATCTTTGTTAAGGTCTCATCATCATACACCCTTAAACATGCATTCTAAATACATAATAAAGCGAGTATGAAAATAAATAATAATGATATGCGGATGGATACTTAACACATTGATCCTAGATCAAATCTCTCCCTTTCTCACTCAAGCTAGCACTTGTACTACTTCTACCCGTTACACTACACTTCTAAAGAAACCTCATATACATAGAGGGGAATAGGTGAGAAGAGAATACAAAGAGAAAGAAGGTGATAAGGCTGGACACGCAGGTCCAATTTAATAAATCGAATTTATTACAACAATTTCTAAAATTGCCCACCCGACTAATATCCATCCGATATACATTATTCATTCAACACAACCCGTATTCACACACATAAGCATGCTATCAATCAATCAATCAAATTAATTAATCTGATAATTAAGTGATCATCCAATGTTCAAACAACGATTTGATTTTGTTCGAGTCAAACTCGTTTTTGCGAATAAGTACTTAAAGTACGAATTCATGAATTAAATTAAACTACATCATTAAATCTAATTTAACATGTATTTAATACTAATTCACTATTCAATTCCAAATTAAATATTACACTTTTATTTAATAAACCTTTTACGATTTAAATTCCAAATCTAATCGTAACGCGTCTCAAAGACCGATTAACGTCCAACGTCAATTCAATTAAAGTCCAATGGGCTTTTGATTGATTTCTTAAGGCGTGGACTTTTGGTCAACTCGGGTCAAACCGATAACCAAAGTCCAATCCGGGATTTACCCCATAAGCCCATAAATCAATCTTGGCCCATTAGGCCCAATTGAACATTAAAGGTTCATTAAGTCGCATTTGGGCTTTATGGTCAAGGTTTTGGGCCCAATTGGATCCAATCCATTTGGCCTAAACCAAACTTGATAAATCAAGCCCAATTGGCCCAAATACAACATTTAAATCCAATTTCCAAAATTAGGCCCAAATAATTAAATTCAAAAATCCAACTTTCCAATTTAATTACCAAAGTGTATTACATGATCAATCAACTAAATCAACATTTCTAAAACACCATATTAGTCCAATTAATCATGCTTGATTCATTATCATATGTCCAACACACAAATTGAAAAATCAAACCCATCTACATGCTTAAAGGTCTCGGCCAAGGGAGTGATTCATGTCCAATTCGGTTTCAATCCAATTAATCCGCAATCGACATTAATACATATCCCGAATGATTTCCAATACATCCAATTATCAAAATCAAAATTACCAAGACATTAGGGCATAGTACATTCGGCCAACTCAAAGATTTTGGGGTTTTTGTCCAATTCGAAATCCAATCCAATCCGATTCAAATTAACATCAACCTAATCGATTCTAACTCATCAAATGAATTAAAAAACAAAAAATCCAATCCCAAAATTGCATACATCATTCGGCCAAGGTGAATAAATTGGGGAAATTATTCCAAATCAATTTTCGTCAAATTAGTCCAACCAAATGAATTTAAACATGTTATAAGCATACTCAAACAAGCAATTTATTCAAATCATGCTCAACAAACATTTACCCAAATTTTAAGCCCTACATTTTTCATGCTTGCAACATTAGCTCATGATGCCATTGTTGAAATTTTCTAAGGTCCCAAGATCAAATCAAGACATGAAAACATGCGTGAATACACCAATGAAGATAGCGGAATACTTACATTGATCGGTTATGTCGATTTGAAGACGAATCATGCCCAAAAACGCACTGCCTTGGTAAGCTTACTGCAACCAGTCCATGCTCACTGTCTAGGCAGTTTCGGGTCTCAAAACGAAGCTCCAAACTCCATCGGATGAGTCCCGCCTCATGGTCGAACCTCCCTACCACCTTCGCAAGACTTGAAAGTGTGCTAGCACTTGATTTCTCACCATGAGAAACCACTCTTGCTTCCCTTTGTTCACGCCATTTCTGGTTCCAAACCAGTGAACAATCCTTCATTTGGGCGTGAGAGAAGAGAGAGTTTGAGAGAGAAGAAGTTTGTGTGTATTAAGTTGAAATGATTTACCAAAAAAACAATTTATATTTATGCCATAATTTTCATTAAATTAATAATAAAATTATGACACATAACATGCAATGGCTTAGAGTGTCAAACACTCAAACTCCATGCAATGACATTGAGTGCAATGTACACAATCTACATGCAAAGCATTAGAATGACATGTGTCATGTGGGCCCCACACGTTTCCAAATGAAAGTGGGCCCACGTGCACTCACGCGTTCGGGTTCGATATTTCCGAAATACCGAGCTTACGTCGCGACGTTAATTCAATCGAATTTAAATAAATAATTGCGCCTGGCGAAATTATTATTTACGTCGCTAACGAATTAATTCTAAATTAACTCGTTTGCCCGAATTAAAATCTGATTTTAATTCCGCGTCGAAATCTAATTTCGTCTAATATATCGAATATATTAATACATCGATTAATTCCGAATTAATCGTTCTCTCTCTTTAGACGACATTTTATCCCGGATAAAACATCTCCGTTATTAATCCTAGATTAATTTTCTCTCTCTTCTGTATAATCCCAGATTATTCAAGAGTGCGAGTTGTGCGTCATCGGTGGATTATCGGGAAGCGACCCATGAGATCCCCGGATAATCTGGTAGTAAATACGGTCGTCGGAGTATCCGAATCACGTACGTACCAAGTATTACGTTCTACCGATTTACGAGACAAGGTCGACTCCTAGCAAAGCACCAAGTCTACCCAATTCTCCGGACATATCCATTTAAGAATATTAAGATCTGTATCAAGCGTAGTATACTAATGTATTGTGCATATCGGCCCAGTATCGGATAGTCACGTGCTAGGGCTGGGGCTGGATAAGTGTCTGCCCCGTCCGAAACACATGTCGGATGTATGGTAACTAGTCTCTATAATCGGATATTCATGACCTGGTCATAATATCACGATTGGATGCGCATCACTTAAGAGTACTAATACCGTATCCTGCGTGACATCATCTCCAATATGACTGAAGTGATACTTCCGTCTCGACATCACACCCAATACACTACGACTCTCTGATAAACCCAGAAGTGGTGTACGCAAAACCGGTTAAAGCCCTGTACCACCAAGACCAAAGTCTACCGATTATCGTGAGTATTAGCGATGCAAGTCTCAGGTTAAGACTATACACACCTACCTTGATTTCGGCCTCCCATAGACACATAGTCATAATACCAATGGGATTCCGAGGGGTCTATCCAGAGCGAAGCTGTTTCCCGTACCATCGGTGAAACACGACCTCCTATCGCACTTGCATAAGTATCCAATACTTATATATATGAGAACTATGTCGTTGTGCCCTCACAACGCGCACAAGTGCAATACTAGCCTATTCCGCATTATCGATGTCCAGTCTCGATAATACTACGGCTAGGGATATTTAATGATTAATCCTTCGTGGACTGATACTGTCTCATATCATCTCAATCTAGGAACTAATCATAGGGACCTCTCTTCATTTATATATCTATGGTGATCTAATCACAAATGACGAGAGTGCAATTTCCTTGTTACATAGTTAATTTGCCACAGCAACAAAATGTTCTGTGCAAATAGTGACGCTATGGGTCATATTATCCAACAGGAATGTCATTACCTAAAAGCAATACATCATCAACATATAGGACAATGAATGTCAGTGCGCTCCCACTAACCTTCTTATATACACAAGAATCATCTTTTTTTTAATGAAACCATATTCTTTTATGATCTCATCAAAACGTTGGTTCCAAGAACGCGATGCTTGCTTCAATCCATAAATGGATCGATTTAAATTGCAAACCATGTTTGCATGTTTTGGCTTGACAAAACTGTCAGCCTGTTTGCATATAAACATCATCCAAAAGTTTTTCGTTAACGAAAGCAGTTTTGACGTCCATCTGCCATATTTCATAATCGAAATATGCAGCAATAGCAAGCATTATCCGAATGGATTTCATCATGGCAACAGGTGAAAAAGTTTCATCATAATCGACACCATGTCGTTGACTATACCCTTTCACTACCAGCCTAGCTTTGTACGTTTGTATGTTACCTTCCATGTCCGTCTTCCTTGAAGACCCATTTACAACCAATCGGCTTAATGCCTTCTGGTGATTCAACCAGTGTCCAAACTTGGTTGGTATACATGAAATCCATTTCGGACTTCATGGCATCTTGCCATAAAGCGGAGTCGATACCTTGTAGCGCTTTCTCATACGTAGCTGGTTCATCTTCCTCAATAAGATTAATATCTACATGAGGTGAGATCAGAAACTCATACCTCTCAGGTTGTTTTCTGACTCTCTCTGACTTACCCGGTTCTTGTGTATTAGAAGATTATGGAACAGTCTCATCCCTGATGGACTGTTGGTCTTCCGTGAGGGGGTCGTTGCTAGGAACATTATCACTCAAATTTTCATCGAGTTCTACTTTCCTCCCACTTATCACTGCATCTATGAATTCTTTTTAAAGGAAAACTGAATGAAGAGAAACAAATAATTTGTTCTCTTGTGGGTTGTAGAAGTAATCCTTTGGTTTCCCTAGGATAACCTACAAATAGGCACTTATCCGATTTGGGTTCTAGTTTGGTACCATCCAAACGTTTAATATATGCCCAGCATCCCCAAATCATCAGGAATGAGAAACCCGATTTCTTTCCTGTCCATATTTCATATGGAGTCTGTCCAACAGACTTCGATGGAACCTTATTCAAAATAAGTATTGCACTGTTCAATGTGTATCCCCAGAAGGAAATTGGTAGCTCAGTGCGACTCATCATTGACCTTACCATGTCCAACAAAGTTCGGTTTCTCCGTTCGGACACACCGTTCAATTGAGATGTTCTGGGAGGAGTCCACTGTGAAAGAATATCATATTCTTTTAAGTAATCTTGAAACTCATTGCTTAAGTATTCCCCACCACGGTCGAACCGTAATGTTTTAATACTTTTGTCGATCTGTTTTTCTACTTCATGTCGAAACTCTTTGAATTTCTCAAAAGTTTTCGACTTATGTCTCATAAGATACACATAACCAGAACGCGATGCATCATCCATAAAGGTTACGAAGTATTCATATCCACCTCTAGCCTGGCTAGACATGGGCCCACATACATCACTATGAATGAGGGATACCAGCTCAGTGGCACGTACACCCTTACCACTAAAAGGTGTTTTAGGCATTTTACCTAATAAATAACATTCAGAGACGTCATATGAATCAGGATCAAATCCGTCCAAGTATCCACTCTTCGAAAGTGTGGATACACGAGTCTTGTTAATGTGTCCCAGACGACAATGCCACAGATAAGTTTCATCTATTTTACTCAATTTGAGCATTTTGTTTGTCATGTTATATGTTTGAGATTCATTTATATTCAAAATATAAAGACTGTTATTAACATCTGTTGTACATATCAAAATATCATTTTTATATACAAAACACCCAGTGTTCCGAAATACAAAGGTATTCCCGCATCGGGTTAAACTAGATACAGCAAAATAACAATCACCTAATGTAATTACATGCCCCGAGGGCAGGTTCAAAACATAGGTCCCAACGGCCAAAACAACGACTCTCGTCCTGTTTCAGACTCGCAAGTCGATCTCTCATGAAGTCAGTCTCCTGCTAATCTGCAGATCCTGCACATTAGTACATATGTGAGTACCACATCCAGAATCAAAAATCCAATTTTTAAAACCAGTAGTGGACATGTTTATTTCAATAACAAACATACCTGAAGCCGGAGCCTTGCCCGCCTTCACTTCCTTCATGTGTGTCTTGTACTCACGATAGTCACGCTTCCAGTGACCCCGTTTGCCACAGTGTAGGCGGACATATTGGGATTTGTCCTTAGTCTTCCCAGAAGACTGTGATGATTTGGCCTTGCCCTTTTTCTTATTTTTCTTCACACCCCAGAAGCCTTCGGCCAAGCCTTGGCTTTCTGGGATGTCGAAGTAAGATGCGCCTCGCGCTTCTTGCCCTTCAGAAGCTCTGGCTCTACCTCTTTCAGCATCGCCATTAACTCTCCAAGAGTCTTTTCTTGGTTCATCATATTGTAGTTCATGACGAACACGCCCCAGCAATCGGGCAGAGACTGTAAGATCAAATCTATGGAAGTCTTGGCCTCGAAGGTTATGCCCAGCTGACCTAGCTATTCGATGTCAGCAATCATTTGCGACACATAGTGCTCGCCAGATGTACCCTCTGACATACGCGAGTGAAAGAGCTTCTTTTGCAAATCGTACTTCTGATATCTAAGGTTAGATATAGGAAGATCCTTCAATTTCAACATCATGTTATAAGGATCCAATCCTTTATTTTGAAAATGAAATTGAGGAGTTTTTGCAGCAAGTATAACAGATTGAGCAGTAAAGTTATCATCATGATGAGTCTTCCAAAGCTCATGCTCTACTATTTACTCAAGTCTGGGCTCAGGCCTGAGAGGTCTCTCTATAACATAGAGTAACTTTTCGGCTCCCAGGACTATCCTGAGATTCATTTCTCAATCTGGAAAACTTGAGCCATTAAAGACATTGTCACCCATGATGATGTCCCTAACGCTAATCTTTCCAGCCATCTTGATTGCTATAGTCCAACTATCCAATCAACGATTTCAGGTACACTAAAAAATGTAATGGTTACTATAGTCCAACTATATAACCAACTACAAGTATAGTAGTTTGAATACATTCCAACTGTTCAAAGAAAACAATAGAAAATATTAGTCCAACTAATATATAAATAATGACGACAAATAAAAAAGAGCGTGTATTAAACGAAATTACAAATTAATACTGGCCTCCCACTATTTTTCGACGAGCCTCTAACCCTCTGTTGAGTACTCGGGAAACCTAGTTTCCTAGTGGGCTAGGATCCCGTTAAATAACACACAACCTTGACTTTGGCCAACAAGTTGTATGAAACTTAACTAGGTAGATCTCTATGATCAATTGGATCCCATTCAATTCCTAGATCCGGTAGGTCGACCTCCAAGTCCAAAACATATATCCAATATATTTCCTAACATTTTCCTCTGAATCAACTAAGCATTGGCTTTGGCTCAACAAACTTAATGATTCCAGTTAAGCACGACCCATTGACAGTGGGAAAACTTCGTAATCCACGTCGATGAACAAGAAGTGACCTTGACTTTGGCCAACAAGTCACAACTGCCCAAGACATGCGATATATAACAAAGCTTTCATGGTTCAAACACATCCGCGATGGACAATGATCTTGACTTTGGCCAACAAATCAAAGTCAATCTTGGATCTTGAGAAAGAACCACTCAATGGAATGAAAACGCTTAATATTAAAGTGATGGTGTTTTGTAAATTGGCAACCAATTTATTATCTTTGATTAGGTCTCATCATACACCCTTAAACATGCATTCTAAAAGCATAATAAGGCGCGAGATAAAATTAATAATGATATGCGGATGGATATATAATACAATTTGTTCCTAGAACAAATCTATCTCTCTTTCCACTCTCCCGCTAGCACTTTACATTCTTCTACCCAATTACATAATACATAAAGAAACCTCATTTACATTGAGGGTAATTGGTGAGAAGAGAAATACAAAGAGATAAGGAGGTGAAAGGCTGGACACGCGGGTCCAATTTAATAAATACCATATTTACAACAATTTCCAAAATTGGCCCCACCCATCTAATATCCATCTGATATACATTATTCATACAAATACATCCAAGTATTCACACAAAGCATGTTGCTCAATCAATCTAATCCAATTAATTAATCTTCAATTAATGACCATCCAATGTTCATACAACGATTTGATTTCCGTGAATCCAACTCGTTTAAGAATAAATGCTCAAAGAAAATATTCTTGAATTATATCAAACTACAATTTTAAATCCAATTTAAATTGTATCCAATACTAATTCATATTTAATTCAAAATTAAATAATTACACTTATAATAGTGCCTTTTATACTTGGATTCCAAATCCAATCCAAATGGGTCTCAAAGACCCAATTAGCATCCAATGTCAATTCAATTAAAGTCCAATGGGCTTTCAATTAATTCTTTAGGCATGGACCTTGGCCATTATGAATCCAACCCATAATGCCTTGGCCCATTTAGGAATCACCCTATGCCAAAAATCAATTTTGGCCCATTAGGCCCAATTAAATTATAAAAGGCCCAAAAGTCATATTTGGACTTTATGGAAATGGTTTTAGGCCCAATTGGATCCAACCCAATTGTCCAAAACCATACATGGCCCAACCAAGTTCATTAGCCCAAATACAACAAATTAAAATAGCATAATATTCCAAATATCATATTAATCCAATTAAAGTGTAATTAACACAATTAATCAATTAATCTAATATTTCCAAAATATTAATTAATCTAATTAATCATGCTTAATATTTCAATTCATGTCCAACACAAATTGAAGCAAAATCAATTTATCCAACATGCTTCAACTCACGGCAATTGCAAGAAATAACACCCAATTTTCATTTCAATCCAATTAAATCAAAAATCAATATTCATTTCATGCTTAAAACACAATTAATTGTCTAATTTTCAAAAAATCACCATGAGCTTTCTAGGGTCAAGTTTCGGCCATGCTTAAGGAATTGAGGAAATTTTGATCCAATCAATTTTCACAAATCCAATGATGCACAAATCTTATTTATCATCATCTAATCACAACTAAACAATCAATTTCGAATTTAGACATGCTCCAAGTAAAATCCCCAAATTCAAGTGTATAAACCCTAGAATTCAAATCAAGTTTAGATGGGCTCTTGATACCATTGTTAGTGTCTCTAAGACATGCCAAGGATCTCTAAACAAAGTGTGAATAAATCAAAATAAGTTGCGGAATACTTACATTGATCGGTTGAAAAATTCAAAACTTTCTTTGGATGTAGAAGCTCCAAGCTTTGAAAATGAGTTCCAAACACTTGGGTGAGTTTCCCTATCACCTTGTTCAACTCCTTTAAGTGCTAGCTTAAGAAAATTTTGAAGGAAAAATTTTCCCTTGGAGAAGAGAAGCAATCGGCATTAGCAAGTAGAAGAGAGAAGAGATGGTGAATAGTTACCAAAGTTACTTACATCACATGTCAAAAAGTTGATGTAAGTAAAGTGGGTCCCACCACTTTAAATTCAAAATTTAGTTGGCTTACACAACACACTTTGGGCCCGGGTTCATTTAATCCAATTAAACGAATTTTTCGTCGCGATATTATTAAATCCAATTTAATTAAATAATAATGCCTAGCAAAATTATTACGATAGTCGCTTACGAATTAATTCCAAATAAATTTATTCGCCCGAATTAAAATCCAATTTTAATTTCCCATTGAAATCCAATTTCAATTCATATATCTGATATATTATTTAATCGATTAATTCTAAATTAATCGCGCTATCTCTTTTATACGAATTTAATCTCAGATAAATTATTACCGTAATTAATCCCAGATTAATTTTCTCTCTCATAATTAATCCAGATTAATTCTGTTCAAGTCAAATATCATTGGTGAATCTTTGGGAAGTGACCCAAGAGATTCCTGGATATGTTGGCAGTAAATACGGTCATCGGACTATCCGAACACGTGCGTACCCCGTACCACATTCTCACCGATTTAAAAGACATGGTTGGCTTCTAGCAAAGCACCGTACCTACCCAATTCTCCAGAAATATTCAATGAGGAATATATAATCTATATCAGGCGTAATATACTAAGTATTACGTAATACGATCCAGTATCGGATGTCACATGCTAGGCCTAGGGTTGGCCCTGTGTCTGCCCCGTACGAAGCATATATCAGATCCCGCATAACTAGTCTATATAATCGGATAATCATGACATATTCATACTATCCTGATAGCTGCAGTATTTAAGAGTACTAGTACCGTATCCTGTGTGATCATCATCTCCATATGACTGAAGTGATACTCACATATTGACATCACACCAATATACTACGATTCTCAGTAAACCCAGCAAAGGCGTACACAGAACTTGTTAAAGCTCCAGACGACCAAAACCAAAGTATACTGATTATCGCAAGTATTAGCGATGCAAGTCTCAGGTTAAAGATCACATATACCTACCCTGATTCGGATTCCCATAGACACATAGTCATAATACCAATGAGACTCCGAGGGGTCTATCCAGAGTGAAGTTGTTCCCAGTCCAACGGCTAACAGAACCTCTTATCACACTTGCATAAGTATCCAATACTTAAATATATGAGAACTATGACGTTAAGCTTCCATAACGCGCACAAGTGTAATACTAGTCTATTCTGCATTATCGATGTCCAGTCTCGTTAATATTACGACTAGGATATTTAATGATTAAACCGTTCATGGATTAATACTGTCTCATATCTTATTAATCTGATTTAATCATATGGACTTTTATCATTTATATATCCAAGTAATCCAATTACAAAATGATAAAATAGCAATTTCCTTTGTCACATAGTTAATTTGTACAAAAACACCATGTCTCTTACAAATAGTGATGCTATGGGTCATAATTGTCCAACACGAAGTGCCTAACCACCATCAGTTCGAAAGTTCAGGAATGAATGCTAGGGTCGAGGCCCACATCATCAATAATTTGGAAATGAATCCCAGAGGTCGAAGCACCTCATCATCTTGGAAAGAACTCCCCAGTGGATCGAAAAGTCACGCAGATGGACCAAAACGCCATCACCAATTCAATTCGGGAATGAATCCCAGAGGTCGAAGCGCCTCAAAGATCAAAACATCTCATACCCAGCACGGCTCAGGAATGAAGCCCAGATGTCGAAGCATCTCGCCGTCAGTTCGGGAATGAATCCCAGAGATCAAAGCATCTCACACCCAGCATGGTTCGGGAATGAAGCCTAGAGTTCGAAGCACATCACCGTCAGTTCGGGAATGAATCTCATAGATCGAAGCATCTCATACACGGTATGGATTCGGTAATGAATCCCAGAGGTCGAAGCACCTTAGAGATCGAAGCATCTCACACCCAACACGGTTCGGGAATGAAGCCTAGGGGTCGAAGCACCTCGCCGTCAGTTCGGGAATAAATCCTGAAGATCGAAGTATCTCACACCTGGAATGGATTCGGGAATGAATCCCAGAGGTCGAAGTGCCTCAGAGATCGAAGCATCTCACACCCAGCACAATTCGGGAATGAATCCCAGAGATAGAAGCATCTCACACCCAGTGGTTCGAGAATGAAGCCCATGGGTCGAAGCACCTCACCTTCAGTTCAGGAATAAATCCTAGAGATCGAAGCATCTCACACCTGTAATGGATTCGCGGATGAATCCCAGAGGTTGAAGTACCTCACCATCAACTCAACTCAGTTCGGGAATAAATCACAGAGATCGAAGCCTCTCACACCCAGTACGGTTCAAGAATGAAGCCCAGAGGTCGAAGAACCTCGCTGTCAGTTCAGGAATAAATCCCAGAGGTCGAAGCACCTCAGAGATCGAAGCATCTCACACCCAGCACGATTCAAGAATAAAGCCCAGGGGTCGAAGCACCTCACCGTCAGTTCGGGAATGAATCCCAGAGATCGAAGAATCCCACACCCGTATCGATTCAGAAATGAATCCCATAAGTCGAAGTGCCTCAAAGATCAAAGCATCTCACACCCAACACGATTCGGGAATGAAGCCCAGGGGTCGAAGCACTTCGCCGTCAGTTCGGGAATAAATCCCAGAGATCGAAGCATCTCACACATCGAATGGATTCGGGAATAAATCCTAGAGGTCGAAGCACCTCGCCATCAACTCAACTCAGTTTGGGAATAAATCCCAGAGATCGAAGCATCTCACACCTAGAATGGTTCAGGAATGAAGCCCAGGGGTCGAAGCACCTCGCCGTCAGTTCGAGAATAAATCTTAGAGATCGAAGTATCTCACACCTGGAATGGATTCGGGAATGAATCCCAGAGGTCGAAACACCTCACCATCAACTCAACTCAGTTCGGGAATAAATCCCAAAGATTGAAGTATCTCACACTTGGAACGGTTCGAGAATGAAGCCCAGGTGTCAAAGCACCTCACCGTCAGATCGGGAATAAATCCCAGAGATCAAAGCATCTCACACCTGGAACAGATTCGCGAATGAATCCCAGAGGTCAAAACACCTCACCATCAACTCAACTCAGTTCGGGAATAAATCCCAGAGATCGAAGCATCTCACACCCAGCACAGTTCGAGAATGAAGCCCAGGGGTCGAAGCACCTCGTCGTCAGTTCGGGAATAAATCCCAGAGATCGAAGCATCTCACACCAGGAATAGATTCAGAAATGAATCCCAGAGGTCGAAGCACCCCGCCATCAAGCATAATTCAGGAATAAATCACAGAGATCGGACCATCTCGCAAAAGCAGTGAAACAACAGGTAAGTTCGGCAATGGCCGACGGACCAGGTAAGTAAAAATACATGCATGAATTTGATAGGGTTGTCACTGTCACACACTGCACAAGCCCCATCAAAGTGGGGGCGATTGTAGACATTGTATTTTTGCATGATTCTGATGATGATACTGCATTTTTGCATGTAAGTCTCGATAATGAGTCTCATTTGGAGGCACTACCTTTTAAGTCGCGGAAGTCGCGGGAAACGGTTGTCGGAAGGGAAACGTCAAGAATTGACGTTTTTGATTTGATTCGTTGCTTAGCTTCGGGCTCGCTTGTGGACCTTTGTTTTAAAATTCACTTAACCTTGGCCCAAACCATCACTAAGACACACACCAAGCCCATCTCACCCAAGCCCAATCCAAAAATAATTAAAACATGTCACAAATTAAAATTAAAACCAATTAAATTAAATTAAAATTAAAACCAATTAAATTGAAATTAAATTAAAATCTAATTAAATTAAATTCCAAAATTAAAATAAATCATTTCCTAATTTTAATAAATCACTCACCAATTAAAGATATTCCTCACCTAAAATACAAACATCATTTCCTTTAATAAACTAAATAAAATCCATCCTTTTTAATTGATCTTGTTTCCTTGTTTAAAAATCCATGCAAACCCTAATGCACCACTATAAAATATAACTTAATACAACCCTAGAGGGACGGACGGCAGCTCAGTCCTCTCACCATACACAAAACAATGAAACCCTAAACAAATTCATCTCTCTTCTCTCTCAAACATATAAACCCGAATAGCCTTCAACAACCCATTAATCTCTAAGCACATCGGCCACTCTCAAACACCTCATGTCCTGCCCTCACAAACAACATAAATTGACACACTCCATTTGCCTCAATTCCTTCACGCCACGATCTCGCTCCACTTAACCAGCCCCCCTCTTCATCCAACACATCAATTCATCGCCATTCATCAGCCCTAATCACATGCACACACAAACAAAATACACCTAACACCCTCTGACCAAGCAAACAAACTACCATTCAACGCCACCTTCACACTCACGTAAGCCACCTTCAACGTAAGCCACGCATGCCCCCTCACCGACCAAAGCCACCTTCAATGTAAGCCACACATGCCCCATCACCGACCAAATACAAAGAACCCATGCAGCAGATCCCCACGTGAAATAAACAAAATAATCAGCCTCCACGAGCCACATAATCAACACCTCGGCAGTAACCAGACAAACCCTCACTCAATTCACGCATCCACTCACGAACAGACCTGCAAACAGACCAGTTCACGCAAATCACCACCATAAAAACGTGCCCCACTCAGCTCACTTCAACAGACCACCAAAACACCGAAATAGTCCCTTGAAACAGTCCAGAAACTGCCCAAAATAGTCCCCAAATCTCTGAAAACAGTCCCCAAACAGTGAACAAATCACCCTAAAACAGTAGCCTTATACAGCAAAAATAGTGACTGAAAAACAGCAGCAAAAACAGCAGTGAAAGGTTGGAAAACAGTAGCCCGAGCAGTGAAAATAGCGAGGAAAGACGCAAACCAGTGAACCAGAAAAGTTGCGGAGCGTTAGCTCTTCTGATCACAGTGTAACGCGAGTCCGAGAGTCGACGTAGAAGGTTAGACCTGAGGGCACTTTTTACATCTATTTTCATTTATATTTTCATTGTTTATTATTTGCATGAGTATTATGGAATGATGTGTGTTGTGGCCCTTGAATAAAATGGAAAATGTGTCGCCTCTTGTGGTATATAGGATGGAAACCCAGACGTAAACTCCGTAGCCGAATCTAAATGGACGGTAGTGCGGTCTGTACTTGGGATACAACTCCACGTACCACTCGAGCAAATGGCACATATTTCGATTTATTTTGTCGTGTTTGTTTATTATCCGTTATTTAATTTCTGCATGTTATTTGTTTGTGTAATGATGAGATAAAGTGCATGTGCTTAGTAAGTTGGATTAAAGGTCCTCTTTTTCGAGGGGTTAAAATCCTTTACCACGATGCTTTGCCGCGCCGGATGATGTATATCCGGTTGAATGTAAGATGTATTCAATCGGGTATACAAAGTCTGATATTGTTGTCTTTATATGCATTATGTTATTAGCGCATGGGCTTAGTAAGTTGGATTAAAGGTCCTCCATGTCGAGGGGTTAAAATCTTTTACCATGATGTTTTGCAGCGCCGGATGATGTATATTTGGTCGAATGTAAGATATGTTCAATCGGGTATACGAAGTCCGATATTGTTGTCTTTATTTTTATATGCATTATGTTATTAGCGCATGGGCTTAGTAAGTTGGATTAAAGGTCCTCCATGTCGAGGGGTTAAAAGCCTTTACCACGATATTTTGCCGCGCCGGATAATGTATATTCGGTTGAATGTGAGATATGTTCAATCGGACATACGAAGTTCCATATAGATGTCTTTATTTTATATGCATTGTAATGTAATGCGCATGGGCTTATCAAGTTGGATTAAAGGTCCTCCATTTCGAGGGATTAAAAGCCTAAGGGCTACCTTTGCCACGACGTTTTGCCACGCCTCTTACTTCGTTATTTTCTTTTTGTATGTCATCTCCTTGCATAATCATGCATCACATTGCATCTCACATGGGCTTATCAAGTTGGATTAAAGGTCCTCCATTTCGAGGGATTAAAAGCCTAAAGGCTACCTTTGCCACGATGTTTTACCGCGCCTTTTATTTCATTATTTGCTTTTTGTATTGTCTATCTTCTTTTGCATCGCACCATAGCATGTTTATTTTAACTTATAATTACCTCTATAGTTATCTTTTTACATTATGCACTTAATTGCCTCTCTTTAATATGTATGCTTGCATAATTATTGCTTGTTTGCGCTTCCATGATTATCAATGCAATGTGTTTGTGAGATTATGCGATTGCCATTATTCTAATTCAATTTTAAGCATGCTTATACAATCATCATTTGCTTGTATTGCCGTATCCATGAATATAATGTGCTTATGAAATCGTATGCTTGCCGTATTTCAATTTATCTTTATGCATGCAAATTCGGACATAGATTATATGCAAATAGGTTGTATGTAAATTTGGACATAGATTGTATGCAAATAGGTTGTATGCAAATTTGGACATAGATTGTATGCAAATAGGTTGTATGCAAATTTGGACATAGATTGTATGCAAATAGGTTGTATGCAAATTTGGACATATATTGTATGCAAATAGGTTGTAATGCAAATTTGGACATAAATTATATGCAAATAGGTTGTATGCAAATATGAAAATGTGTTACATGTGAACTTAGATGAACTTTTGATTTATGCGTACGAACTTAGAAATAGGATACCCTTAGGAATATATGTTGCTAGACTCGATTAAATTATTGCACAAATCATTTTATTGCAAGTGGCATAAGTAAGGGACCATTCCGAACCCAGCGGTTTGAGGTCTTCCTTTGCGAGGGGTGAGTGCGGCCTTAAATCATTTTCCCGGTTCACACCGGGTGGCGACTCCTTTATTCTCCGGTTTAGTCCCATGCGGGCTACTCCGTACTCCCAACTAGGCCGCGAGCCTAGAACAGCATGCGTCGCCCAATTTCTGTGTCCTACAGAGGCACTACCTGAAAAGTTGCTGAAGTTGCAGAAAATGAATGCTGTAAGGAAAGAAAACCTCCAAAAAAATTACCACCTCATCGGATTCGGACTCACTAGCCAGCCTCGGATTCGCTCAGTCAGCCGATGTTTCAAAACCTTAGCCTCAGACCCACCATACACGCCCTTGCACCCTTCAACTTCGGCCTATCCACACGGCCCAAAGCCCATGCAATCCATCCGCACGCCCAAGATCCCATGCAATCCATCCACACGCCTAAAATCCCATGCAATCCACATGTTCAAAATTCCTCATCAATACTTTCTAATTTAACAAGATTTGAAATCCCAACCTTACCAATTTAACAAGATTTGAGATATCCTCATCACCAAATTTATGAGATTGTATTCCCAAAATAATTTGGGAATAAATTTCCCAAATCAACATGATTTGTTTCCCTATTTGGAGATCCCTTCAAATCATTATAAAAGGGACCTAAAGTCATCTTCTTGAGGAGGCATGGACGGCAACCGAAAAAAAAACCCTAGACGTGAAATAAGAGAGGCTCATTTTCTTCTTCCATCACAGAAACAACAACAACCTGCCAAAACCGAAACAACAAGAAAATAACAAAAAAACAACCAAAAAAAAGCCCCAAAAACAACCAAAAAACAGCCCCAAAAACAACCAGCCAAAAGACAACAAAACACCAAGGGAAAACAACAAAAAACTGAGAGAGAAGACAACTAGCAAACCACCAAAAAATAGTGCCAAAAACAACCCAAAAATGGTGCCAAAAACAACCAAAAACAGCCCCAAAGTTAACTAGAAAACAGCAACCAGAAATAGTAAAATAGTGAACAAGAAATAGCAAACAGCGAACCAAAAATAGAAAACAGCAACCAGAAACAGAAAACCAGCAGTCTGAAACAGCAAACAGCGAACCAACTTTGATCCTTCCGGCGACAGCCTAACGCACTTCCGAGAAAGCAAATTAAAAGGTAAGACCTGAGGGCATCTTTACCACATTTATTTTTATAGTTCTGGATGTTGCATACCAAATCTCTGGCCACATTTCTTTCTTCGGCATTTTTTTATTTTTTTTTTATCTATTTAGTGTTATCTTTTTATATATTTGTTCATTTTTATTGTTATTTTATTATTTCGCCTTTATTTTGTTTATATTTTTTCATGTTGATAACTATATGCATATGCATTGTCATATTTTTATGTCCGTTTACATTGCATTGATGATTATGTATGTTATTATCTCTTGCGGTATATCGGATGGAAACCTAGACGTAAATTCTGTAGCCGAATCCGAATGGACGGTAGTGTGGTCTGTACTTGGATACAACTCCATGCACCACTCGGGAAATACTCATACATGTGTGATTAACCCCCTTTTGTTTGTTATTTATTTATTGACGTTTTTCCTGCTTTTGACTGTTTATTATAATTTTCGTTATCTCATCTCGTATTTCTTAATTTAATATGCTTTTGGAACTATATTATTGTGATTATTAATATTTATTGGTGTGCAAATTTGTGTTTATTTGAATTACTTTGTATGAACTGCATAAGACTTGGCTATACCAATGTGTGAACCTGTCCATTATACTGGCATAAATAAGGGACCATTCTGAACCCAACGGTTTGAGGTCTTCCCTTGCGAGGAGTGAGTGCGGCCTTAAATCTTTCCCAGTTCACACTGGGTGGTGACTCATTTATTCTCTGATTTAGTCCCCTGCGGGCTAATCCATACTCTCTACGGGCTGCGAGCCCAACAGTGTCGTGGTCGCCGAACATCGTAGGTATAGCGGTAAACCTCGCTTCGCTCCTACACATGTGTCAAAGTCTCATTTGATAATTAATTAATATGTATCAAATTAAATTTTGTATCAATACAAATACACCTTAATTATTAATTGACCAAAATGCCTTAAAGCATGTGTTTTCGTTTAACCGTTTAAACGATTCGAATTAACTCATTTACTCTGGTGAAGTATTATAAATAATCTGTATTATTCATAACACATTGCCCAAATACTCAACTAGTACACTTCATATTGTGGGACTCTCTAAGTTTAGGTTTATCTGCCACGAAATCCAATTTTGTGTCCATAATTCACCCACTCATGAATTATGACGACCACAAATAATCTCGCTAAACTATGCAAGTCGAGGTCATTGCATACGTATAATCCCTCCGTCACAGGCTATCCATATTATACATGGGATATAGATAAAAACGTCAAGTCCTTATGGTATAATATAGTCCACTTTCAAATTTACGATCTCCAAATAACACTCGAAACTCGCTTCCGAAGTTATACCACGGCCATGGATTTACTAGATCGTAAACACGTGTATGATACATATGCCCTATACACAGGACTGACGGATTCTATCTTGATACGCACTGGATATCATGAGCATCAGTCCACAACCAAAAAATAGACAGAGGTCTGATCTAAATAGATCGGTGACGTGACTGCCACCAAAGTATGGAGGATAACTCATATATCTACTGTGGTATCTCAAGTCGAAAGACCACTATGCTCGCTCAACTCGAGAAGATTCCTATTGACGTTGGTGTACCATCTATTAGGAAACCTTCAGTGAGTCGTTCAGTGTTTATCAAATAAATACCTACATGTCTATACGAGTCACCCGAGACTCATGGTTCATTGGGATAAACGATCGAACCAAGTCACGATATACGACATATATTGGTCTCAACGGATTTTACTAACCGACTCGTGTTAGTAAATCTTGACCAGGAAATTTATTTAAAGATATACAACTTATAGTGACGCTTCTCAATGTAATTACAAGCTACGTTGTAACTGCGCACTACATTGTAAATCCTATGGTCTTTGTCTAATATACAAGTATCACTAAATCAGATTTAGTTTCAATCTAATCATAATTAGATATCTAATCGTAATTAGATCGAATATATATATAAAAGAAAAGAGATGCTACCATTAAATAAGTAATATTGTGGAAAAATGAATTGTTCGTATTCATGAATCGGACATAAATACGATCTGGATTGGCACTCCGAGCATCAACCCTAACAATTTCTCCCATTTGATCTAGTGCCAATCCATGATATCATATACACATCTAAATGTGTATCACATAATCATGGCCCTCAAGAGCTCACCTAGCACTCAAGCCCGCTATAACAAATTGAGTTTGTCCAACAAACTCAATGGTTTCCCTTAACCATCATCATTCATATTTTGTAGAACCCAAGTTCTACATCAATATGACTCAGATGTGATATCAATATTGCGCTATGGCTATAAAGTTGTCTATGTATTTAGAGATCAAATCCAAAATACTATGTAGACAACCGCAAACACAATACTAATATCAAAACTTCTAATCTGTAAGGTCACTATGCAACTTCATAAGTTACAACTAATTCCACTAATACAGTAGAATCAACTGTGACACTCCCACTGCGTCTTTTCTGACTTTATATGACGTAGACTGTCTAACGTCATAATTAGACTCAAAACCAATTTGATCCTAATGGTTGCGGATTATATTCTCCATGAAGAAGAAACTTATTTTTAATATCTCAAAGATAACAAAGAACTTGTTTCAAGACACATCTTATGGTCTACAGCGTATCAAAATAGCTCGTAACTATTACGATTAAATTGATATCTTTAATCGTATATAATATATTATTCATTATGCCATTTTCCTATAATGCATAAGATTGATTAGACATTCTAATCAATTTCTCTTTCGACTAAGGAATCATCATTTATGAAAGATGAATACTATATACAAGAGACTCACTAACTGTCAAACAGTTATACTAACTGTCATACTGATAGTTTTGATGTGTCCTTTGTTAGATCATATCCTATGTATGACTAATGAGAGTATCTCATAAGTCTCTAAGTTTTATATCATATATAAAACTTTATATCAAATATAACAGAGACTACTCTCAATGCATTCAAGGAGAAAAGAAGACTTAGGTAAATATTTTACCTCATAAACATCTCATTATTATATTAATAATGATAATGTCGTTATGATAAATAATACTAGAAAGAAATTTCTACGCTCCCACTGATCCGACTATCAAATATGTATTCTCTATGCTTTGATAAAATCAGACAATCTGACTGTTATCAAAATTAAAGAACATAGATTTCTGTAAAGCTCACTTGAGTCTACAATAGGCTCTATAAGCCATTATACCAAACTACGATCTTAGCAGAATACAAACTCTAGGGCCATTCTAGAATGAACTCTTCAAACAAAGAAATCACAATGGGTCTCTCATTCGAAGAAACCATTCAGGAACACCACTTTGTATTCATTAGCCAAAATGCATAGTTTAATATCAATATTAACTAACAGATCTTTAATTGTTCAATAAGTGCGACTAGGGATAAGTTTTCTCAGAATCTACAATAGATTACTGAGTATAACTTTTCCCACTGTCATACTATAAAGGTCAAACCTTTAATAAGATCACTTTGCTTTTGTTGTTTATGAACGATTCATAACGAAAGCTCAATCAAATTCCGAACTTGATCGTCGTAAGCTATAAATAATCTTAGATCTATGGTTTAATGCTAACTTCCGAAATCGATATCAAATATCACTCCCACTATAAGTTATAGGATAATTTTCTCAATAAGAAAACAAGCAGAACCATTAAGTATCAAATACTTTGCAAATGCTTCTGACATCCTATTGGACTTATATGAAAGCTGTCTAAGGGTCTTTTCATCTTAATAATTATGTGATTCCATTTATAGTTTATCACTCTCACATTTGACTTCAACAAGTCAAGTCTTTTCTTCAATTGTTAACATCTGATGCTACACACCAAGTAATAAAAAAAAATTATTACTCGGGATCGTAGAAAATATATTCTATCAAATAAAATACAATGTCCTTTTAAATAGAATAAATGATAAACTTTTACTTGTACCTCCAAGGCGCAAGTACTTTCAATTATACAAAAATTATACAAAAGAAAGATTCAAATCTCAAACCTTTTAAGATTCGAATTTTCTACTTATACATATCATATACGTAACTGTAGAAACTAATGGAACCTTAATTAAAATGATGAATTGTGTTACTGGAGCATATCCCCAAGAGTATTTAAAACTAATTCGGTAACACTCAATATCAAACGAATCAGATTATATAAGATTCAATTTCTCCCACTGATCAATTCCATCATGATGGAATCGTAGAAGAATAATATTAAGTAAGAATCGCATTCATTAAATAACTTTAGAACTAATTGCCATAAATTCATATGTTTGATCATATCAAACATCCTTGAACAGTTCAAAGACTCACAATGAATTTTAAAATATAGTTTTCAATACTTCAAATAGAATATCTTTGAACCATTCAAAATATATTGAATTTGTGTTTCATCATAAACATATTGAAAGTTCTCGAACCATTCAAGACGTTCAATATATATTCTTTTAGAAACATGTAACTAAGTCATGAAAATTCATTAACTAAGTTACGAAGTAAAGAAAACTATCCAGGGCAATTTATGATTCATTAAACTACATACATCCAACGTATTAGTTTAATAAATCCTGTGGTCCAATGACGATCATTGGTTAAATGAGATTTAATTACATTCCTGAATACAATATTCATTAAATGGATAATGATGTATGGTATGATCTCGTATCATACTATCTTTTACCATACGGAATAAGTATCTAATGCTTATGTGATAAAATCTCATAAAACACTATTCTAAGTTATTTAGTTAACCGAATATTTTCTTAATGTTTATCTCTTCATCAATGACACTACTAGTCATATTAAAATATGTAAAAATTATTTATAAAGAACATGTAAATATCCAATAGTCGCAAGTTTTGATATCAAATAGCAAAACAATCAATAAACATTATTTTAATTAAATAGACGGGAGATCCGATATCCAATACCTATAATTGTCGTATTGTGAGAATCGATATTCTCAACACAGAACTATACACATCTTCTTTCTTAAGCTCTATAATTTGCCTTCAATTATTCACAAAAAATTGCAAATAATTGATTACCAAATTGTGTCAAACACATTACTTCTAGAAGTCACTAAAGCTAAGAAACGTCATTACGAGATAAACAAATACCTAATGGAGTTTTCTTAGTGCCAGTCAAGAATCTCGAGACATGAACTAATTCACGTCAATTCTTACCGCACAAGAAACTATTCTCTCTAGACAATTATGTCCTAAAACATATATCTATTTAGATTACATATCATGACTTAATAACGAGGTCACTAACCATCTTGATTTTCAAGAAAATCGGAACAACTGTTCC
The DNA here is from genome assembly GCA_019454045.1 of Zanthoxylum bungeanum. Lineage (NCBI taxonomy): Eukaryota > Viridiplantae > Streptophyta > Magnoliopsida > Sapindales > Rutaceae > Zanthoxylum > Zanthoxylum bungeanum. The sequence continues at coordinate 15,086 of SKCR01033452.1, read as the reverse complement.
CAATGGTTTTGACTAATCTAACAATATCCAAGTCTACTAACATTCTATAACCTATTCTAGAACTACGCAACCATAAGTGAAGTCAGAAAACATATTCAAATAATATGCATGCAGTGGATTAGAAGTATAATTCTATTAACAATATAGAATAAAGGAAAACAAAAGCAGCAATTTCTATAAAATTATACATTGTTTTAGTTATGGATTTTTAACGCAGCAGTGTCTCCGACTACTTTATGTAATACCGTAATTCCCAACGGAAAACAGGAATTCAATAATTAAATCGAATTCCACAGTGAGAGGTTAACCCCATGAATATATTTCGACTCACAGCTTTGGCACGATCTCGCCTACGTATATTTATTAGGTAGACAACTCATTGTCAATCACACTCACTGTGACTCCGAATTTTGGTCCTGACCATTTCTCATTATGACAGCTTTGGCACGTTCATAATAAGGCGTATCAAGGATTTACTTGCCAATGACAAACTCAAGCTACCGATGTAGTCCTGACAGCTTTGGCATGTTCATGATTTCCACTTTCACTTGAATTTGTCTAGTATCAAATATACATCCGGCATGGATAAAATTCTATCAACTACACCCTCACTGCTTTGGCACTTTCTCGGATGCAGCTATAAAAGATACACATAAACCGTATTGACAAGACGGACCAAGAAACATGCATCCAATACATGTCACTTTACAGCCTTATTTAAGCGGGGATATTCCTCAAGAAAGCTTTGCTCTACATCAAATGCAGAATTTAATTTAGATCAATTTCCAAACAGTACAATTCTACCTTAGAAAATATAACTTAATTTAACCATTAAATTTTCGTTACGTTTTTCGTTAGCGTAGAACTAAAAGTCAAGAAACATCTAAATTACATGCATGTGCAAACATCAAAATTTGATTTTATATCATATATCAAACATGACTAATGTAATAGATGAAGAATCAGACCTGCTCTAATACTATTTTTGTTGGAATTTTGGCGCGGGCGCAGAGGAAGCTCGCGGTTTAGGTGAAATCTTAATTTTAAAACTTTTTAAATTACCGAATAAAATATTCAATATCCAATATGAATAATTCATTCATATTTCACCTAAAAATATTTATTCGATATCAAATAATGACATAAATAGTTAAGAAACATCGCGAAACTTTTACGAAAATGTTTTTCCGCAAAATGGCATAAAATGTGTTTTTGACCGAACCGACCACCCAATGCATATAAGGGCTGCCCAGCTCAGCCCCAATAGTGCTTGGGCAGTTCATGGGCTGCCCAAACAGTGACCAATTCACTGTTTGGGCTGCCATAAACCAGTTGGCTCAAAACTCACTCGGTATCGCCATTTTTCGCTGTTTTCGCATATTTCAACTCTGAAACAGTTTTCGGCAATTATTCCAAATCCCAAAACACATCCAATATATTTATATGACATAATTTTCATCACCATAAAAACAGTTTTTCCAGATCTGATCCAGAAGGTAAAATTATCAATTTTTCGTGCTTTAATCCAATTTTCTTAACATTAATCATATTAATCATAATATCAATCCAAGCCACCACCAATGAAGCACCCAAGAATAATTCTAGGAATTACAAGAGTGGTCATAATACTCTAGAATGGCAACATATCATCAAATGATTAAATTGAACCAATAATACAATAATATCATTCAAATTTACTTCACACATGCACCAAACCTTCAATTCCATCTTCCAAATCAAAAACACCCAAATTTTAAAGAAAATAAGAAACCCTAGAATCTCACTAGATGATCAAGAAACAAGAAACATGCTTTCCAAGCTTAGGGATATTGGGGATTACCTTTAATCTCTTAATTTCCTTGGACTTTTCTTGATTTTTTTTACTTTTCTTTCTTGAATCATCAAACAAATTTGAGAGTGTTTAGGAAGAAGGAGTTTCGGCCATGCCACATGTATCAATAATAATTAAACATATTGCATAACATTTATGTAATATGGATATTATTTAATTATTCAAATATTTAACATTTTAATATCTAAATATTAATTATTATAATTATTATTATATATGTACTTTTATTTACATTAAATAACAAATACATATGTTAATGGTGTTGGGGTTTTGGGCGATGGGGGCAGCGGAAGTGCGGTTCGGGCGAAATCATAATTTAAATTTTTTCAAAATACCGAATAAATTATTCAATATCTAAGATGAATAATTTATTCATATTTCACCTAAATCTATTTATTTGATATCAAATAGCGACGTAAATTCAATATAAACTTCGTGAAACTTTTACGAAAAACATTTTTTCGCAAAATGATGCAAAACGTGTTTTGGACCGAACCGACCACCCGAGACTTATGGAGACTGCCTAGGTCAGCCCCAATAGTGTTAGGATAGTTCATGGGCTGGCCGAACAGTGACGAAATCATTGTTTGACAGCGTCACTCGGTTAGCTCTAAAGTCACCCGGTAACGTCGTTTTTTGCCGCTTTCACTTTTTTCAACTCCGAAACACTTTCCGGCAATTGTTCCAACTCCCAAAACACATCCATTATATTCATAAGACATCAATTGCATCACAAAATTTCCAGATATTCCAGGTCTGAAACAGTAAACGAAATTGCCCATTTTCATGCTTTAAATCTATTTTTTTTAAGATTAAATCAATTAATCACAACACCAAATCAAATCACCACATATGAATCACCCAAGAACAATTCTAGGCATTACAAGAGTGGTCATAACACTCTAAAATTGAAACATGTCATCAAATAAACAAATTAGATACTAATTACACTAATTCCATCTAATTACACTTCACACATGCACACAAGCTTCCAATCCATCATCCACAACCAAAAGCCCCAAACTTTATAGAAAATAAGAAACCCTAGATATCACTATATCATCAACAAACAAGAAACTTAATTTTTCAAGCTTAGGGATTTTAGAATTACCTTTAATCATATAATTCATTAGCTTTATTTCTTGATTTTTCTTCTTTCTCCACTTTGATTCATCAAAAACCATTTGAGAGCTTTTTAGGTTGTTTTGGTCGGCCATGGAGATTGAAAGAATGAAGAAGAAAACATTTTCCCATTTATTATATACATGACCGACTTTGGCATAAAGTAAGGGCATTTTTTTCATTTTTCATTTTAATCAAATAAATGATAATTAAACTTTATGTTATCCAATCAAAATTGCACACATAAAGTATAATTAAATCATGCCATGTGTTCAAATAATAATTGGACAAATTTCATAACATTTATGAAAAAAGTTTATTAATTAATCAATTAAATATTCAAATAATCAATTAATATAATTAATATTATATACGTATTTTTATTTACAATAAATAACTAATACATATATTTATGGCATGTGTCAAAATCTCATTTGACGATTAATTAATGTGTATCTAATCGTATTATGTATCAAATACAAATACAAAGTAATTACGATTGGCTAAAATTGCCCATATGCATGTGTTATCGTTTAACCGATTAAACGATCCGAATTAACTCACTTAATCTGATGAAGTATTATGAATAATCTGTATTATTCATATCGAGTTGCCCAAGTGCTCAACGAGTACACTTCATATTTTTGGACTCTCTAAGTTTAGGTTTATCCGTCATGAAATCTAATTTCGTGTCCATAATCCACCAACTGATGGATTATAACGACCATGGATAATCACGCTAAACTATACAAGCCAAGGTCATTGCATACGTATAATCCCTCCATCACAGGCTATCCATATTATACCTGGGATATAGATGAGAACGTCAAATATGTTCGGTATAATATAGTCGACTTTCAATTTACGATCTCTAAATAACACTCGGAACTGATTTCCGAAGTTATACCACGGCTATGGATTTACTAGATCGTAAACACGTGAGGATGTCTATGCCATGTACACAGGACTAACGGATCCTATCTTGATACGCACTGGATATCATGAGCATCAGTCCACACCCAATGAACAGGCGGAAGTTTGATCTAAATAGATCGGTGACGTGACTACCATCAAAGTGTGGAGGATAACTCATATTTCCCACTGTGGTATCTCAATTCGAATGACCACTATGCTCGCTCAACTCGTGAAGACTTCCATTGACGTTGGTGTACCATCTATTAGGAAATCTTCAGTGAGTCATTCAGTGTCTTATCAAATAAACACATACATGTCTATACGAGCCTCCCGAGACTCATGACTCATTGGGATAAACCATCGGACCAAGTCACGATATACGACATGTACTGGTCTCAACGGATTTTACTAACTGACTCGTGTTAGTAAATCTTGACCAAAAACTTTATTTAAGGATATACATCTTATAGTGCGCCTCTCAATGTCAATTACAAACTATGTTGTAACTGCTCACTATATTGTAAATCCTAGAGTCTTTGTCTAATATACACGTATCACTAAATAAGATTTAGTTCGATCTAATCATAATCAGATATCTATTCGAAATTATATCGAATAAGCGTATAAAAGACAAGGGTGCTACCATTAAATTAGTAATATTATGGAAAATAGAATTGTTCGTATTTATGAATCGGACATAAATACGATCCAGATTGGCACTCTGAGCACAACCCTAACACTTTCTCCCATATGCTCTAGTGCCAATCCACGGTATCCTATACACATCTTAATGTGTATCGCATACTCATGGCCCTTAAGAGCTCACCTTGCACTCAAAAGGTAGGCAATAACAATTAAGCCCGCTTAAAAAATTGAGTCCGTCTAACAAACCCAACTGTTTTCCTTAGCCAGCATCATTCATATTTTTTAGAATCCAAATTCCACATCAATATGACTTAGACGCTATATTAGTTTTGTGATATTGCTTCTAAGTTGTCTATGTATTTAGAGATCAAATCCAAATACTATGAGCCAACCGCAAGCACTATACTAATATAAAAACTTCTAATCTTTTGGGTCACTACGCAACTTCATAAGTCAATACTTCATAAGTTGCAACTGATTCCACTAGTTTAGTAGAATCAACGGTGACACTCCCACTGCATCTTTTCTGACTTTATATGACATAGACCATCTAATGTCATAATTAGGATCAAAATTAATCTAACCTTATGGTTGCAGACTAAATTCTCCAAGAATAAGAAACTTGTTCTTAATATCTCAAAGATCATAAAGAACATGTTTCAAGATCCATCATATAGTCTATAGTATATCAAAATAACTCGTAACAATTACGATTAAATTGATATCTTTAATCACACATAATATAATATCCATTACGCCATTATCCTATGAGGCATAATATTGAATAGACATTCCAATCAATCTCTCTTTCGACAAAGGAATCATCCTTTACGAAGATGAATACTATATATATAAAAGACATGTTAACTGTCAAACAGTTATACTAACTGTCATACAGATAGTCTTACTGTGTCTTTTATTAGATCATATCTAATACGCGACTAATGGGAGTTTTTCACTTAGTTTTATATCATATATAAAACTTTATATCAAATATAACATAGACTATTCCCACTGCTTACACGGAGAAAAGAAGACTTAAGATATATAATACTAGAAAGAAATTTGTACGCTCCCACTGACCCTACTGACAAATACGTGTTTTCTATGCTTCGATAAAATCAGACAATCTGACTGATATCAAAATCAGAGAACACGGCTTTCCGGAAAGCTTATCTGAGTCTACAATAGGCTCTATAAGCCAATGTATCAAACTGTGATCTTAGCAGAATACAAACTCTAGGGCCATTCTAGAATGAACTCTTTAAACAAAGAAATCACGACGGATCTCTCATTCAAAAAAATCACTCAAGAACGCCACTTTGCATTCTTTAGCCAAAATACATAGTTTAATATCGAGATTAACCAACAGATCTTTAATTGTTCAATCAGTGCGACTAGAGACAAGTTTTCTCAGAATCTACAATAGACTACTGAGTATAACTTTTCTCACCGTCATACTATAAAGGTCAAACCTTTATCAAGCTCACTTTACTTTTGCTGCGCAAACAATTTGCGCACTTTATGAATAATTCATAACGGAAGCTTAACCAAGTTCAAAACTTGATCGTAGTAAGCCACGAACAATCTTAGATCTATGGTTCAATGTTAATTTCTGAAATCAATATCAAATATCGCTCCCACTATAAGTTTTAGGATAATTTTCTTCGATAAGAAAACAACAGAATCATTAAGTATCAAATACTTTGTGAATGATTTTGACATCCTATTGAACTTGTACGGAAGTTGACTAAGGGTCATTTCATCTAATTAATTATGTAGTTCCATTACAGTTTATTATTCTCACATTTAACTATAATAAGTCAATTCTTTTCTACAATTATTAACATTTGATGTTACACACCAAGTAATAAAATAATTTTATTACTCAGGATCATAGAAAAGATATTCTATCAAATAGAATACAATATTCCATTAAATAGAATAAATTATAAACATTTCACTCGTACCTCTGAGGCACAAGTACTTTTCAATCATATAACCATTATAAAAAAGAAAGATTCAAATCTCAAACTTTTCAAGATTCGAATTTTCTACTATACTTATCATATATGTAACTGTAGGAACGAATGGAACTTAATTAAATAGATGAATTAGTGTAACTGAAGCATAACCCCAAGAGTATTGAAACTAATTCTGTACCACTCAATATCAACGAATCAAATCATATAAGATTCAATTACTCCCACTGACCAATTCCATCAAGATGGAATCGTGGATGTTTAATATTGAGTAAAAATCACATTCATTAAATAACTTTAGAACTAATTGCCTTAAATTCACATGTTTGATCATATCAAATATCTTTGAACAATTCAAAGACTCACGATGAATTTTAAAATTATAGCTTTCAATACTTAAAATAGAATATCTTTGAACCATTCAAAATATTCTATTTGCGTTTCATCAGAAAACATATTGAAAGTTCTCGAACAATTCAAGACGTTCAACATGTACTCTATTAGAAACACGTAACTAAGTCATGACAATTCATTGACTAATTTATGGAGTAAAGAAAACTATTTAAGGCAATTTCTAATTCATTAAACTACATATACCCAATGTATTAGTCTAATAAATCTTGTGGTCCAATGACGATCATTGGTTAAATGAGATTTAATCACATCCTGAATATAATATTCATTAAATGGATAACGATATATGGTGTGATCTTGTATCAGACCATCCTTTACCATAAGGAACAATCATATAATGCTTATATGATAAAAACTCATAAAGCACGGTTCTAAGTTATTTAGTTAACCGAACATTTTCTTAATGTTTATCTTTTCATTAATGACACTACTAGTCATATTAAAATATGTAACAATTGTTTATACAGAACAAGCAATTATCCAATAGTCATAAGTTCTGATATCAAATATCAAAACAATTATTAAACATTATTTTAAAAAACTAGACGGGAAATCTGGTATCCAATACCTACATTTTTCGTATTGTGAGAATCGATATTCTCTGTACACAACTATATATATCTCATTTCTTTAGCTTTATAATTTGCGTTCAATTATTCGCAACAATTGCAAATGATTGATTAGAAAACTATGTCAGACACGTGACTTCTAAAAGTCACTAAAAGCGAAGAAATGTCATTAAGAGATAAACAAATACTAAATGGGTTTTCTTAATGCCAGACAAGAATCTCGAGACATGAACTATTCAAGTCAATTCTTACTGCACAAGAAACTATTATCTCTAGATAATTATATCCTAAAACATATATCCTTTTAGATTACATAATGTGACTTAGTAACTAAGTCACAAACCATCTTGATTTTCAAGAAAACTGGAACAACAGTTCCCGATGGTTTTAACTAATCTAACAATATCTAAGTCTACAGTCTTTCTAGAACCTATTCTAGAACTACGCAACCATAAGTAAAGTCAGAAAACCTATTCATGTAATAAGCATGCAGTGGATTAGAAGTATAATTCTATAAACAATATAGAATTAAAAAAAAACGAAGCAGAATTTTCCATAAAATTACACACTGCTTAAGTTATGGATTTTTAACCCAGCAGTGTCTCCCACTACTTTACGTAATACCGTAATCCCCAACGATCAACGGGAATTCAATAATTAAATCGAATTCCATAGTGAGAGTAGGATCCCATGAATATATTTCGACTCACAGCTTTGGCACGATCTCGCCTATGTATATTCATTAGGTAGACAACCCATTGTCAATCACTCACCAGTGACTCCTGGTTTTGGTCTTGACCATTTCTCGTTATGATAGCTTTGGAACGTTCACAATGAGGCGTATCAATGCTTCACTTGTCAATGACAAACTTAAGCTACCGATGTAGTCCTGACAGATTTGGCACGTTCAAGATTTCCACTTTCACTTGAATTTGTCTAGTATCAATATACAATCGGCATGGATAAAATCCCATAACCTACACCCTCACAGCTTTGGCACGATCTCGGATGCAGTTATAGAAAGATACCCATAAACCGTATTGACAGGACGGACCAAGAAACATGTATCTAATACACGTCACTTTACAGCCTTATTTCTAAGCGGGAATTTTTCTAAGGAAGCTATACTCTACATCAAATGCAGAATTTTAAACTAAATCATTTTCTAAACAATTCAATTCTACCTATAGAAAACATAACTTAATTTAACGATTGAATTTTCGTTACATTTCCGTTAGCGTAGAACCGAAAAGTCAAGAAACATATATAGATTATATGCATATGTGAGCATTAAAATTGGATTAAATATCAAATATCAAGCATGAAAAATGTAATGGATGAAGCATCAGACCTGCTCTGATACCATTTTTGTTGGGGTTTTGGGCGATGGGCGCAGCAGAAGCGTGGTTCGGGCGAAATCATAATTTAAAACTTTTCAAATTACCGAATAAATTATTCAATATCTAATATGAATAATTTATTCATATTTTAACTAAACCTATTTATTCGATATCATATAGCGAAGTAAATTCAATAGAAACTTCGCGAAACTTTTACGAAAAACATTTTTCCGCAAAATGACACAAAATATATTTTTGACCGAACCGACCACCCGACACTTATGGAGACTGCCCAGGTCAGCCCAAATAGTGTTAGGACAGTTCATGGGCTGGCCGAACAGTGACGAAATCACTGTTTGGACAGCCGTCACCAGGTTGGCTCTAAAGTCACCCGGTAACTCTGTTTTTTACTGTTTTCGCATATTTCAACTCTCAAACACTTTCCGGGAATTATTCCAACTCCAAAAACACATCCATTGCATTCATAAGACATCAATTTCATCATAAAATTTTCAGATATTCTAGGTCTGAAACAGTAAACGAAATTGCCCATTTTCATGCTTTAAATCCGATTTTTTAAGATTAAATCAATTAATCACAACACCAAATCAAGTCACCACATATGAATCACCCAAGAATAATTCTAGAAATTACAAGTGTGGTCATAACACTCTAAAATGGCAACATGTCATCAAATGAACAAATTGGATACTAATTACACTAATTCCATCCAATTACACTTCACACATGCACACAAGCTTCCAATCCATCATCCACAACCAAAAGCCCCAAACTTTATAGAAAAGAAGAAACCCTAGATATCACTATATCATCAAGAAACAAGAAACTTAATTTTCCAAGCTTAGGGATTTTAGAATTACATTTAATCCTATGATTCATTAGTTTTATTTCTTAATTTTTCTTCTTTCTCCACTTTGATTCATCAAAAACCATTTAAGAGCTTTTTAGGTTTTTTTGGTCGTCCATGGAGATTGAAAGAATGAAGAAGAAAATATTTTCCCTTTTATTACATACATGACCGACTTTGGCATAAAGTAAGGGCATTTTTGTCATTTGTTATTTTAATCAAATTAAATGATAATTAAACTTTATGTTATCCAATCAAAATTTCACACATAAAGTATAATTAAATCATGCCATGTGTTCAAATAATAATTGGACAAATTCATAACATTTATGGAAAAAGTTTATTAATTAATCATTTAAATATTTAACAATTAAATATTCAAATAATCAATTATTATAATTATTATTATATATGTTTTTTTATTTACAATAAATAACAAATACATATATTTATGGCATGTGTCAAAATCTCATTTGACGATTAATTAATGTGTATCTAATCGTATTATATATCAAATACAAATACACAGTAATTATGATTGACTAAAATTGCCCCTATGCATGTGTTATCGTTTAACCGATTAAACGATCCGAATTAACTCACTTAATCCGATGAAGTATTATGAATAATCTGTATTATTCATATCGAGTTTCCCAAGTGCTCAACGAGTACACTTCATATTGTGGGACTCTCTAAGTTTAGGTTTATCCGTCACGAAATCTAATTTTGTGTCTATAATCCACCCACTCATGGATTATGATGACCAAAGATAATCACACTAAATTATACAAGCCGAGGTCATTGCATACGTATAATCTCTCCATCACAGGCTATCCATATTATACCTGGGATATAGATGAGAACGTCAATATGTTCGGCATAATATAGTCGACTTTCAATTTACGATCTCTAAATAACACTCGGAACTGATTTTCGAAGTTATACCACGACTATGGATTTACTAGATCGTAAACATGTGAGGATGTATATGCCCTGTACACAGGACTAACGTATCATATCTTGATACGCACTGGATATCATGAGCATTAGTCCACACCCAATGAACAGTGGGAGGTCTGATCTAAATAGATCGGTGACGTGACTGTCATCAAAGTGTGGAGGATAACTTATATTTCCCACTATGGTATCTCAATTCGAATGACCAATATGCTCGCTCAGCTCGTGAAGATTCTTATTGACGTTGGTGTACCATCTATTAGGAAATCTTCAGTGAGTCGTCCAGTGTCTTATCAAATAAACACCTACATGTCTATACGAGTCTCCCGAGACTCATGGTTCATTGGGATAAACCATCGGACCAAGTCACGATATACGACATGTACTGATCTCAGCGGATTTTACTAACCGACCCGTGTTAGTAAATCTTGACCATAAACTTTCTTTAAGGATATACATCTTATAGTGCGCCTCTCAATGTCAATTACAACTATGTTGTAACTGATCACTATATTGTAAATCCTAGCGTTTTTGTCTAATATACACGTATCACTAACAAGATTTAGTTTCGATCTAATCATAATCAGATATCTAATTGTAATTAGATCGAATAAGTGTATAAAAGACAAGGGTGCAACCATTAAATTAGTAATATTATGGAAAATGGAAATGTTTGTATTTATGAATCGGACATAAATACGATCCAGATTGGCACTCTGAGCACCAACCCTAACAAATGGCATGTGCCAAAGTCTCATTTGACAATTAATTAATATGTATCAAATCAAATTTGTATCAAATACAAATACACCTTAATTATTAATTGACCAAAATGCCCTAAAGCATGTGTTTTCGTTTAACCGTTTAAACGATTCGAATTAACTCATTTAATCTGGCAAAGTATTATGAATAATCCGTATTATTCATAAAGCGTTTCCAAATGCTCAACGAGTACACTTGATATTGTGGAACTCTCTAAGTTTAGGTTTATCCGTCACGAAATCCAATTTCGTGTCCATAATGCACCCACTCATTAATTATGATGACCACGGATAATCTCGCTAAACTATGCAAGTTGAGGTCATTCATATGTATAATCCTTCCGTCACAGTCTATCCATATTATATATGGGATATAGATAAGAACGTCAAATTCTTATGGTATAATATAGTCGACTTTCAAATTTACGATCCCTAAATAACACTTGAAACTCGCTTCTGAAGTTATACCACAGCCATGGATTTACTAGATCGCAAACACATATAGGATACATATGACATATACACAGGACTGACGGATTCTATCTTGATACGCACTGGATATCATGAGCATCAGTCTACACCCAACAAACAGGCGAAGGTCTGATCTAAATAGATCGGTGACGTGACTGTCATCAAAGTATGGAGGATAACTCATATATCCACTGTGGTATCTCAAGTCGAAGGACCACTATGCCCGCTCAACTCGAAAAGATTCATATTGACGTTGGTGTACCATCTATTAGGAAATCTTCAGTGAGTTATTCAGTGTTTATCAAATAAACACCTACATGTCTGTACAAGTCTCCCGAGACTCATGGTTCATTGGGATAAACCATCGGACTAAGTGATGATATACGATATATACTGGTCTCAGCAGATTTTACTAACCGACCCGTGTTAGTAAATGTTTACCAGGAACTTCATTTAAAGATATACAACTTATAGTGACGCTTCCCAATGTCAATTACAAGCTATGTTGTAACTGCGCACTACATTGTAAATCTTATGTTTTTTGTCTAATATACATGTATCACTAAATCAGATTTAGTTTCAATATAATCATAATTAGATATCTAATCGTAATTAGATAGAATATGTATATAAAATACAAGAGGTGCTACCATTAAATAAGTAATATTATGGAAAAATGAATTGTTCGTACTCATGAATCGAACATAAATACGATCCGGATTGGCACTCCGAGCACCAACCATAACAATTTATCTCACTTGCTCTAGTGTCAATCCACGGTATCATATACACATCTTAATGTGTATAACATACTCATGGCCCTCAAGAGCTCACCTATCACCCAAAAGGTAGGCAACAACAAGTAAGCCTGCTATAACAAATTGAGTTTGTCCAACAAACCCAATGGTCTACCTTAACCATCATCATTCATATTTTGTAGAATCCAATTTCTACATCAATATGACTCAGATGCGATATCAATATTGCGCTATAGCTATAAAGTTATCTATGTATTTAGAGATCAAGTCCAAAATACTATGTAGACAACCGCAAACATAATACTAATATCAAAACTTCTAATCTATAAGGTCACTATGTAACTTCATAAGTCAATACTTCATAAGTTAGAACTAATTCCACTAATATAGTAGAATCAACTGTGACACTCCCACTGCATCTTTTCTGACTTTATATGACATAGACTGTCTAACGTCATAATTAGACTCAAAACTACTTTGATCCTAATGTTTTCGGATTATATTCTCCATGAAGAAGAAACTTGTTCTGAATATCTCAAAGAAAACAAAGAACTTGTTTCAAGACACATCATATGGTCTACAGCGTATCAACTTGTAACTATTACGATTAAATTGATATATTTAATCGCACATAATATAGTATTCATTATGCCATTATCCTATAATGCATAAAATTGATTAGACATTCTAATCAATTTCTCTTTCGACTAAGGAATCATCCTTTATGAAAGATGAATACTATATACAAGAGACACACTAACTGTGAAACAGTTATACTAACTGTCATACAGATAGTTTTGATGTGTCCTTTGTTAGATCATATCTTATATACGAATAATTGGAGTGTCTCATAAGTCTCTAAGTTTTATATCATATATAAAACTTTATATCAAATATAATATAGACTACTTCCAATGCGTATATGGAGAAAAGAAGACTTAGGTAAATCGTTTACCTCATAAACATCCCATTATTACATTAATAATGATACTGTCATTAGGATATATAATACTAGAAAGAAATTTGTACGCTCCAATTGACCCAACTATCAAATATGTATTCTCTATGCTTTGATAAAATCAAACAATCTGACTGTTATCAAAATTATAGAACACAGATTTTTAGAAAGCTCACTTGAGTCTACAATAGGCTCTATCAGCCGTTATACCAAACTATGATCTTAGCAGAATACAAACTCTATAGCCATTCTAGAATGAACTCTTTAAACAAAGAAATCATAATGTATATCTCATTCGAAGAAACCATTCAGGAACGCCACTTTGTATTCATTAGCCAAAATATATAGTTTAATATCAATATTAACCAACAGATATTTAATTGTCCAATAAGTACGACTAGAGATAAGTTTTCTCAGAATCTACAATAGATTACTGAGTATAACTTTTCTCACTGTCATACTATAAAGGTCAAACCTTTAATAAGCTCACTTTGCTTTTGCTGTTTATGAACGATTCATAACGAAAGCTCAATCAAGTTCCGAACTTGATCGTAGTAAGCTATAAACAATCTTACATATATGGTTTAATACTTATTTCTGAAATCGATATCAAATATCGCTCCCACTATAAGTTATAGGATAATTTTCTCAATAAGAAAACAAGTAGAACCATTAAGTATCAAACCTTTTAAGATTCGAATTTTCTACTTATACATATTGTAGACACTTGCATTTTTGCATGAAAGCCCAATGATGAGCCTCGTATGGAGGCACTACTAGATAAATTACGGAAGTCACGGGAAATGGACGTCTGAAGGGGAGATTCAAAATAAGTATGTCGTCGGATTTAATTCACATGTTCACTACATGTGCATTCGTGCTGCTTTCAGAAACACGTTCGAACGGCGAACAGATTACGGGCGTTCGTGTAGCGTCTGGAAACACGTTCGAACGACCATCGATATTTCTATTTCACTATTAGCTGTAGGCACTGTATTTTTGCATGTAAGTCCCTATGATGTGTCTCATTCGGAGACACTACCTTTTAAGTCACGTAAGCCGCGGGAAACGAATGTCGAAAGGGAAAACTCAGAATAAGTATGACAGCGGATTCAATTCACATATTCACTACTTTCGTTCGTGATGCGTTCGTTAAATCGTTCGAACATCAAGTAGATTACGGGCATTCGTGTAGCGTTCGAATCGTCATTCGAACGGTGTCGATACTTCTGGTTTTGCTGCTAGCCTCACGCCCAAGCCCAATTAACCCACTAAAGCCCACAAAACATATCCAAATTAATAAAACACATATTTAACACATGGGAAATTAAAATAAATCAAGTAAACTCTAAATAATCACATACCAAATTAAAAAAAATCTTGTCCCCAATCAAATATAGACTTTCCTTGTATGATACTAATTGGTCCATTCCCTTTTCAAACATGGATTCACCCTTGCCTATAAAAAAAAGCC